>JAODOY010000022.1:606234-690804 GCA_025399855.1 Forbesichthys papilliferus
AGACCGTCTCTAGTCTCAGCCTCTTAATCAGCACTACGTCACATAAGAGACCGTCTCTAGTCTCAGCCTCTTCATCAACTTTTGGCGTCATAGGATGAAGACTTCGGTCACTGACTGTTATGGCAAGACTACGGAGTTCCCAACACCGGTTTATTTATAGCTACGGGCATGCAATCTCAAGTATTAGCTCCTGGTTTTAGATAAATAATCAATATACAATCGAAACACGTTAGAATGTAATTACTTGAAATTATAGGCTACACACAGCCTATACCAAAATATAACTGAAATTTAATTTAATAATAATAGGTAAATAGAATCAACTATAGGTATATTTATGAGGTATATATTAAGTTATAATTTAGCAGCCAAATTTAGATAATTATAATTAATAATAGATCATTTAGATTTTATGATGTACTATTATAAAACCCCATACATATATACAACATCTGATGAGTAGATTTGTCAAGGATTACCTTGACAAATCTACTCATCAGATGTTGCATTATAGTCCTAAAATGTAAAGGAGTTGTGGATGCATATTTTCAATAAAGTATTTATCTATTTCAATAAATATGTCAGGCAAAAACCTATTCATGCGGTATTTGAGCTTCATTTACTATGGATCAGTATCATAACCATGAAATATTTAACCTGAATTGGAATCTCTCTATGGAATTGCAATATACATTTTACTACCAAAATAATCTTTGTAACTTGTTCAGAACTGCAAAAAAACGTATGTTTGTCAAGGGCATGTTTTTGTAAGGAGAAACACTTTGAATATGGCCTAATGAGCTAGGGTGTAATTAACTGTCAGGAGTCACTGTCAGAATGAATGAAACAGTTGTTTCATTTGTCCCTCTATAGACTAACAATGAGCATTTCTTAAGCTCCTGACAAATAATGGATGTGTGCAGTTTCAGATCTCAAAGTATGGATTCAGTGTTATCATGCAGTCATATTTTATATGAATATATGGACAGATATATTTGACATTATAATAATACCATGTAATATATCTTCATTATCATCATTATCACATTTAGCATACATCTCCATAATAATAAACACACTCTACGCCTCAATTAGCATTCAGATTGACTCAGTCAATTATTTAAATTGTGAAAGCTGTAATACATTGTTAGTTTATGTCTCGCAAGGAAGGTGTATCTTTAATCACAGGAAATATTCCTTTCCACAGTTATTTCTGAATCTGATGTGCCCTGGCGCAAAAATATCACATTAACTGTGTACGATATATGGAGTGTCAAACATGTAGCTTGCATTAGCTTAAGGTAATCAATTTGGGAGGACGTGGCTTGGTCATTTTTCAAGCTAATAGTTACATTTGCACAGTAAATGCTCAGACAAATGTCAGCTATATGTATGTCAAGTTTCAAGTGAATAAGAGGCTTGTGTCATGATCAGAAGAGTTTTAAAGCATTTCTGCATTAGCATTAACTTCAGTCAAAAAGCATTCAATGTATATTAGTTTGTTTTACTCATGTTTGTACATATCAATTAAATATTTTACATGGTCAGCCTATCCGCTCTATGCACAGTTAATGACATGGTCACATCTTGTTGCTGTATTAAAATATGCATATTTATATATTTTACAATCTTATTATAATTTAATAATTATCCATTATCTTCAGTATCTTATATCATATAATTATTTCCAAAAACACACTTTGTTCAGATATGCATTCTACACATATGTTGCAAGTTTCGTGCAAATCTGAGTTACAATATATTTTAAGATGATTTTAACATTTTGTCCAAAATTGTCACTCTACAGAAAAATCTAGTTAGGCATTTATGTGTTCAATTTACTTATTTGTTATCATCAGTTATACATATGTAGCAAGTTTCAAGTTTATATCTTTATCATGGTTCAAAATAAAATTATTTTTATTTCAATTATTTTAGACATGTACTGTAGCGCCCCCTATCTTCATATCATTATCATTTTCCATGGCATGGTAGAGACAGCTATATACTATCATCATGCAAATTTGTAGCAAAAGTTATTTATCTTCCTTACAAATATGGCACCTTTAAAAAAAAGAGATAATTCAGGCTTTCCAGTAGTATAAGATACATCAAGGTACAACAAAGGAATAACATACAAAACGCAAATGTCCATACCTTTTGTTTTATGTTTACAACACACTAATTATGTTCCGCTGCCTCTCTGCCGCCCCCCGCAGGTGGTGAGCTTCGCCAGCCTGAAGTACGACCGCTCCTACAACTGGATGGTGCTCTGTGTGCTGTGGTGCTCCATCGCCCAGTCCATTCTGCTGCCCATGTTCCTGTGGGCCTGCGACCGTTACCGCGCCGACGCCCGCATGGTGTGGGAGAAGTGCGTGGCTATCATGTCCAACGATGACGTGGAAGAAGGTAAGCCCCTCCCTTTCCCACCTATTCTGCCCATTTCTCCCCTCCCGCCTCTCTAACCCACCTAACAATGCAGTGTGAATGTGGCAGGCGTTCCCATCAACTACGAATAGGACTAGTTTAGATGGTTGAGTCCAGCGTTGATAAGCTACAGGGGATAGTGTATTCTGCTCTGTTAAAGCCTTTGGAGACACACACACACACACACACACACACACACTCACACACACAGGGGAATTAGGTTATCTTGGCTGATAAACCCTCATGACATGTCTGACCTCGATGTTCCCTAGGTTTGAGTCCCAGTGACACCCTCTGCGTGATTCTGCGCCACCTAGCGCCACCTGGCTTCTGCCATGTGCGTTGCTGTGTGCTGCCAGGGACTTTAAGAATGTAATAATGAGTTGACAATGGCGGAAGGTGTGAGACATTGGCTCTTCCCAGGAGGACTTTAAAATATTACGTATAAGAACACAAGGTAGCGGTGTATTAATGGCACTCGTGTGTAGAAGCTCTTCCTGTATAAAGGTCGGTTTGTGCTTCTGCGTCGAGGCAATGTGGAGCCGGTGTCGTAGCTTACGCCGTCGTGAGCATATTATACGTCTGCGCTGGTCTGTCGGCCACGCGGACCTCTGTGCGTTGACTGCACAATGCGAAGCCCAATATACAAAACTTGAGCGCTATCGAAACAGAACACAGAATAAAGTGTAAACATTTTGATATTCCTTTGAAGCAATTCTCTTGGTTACACCTACATTGTTCACAATAAGAATAATATAAGAAACAATTTGTGCCAATAGTAAGAAAAGTGTAGAAGTAAAAAGTAGAATTTGTGAACGACGTTACATTGTACTGGCTGTTTCTAGGCAATAATTCACGGAACCTCGAGAGGACATTATTGTTTTAATAATTTAATAAAATATAAATAATGTTAATATAATATATCCTGATATCATTTTTTTTTAGCACATGTGGGCTAACCTGGACTGTCTTTCGTTGCTTTGGCATAAACTGCATTCAATGTAGACCATACATCTTTCACATGTCATGGATTCTTTTCTCATAGACACAGCTACCATCAAAACGATGTAGCTACCAATACGCATGCTCTGCCTCTACGACTCAGAAACATGAATTGGCCTTAAAGGTATAGTCAGCTAGTTAATTGTGCGCTAATGCACTTTTTGTTAAATTAACTTAATTTATCCTGTTATTTCGCTAGCTTACCATTTTCTGTGCATGCTGAAATAAGCATCTGGTACTACATAGCCCCGTCTTTGTAAATAGTAACAAACAAAGTGGAGAACGCCGCTCACATCAACAAAGCCGTACTGCTACGCTTTGCTTCACAATGTGATTCAATGTGTGGGGCGGCTCTGCAGAGGTTTTGTTTTGAAGTTAGCACGTGCTCTTAAGAATGACTAACACTGCCTTTAAGAGTACCAGTGTGATCTTGCGGAGGGTCTTTTTATAGAAAGCGTGCCCTTGGACTGAGTGTGCTGCATGTGTAATGGTACATGGTACATTTCAGTCGTCTCGATGTGCTGTGAGTTATCATCAAACATGTTGTGTACAATGACACATGAAGTGTCTCATGTCTGGGATGAGTGAAGGTCTCAGTAAAAGCAAGGACAGGTCTGAGTGTAGTTTGTTTATGCAGTATCTCTAGACAACAACACAAGCTCTATCTTATGACTTGGGCTTCCACAGAAGTACCCATCCATACCTCTTGGCTGAATGAATTCTCTCTCAGAGGTGAAAACTGTAACAGGCCTCGGGCCTGTTATACATGTTTTATTAGGAAGTCAAAATGGCCACACACGCCAGAGATTTGATGATGCCAAAGACAAGAGATGTACTGAGAGGAGAGATAATGCTAATTCACTATTCCAGATCAATGATGCTAACTATTGATGTGTGGTTTAATGTAGCTGCAATAGAACCCGGGAATGAGGCAGCCTCATTTAGGCTGATCTGGGATCTTACTTGTAGGCTTCAGCCAATTGATCCAGCGTTATGGTGTGAGCTACTGTGCCACGCAGGGTTCATCTTCACAGTGTCTGGTGATCCGCCGCTGGCAGTTTCTTCTTCTTCTTTTAGCTGTATACACTTCACAAGCGGTCTTGCTTTCACACAGATATCAGCGTGATGACACAAATCTTTGGATGATACTGCTGGAAAAGGACATACGTTCCCTCAAGCCGTTTTTGCACACTTTTTTTTCACTTCATTGAGTTCAAACGGGGCAATCACTCGTTAGAGTGCCCCGTCACGAGAAGGTGACATAATAAATGAGGGCCTAGAGGGAAATCCTTGGCCAATCGCACTTTTAGGTCATTACGATGGTCATATTTCCCTCTAGTCACAGAGGGATATAAACCAAACAATATCAAAACAATTTTGCTCCTAAGTTGCATATTATTTCATTATGCACGTCTACCCTTACAATGAGGTTATGCAAAGCACAATGGGCATTTAGGAAACGATCAAATATAAATCAGGGAAGAGATCGATGGTCATACTACTATTAATAATAATACAATATCGTCATATCTGACACGAGCCGTGTGCCGAGGGTCACGTCAGCCATAAAGCATTCACGAGTCATACGCATTTAAATCCTTCATCTAATGTTCACATACACGTCCACTTCCAAGTTTGGTCCCCGTGTTAGGTCACATGATAATTGTATCACCATATATGGAATGGGCTGATGTGGACATTAATTGGCATGTGGTGTGTACATGTTGAATTGTTCATATATTGCCGCTTTATTACTCATAACACTGTGGCATAAATGCATTTATTACCATGTTTAAACTCACCCCAGTACCCCATTGCTCCTGTTTCTAACCTTTGACCCCTCACTCCTGCTAACCCTTTCTTGTCAGGAGACAAAGTCATGTAGGGCTGACGAGCATTCTCTGTGATAATTAATGCTTCCAGTTCTCTGCTTCTTTACAGACGGCTTGCCCTGTATAACGCAGCACAGTTGTATGTATAAGGACCATTTCCTGTTGTGTGTGCCCAACGCTACGGACTTGCATGCCATGCTGCCTGTGTAGATAGCTCTACTGTCATCTTCCATTGTTTTTTGCTCAGCATTTGCCTCAAGATCAGCATTTTACACCCTATCCCCCACTTGACACCTAACAGAGGATGCAGTAATTTGTTTAAAAAAAAGAAACCATTTTAGCTGTGCAACAATTACTACACAGGATATTTTGTTGGTATACCTTGCTACATAAGGCTCATAAAAAGCCCCCCTCCCCAACCTTGTGGTAGTACTGTTTGAATACTTTTGGGTGTACTCTTAACCCCCCGCCCCCCTTCCTAATAAATATAAAGAATTTGATAATGTATCTTTCAAAATCTTAACTTGCCAAATTTCTTAACGGATTCATAAGAAAGACAGAGACAAATTGGACATGTCTCTGTTTTCAAGCTATATATCTATATTTTATCTATATATATATCCGTCTGTCTGTCTGTCTGTCTTGTCTATCTCTCAGTCCGTTGCTCTGTTTTCCTGACGCGTGTGCTTTTCTGCACTTTGCAGAAAACAGCCAAGACGGAGGAATTCATGGCGACTTAATATTTGACAGACCATATGACTATAGCTCGGCACCTGAAATCGTGACGGTAGACCGTATTGCCAAGTACGAATTCTCGACCTTAGAAAGGGGGGTCCCGCAAGGGTATCCATTGAGGGAACTACAGGAAGATAAAATGCAGTATTTGCAGGTATATTTCTATTGATTTTCTTTATTTGTTTTTCTATTTTTACAGTGACACGTCATTGCTAATGTGCATGCTAAACATGGCCTTGTGGGCTGTGTAGTTTTTTATTTGTTTGATATTATTTGGATTCATATGACATTTTGTGTTTTTATGCCCAATTTATTTGAGCCGCTAATATACTCTGACTGACTAATGTTTGGCAAATATGACCATCAATAGCTCCACAAGAACATTTAATGTGTTTAAATAACTCATGTGTTATGGATTAACCACACCTGCATTTTTAAATGAAGGTAAGACAAGTAACTGACTTACTTACCTTCTGCATTTCAGGGAACATTTGACCTGACAGGGATATAAATATAAAGGTCTGCTTATATGCTTTGACAAAATCTCTGGGTCCATTGGACCCGGCAGTCAGTTGCTGAGCTGTGAAATGCTCATCTTCAGCTTAAGCTTGCATTTAACACTGAAAGGTCATTTCTGTCATTCAACTTTCATACATTGTATTATTTTTATTTTTTTTGCCAGACAACTCAGTTCGATAAACCTATGACCCTTCCCCTCTTAACAATACTGCTGAAAATCATCAACACGATCAGTGTGGCACAATTGATTGGAATCACTTGTTTGCATTGCCCTTGTATGAGAAGGTTTATAAATCCACTTTGCCTCACCCCATAACCTTAATACACAGGTGTGGTTAACGGCAAAACCAAACCTCAATTTCTCAGAGCAGAACATAGCACCAGAATCATATATACGGGATTAGAGTGAGTAGTGTCATACAAATGAATTCATTAAAACGCTCCAGCAGTCTTTAATAACACTGCCTGTTAAACAGCAATTCTGCCTTGGAATACATTTTCAAATTCCATTTGACTTCTTACCAAAACCTTGAAACAGAGATGCATACAGTAGCTTTCACCTCATGCCATCAGAACCCACCAGCATGTCACTGTGGCTTGTCTTCATGATATTAACCTTAGGGTTATCACAGCGTAATATCTGCATGTATTTACCGCAGCTTTCCCTTTAACCCAAATTGGTCATCTCTGTTCCTAGATGGTATCTGAAAATATGATACTATTATCAAAGTGCTATGGGGCAGATTTGTAAAGTTAAATGGCTTTCAGACTATTTGTTTGATGAACAGAACTCTTTTAGTCAATGTTAAAAAACCTCTACACGTGAGAACTGCTTTAGCACTTCTCACTGGCTTGATTGCCTGAATGGAAACGTTGCTGTTCACCAGAGCCATGTAAAGAGAGAGTTGCGTCATCTCCGTTCACTAAAATGGACTGTTTTTTTTCCGCAGCAACGGAGCCTCAAAATAGTTCCCGGAAGTTAGCCCAAATACCAAAAGTATACTATAAATTATATTTTAAATGTAAATTGTGCATTTATTTACAACTAATTACCAAAAAATGAAGTTATATATCTGTGTATGTATATGTTCAAATTGCCCACCAAGCACTTCCGGGAACTATTTTTGAACCAATGTCTGACTTCCTTGGCTTAACTCTGTTGTTTCCATTGCTCTGCTGTTCACCTCTTCCCATTTGTCCTGCTCTACCTCATTCTAAGGCTTATGCTGCCCTCTGCTGTCTTGTGTGCGTCCTGCACTCAATGCTACTGTATAGTCTGCTGTCTCATTTCTTTTCGTTTACAATAAGCCGCCGCAAGGGGGCAGTCTGATATCGGTCTTGTCCTACTTGACACCGCCTTGACAAACCCTATCTCTCTTGAATAGTTCCCAGAACAATGTGGAATGTGAGTATTATCACTTTGGGAGCTGTAAAGTTATACAATTAGCATTCACTATCATCCCACTATGCAGTACAATGTAATATGTTAACATGTTCTTTGTGACTCATTAACTACAGACAAATAAATATACAACAAAACAAATGAATAATTATTACAGATTGGCTGGCATCAAGAACAAGAAGACATAGAGTATCAATGTACTAATATACAATTGCCTGTTAATACAGTGGTTTTCAAACATGTGGGTTAAGATATTCAAATCCTACTCATAATTGCAGTGATTTATTTCTCTCGCTCTCTCTTTCTAATTTAGTATGATTATATTTCATCTAAAAAATACATTACCCAGTGTGTGATTACGGTATCTTACAATCATACAGTGTTATGTTGCTACTGTATGTGCGTGGGTGGTTCAAAACATGTGAGAACCACTGTGTTAATACACAGGCTGTGCCACAACACAGTGTTATAAGATGACATGGTGGTGATGGCGTGACGTGGCGTGACATTGTGTGACGTGGCGTAACGTGGCGTGGCTTGACGTGACGTGACGTGACATTGCGTGACGTGACGTGACTTGATGTGACTTGGCGTGACTTGACATGACTTGACATGGAAGGCGGTTGGGTTCAAAACATGTGGAACTTGTATTTTTGCGCGTTAACCCGTACGCTTTCTGCACATTAACACAATAAAAAATGTCAATACATTTCAGCCAATAAGAGACCTTGAGTTGAGACATAGGATACGTAGTCATGACAATAATTACAACCAACAGCGAAAGGCAGTGTCGTCATCACCTACATTTCATTTAAATTATTCCTGATCTGTTGAGGTAGCGAATAGTATGGCCTACCCTCACCAGCAGGACAAGAGGGTGATGTCACTTTAGAGGCGGAGCCAAAGATTTAGTGAAGTGAACCTTTTTGTTTTTAACAGACACATCATTCTACAAAAAAAGCATCATTTTTCTCTCAGTTCACCAGAAAATAATGATGTAGGTTGAAGCTTAAGTTCATTATTCCTACCCTAATTACTTATCAAATCATTAAACTTGCGCTACCCAATATAGCACAATAAACAAATAAAGTAAATAACACAAATTACATAGTACTGTATATGCTTGCATGTACATACATGCTGACAGTACTAACTTTACATATGACTGAATAATCGGAACAATAGAAAGAATGCCACATTCATTCTTAAATTGTGGACTGCTTTAGGAAATGAATGAATCCTCCACGAACATTCGAAAACGATAAAGTCAGTGATAATTGGTCGCTATTTCTTTGACTTCATTAGGCCACATTAAGCCTGTTTCCTATAGCCTAGTAGTTGGTGAAAAACCCACTACATTTGGTGATTAACAAGAAATGGACCCGTTTTGGATCGGTAGTCTAACATGTTTCAGGATAATAGTTTTAGAATGTCCCAGCCACAGGACAGTCAAATAACAAACTTGAAATCAATATCTCAATATCGTGCGTAAATTGCCTCCATATAGGCAATATTCTCTTTGCAATACATTGATTATATTTATATATATAAACATTATTACCTTCTTATTTTGCTCATCCTTTATAGGCCTAATCAGTCTGCATATTTGCCATATGACGACCAATGCAGGGATTGCTGGAGAAAGAAATAAACATCATCCTGCCGGCTTGACTGGTATATTTGAATCATGGTCAAAAACCCACACTCACAAATAAACAGATGTAAAGGGGATGGCTTTAAAACTGCCATTTTGGAGAGGGGCAAAGGCTAACAGTCTCCCTAACCAATGTGTGCAAATGTCTTCATGCATCTTTTGTTTATAGTCCATATTTGTTAAGCTCGTTGTTGAGTATTTCCAGCCCTGCCCTTCCCACAACACCGGACGATCTTTTTGCTGAATACAGAGACCGTGCCGAGAAGACATGGCCCTGCTGAGAGGTAGCCTATTCAATGTGTTAATCTGGTCAAATATATCAGAAAGACAGGACGGTTTTCGGCACAGGACCGGCACTATAGCGTCCCGTTACACACGGCCGTTATGAACGTCCCTGACCAGTGGCCAAGATCAGATTAAAGCTGCTGTATGGCAGGATATGTTTCCTAAAAAGATTATTCCATTTCTCATAATTAAAATACCATACGAGGTGTTTGGCCTATATAATTATAATATGAACAACAATGTGTTTATGCGTGAATAATTTATCTGAAAAGACATTGCTCAGAATGTTTAATAATAATAATAAATTATAATCTTGATGCGTTAACATGTACAAAATGAACCTCTTAACTTTCAAAACTCGCAAAAACGTGTTAACACGACAAGCCCACACGTTTTGATCCCGATGACCTTCCATAGACACGGTGACTTGATGTTCGCCGTTATGAACGATTATTAGTTTGCCACTAACTAATCACGTAAAACCTGGTATACCATAACTCGTTTATTTTACTATGTTTTGGCTGGCAAAACGGCATCAAATATGCGAGCTTGATCAACAGAATGCACATTTGTTACCTCCGTTTCAGTTATCACAATTAAACGCTGTTACATATGCGCGTTTGGTTTGGTTAGGTGTTCTAGTGCCAGCATAACGCCGTGCAATACGCGCCTTCTCTCGTAATCAAATGAGCTCCACCTGATAATTTACCTAGCCAGTAGAGTTGAACTCCTTCCATCCAATCATAAGACCACAATAGCTCACTACCGATTGTATGAGCATTCAACGTCGTTACATATGTGCGTTTGGTCAACAGAACGTGCGTATGTAACAATGGTTTATTGTGATTGCTGAAACGGCAAAAAAGCAACACGCGTTCTGTTTACCTACCGGCCATATGTTACGGCTTTTGCTGTCAGAAAATACTCACGCATTATGGTAGTTTTAGTTAGCGACGAATTGTGACTCTTTTTGCGTTCCACACATGGTGACATGACGTGACGTGACGTGACGTGACGTGAGCCCCGGCGTGGCCTCCAGACTGAAGGGGCCGGTGGGGGCGCTCTGTGTGCTTTGCGACTGCAGGTGCCCCCTACAAGAAGATACTCCCACGACGAAACCGACATGTGGACCAACGACCAGCTGCCCTCCTTCCTGCAGCGCTGGGGCTCCAGCGAGGACGCGACCGGGGCCCGCTCCAGCTCCAGCTCGCCGCACCGCCAGAGACGCAGGAGCAGCCTGGTCTCCTGCCAAGAGGAGAGCCTGCACCTCCTTCTTCAGCACCACCTCCTGCTGCAGCAGCAGCAGCAGCAGCGCCCGGCCGCCCGCAAGCGCTGCCGGTCCGAGGATAGTGGAGCCGGGGAGCGGCGCGACGACGAGCTGCGCTGCTTCAGCCGTGACGAGGTGATCAGCTTCATCGACGAGACGCCGCTGCCCAGCCCCCGCCGGAGCCCCCGCCGCCGCACCACCATCGCCGCCCCGCTTTTGTCCGCCTCGCCGGGGCGCAGCCAGCTCCTGCCCCACTTCCCGCTCACGGACTTCGAGCGGGAGCCGCAGGCGCTGCGGAGGCCGTCGGAGCGTGCGAGGAGCAGGGGAAGCCCGGGGGGCTCGCCCGACGTAGGGGGGAGCAGCCGTCAGCAGCACAGGGGCCACCAGGGCTCACGCCGGACCCCCAGGACAGACCCAGGGAGCCCCCGTGGGGGCCCGCAGCGGACCCTGAGCAAGGCAGAGAGCAAGGGCAGCGCAAACAGCTTCGTGAGCTCACCGTCCGCGCTGTCCTCGGGCTACGCCACCCTTCACTCAGACTCAGCCACCTGACGAACACAAACGCACCCCTGTATCGCCCCCCCCTCCCTCCCCTGCCTTGTGGGAACACCTGGAGAACATCTGCTGGAGCCCCTGGTTGATAATGGCCTTGTCTTTTCTCTGGCCTTTTGTAAGTGTGCCACATATCTATTTTTAGAGGTACCACAGTGATCCCAAAGTTACTGTAGGATGCTTAGGTCCTGGGACGTTCTGACACATTCCTTGCTGGAAGGAGGCGGTGACATTTGTGGAGGAGGCAGGCTGATGGTGAACCCAACCTCTCCAGTCAGCTCACAGTCCACGTTTGGTGTACTTGAGGGTGCGTTTGCTCTCTCCAGCACGGACGTGTGGATCACCACTTGTGGACATTCACATGCCTTTGTTGATGTTTGATGTGTTACTTCCTATGAAGTGTTCTGGTAATTGATTTGGGAAGGTTTTGTGTGTGTGTGAAGGTTTTTTTTTTTTTTTTGCATTCTTCTCATTCAGCATCTTGAGCTCCTGTTGTGAAAGCTGTATTTTGATTCCTTCAGATGAGTGTTTTGTTGTATGCACACGTTTCTTAGCCCATATCCCTCTGCAGTGCGGTGCCTGGAGATTTACTTCTGAGGACGAGTCTCTCAGAGAATATTGGTTGGATTTGGGTATAATATACTAGTTGTTCTTTATTGTTATTATTATTTTCATTATTATTATTATCATTCATTTTCATCTGGACTTAGATGTCCCTTACACAGGGTATTACCCCGAAAAGTTTTACATTTCCCGTATTGAATAGGGCCCTTAAAAAGATATTTTAAGTGGATGTTTCAAGCACATTTGACAATTCCTTGTACAGTATATATAAAGGGTGATGGACACGAGAGCTTATTGTTCTGTTCTGTTTATTAAGGCTTTGGCTGGAATGTTTCCCCCAAAATACTTTTCTGTTTCTGTTATTGATATGTGTTCTCGATCACCATGCATGCAACACCACACCTGCGCCACACCTGTACCACACCTGTACAACAGAGCTATCCAAGAGCAAACGCTGCTGTACACGTTTGTCTAAAATAGCCCCAAGTTCAAGTTAGTCTTTGAAGCTAACATTATGTAGCATTACTGATAAATGGGGTATGTCTATTTGAGAGCCACCAGATAATAACATTTGACTAAATATTATTTCACTGTTTGGAATTTGGATTTCAATTTAAATGTATTAGTCCTAAATTCATGTAAACTATATGTGAAGTACATGTATGTGCTAATCTTAAACATGGACATCTTTGTTCATTTTAAGATTTAAGAGGTTTTTCCACTGTGATATTGGGAGGTAACAGTTATTGATTTTACATCACAATGATTTGGCATGGCAAATGCTATATTAGTAAATACAATCGTTGTGTGATTTAGTAAAAGTTCTTTAATAAATCGCATCCAAAAGCAGAATCAGCATCAATTATGACCAAACAACAATACACACTTATAGTTAACCAGTTAACAGTCATTTAAACATAATATAACAACAACAACAATATTATTTGTGGATTATTAGACATACACCATAAAATGAAGCAGTGCTCTGAAACAGATTTGGCTGCAAATTAACATAAGAGAAGTGTGTCAAAATCTTGTTAAGGATTAATCTTTAACAGTCCTCTATAAATGTATAGATTGAGTGAACAGATAACAGAATTCTAAGATTGATAATGTATGTCCAAACACAATGACAACAAATGTTATATTCTGGGCAATCAGAAAAGTCAGTAAAGTTTTACATGAATGTATTTAAATTGGGTGTAAGCTTGCAAATAAATAGTTTATCACGAGGACATCACTACCTAAAAGTCGACTGACAGCCTTATTAATTGTGAAGGTTGACATTTATACATTTTTGCCTTCAAATTAAAATCTTGTTTACATTTTTCTTAGTTCACCTCTCACTTGTAAAGACCTCAAGTAGCCTACTGTATAAGTTAATATCCACTCAACAAAGGCATTTTACATATTGTGTTTACAATCTCAAATTCTATAACATTATCAGTTGTATGCCTGTCTAAATGATGAACAAATGTAAAATGTTATTTGAATGTTTTTTCTGTTCAGATGATGGCTTTGTTGAGAATATTTTAAAGACCTGAACCCGTTTAACATTAAATTCACATGGGAAAACGTGGAGTTATTTGTAATGAATTGGAAAAATCTTGTTTTTACAGATGTGTATTTATACAAACAAAGAACCAAACAAAACAATCTGCCATTACACCGTGCATAGGCCAGATCTCCAGGATACAAGCATTGGACCAAACACTGTGCAATCTGCTATCCCTTGTATTGAGGAATCAGGAATTTAACAGTTATTACAGTGAATAATGTAGTATGTTGTATCTGTTAGCCTTTTGTCTCAAATAGCTTATGACATTATCATCTGCTTTAATATCAAGACTAATCTCACTTCTGGCAGAAATCATATTCCTTTTCAGTAAGTGTGAGAAGTTCAGTGATAGTCGACTCTCAGCAGAAAGGTTCTGGGCTCCACCCCCATCATAGGCACTCTGCCCCGAATTACACAGCCAGTGAGCCTCGACATGGTCCAACTTAATGCAGCAATTCCACAGTGTGCTGGAGGTCTTCCTGGGACTCACGTCCAGAAGCCCATTGTGATAGTTTTAGCCTTGTTATGGTCACTTGGTCTCAGGGTAAAGCCAGCGGGTGAATCGGTGCATATATACGGTCTCTTTTCATAACAAGATGGAACTAAGATATTGTTAATACAATGTTCCTGCAAAAGACTGAACTTCTTTTATTTTTTTCTCCACAATTGTGCTCCTGACGCGAATTTGGACGTTTGACCATACAAATGAGCAGGGAAGGGATCAGTCTCGTTTATTCCAAAAGCGCAATAAGGTCCCACTGCTCTTGGCGGAGTTCGTCCGCCTCTGTCCACTTGACTCGCTTGACTGGATCCAATGTAATGCAAATGACGTATTCATTTCATCCCGTCAGTTCTCAGCTTTTAAGTGCGACGCTACTTCAGTATAGAGTCTACTTCACCGATGCCGAGAAGAGTTCGTGGAAGTTCTCAGAAACAAAAAAGCTAAAAGCCATTGATTGTTGATATCTTCACATGGCAAACGTGTGGCACATATTATTTTGTGAAAAAGAAAAGCATTTACTGAAGTGAAAATAAAGTACTGGTATAGTACATGTATTAATAGTTCTGGGGAGAGCTGATAATTAGCCCACAAAATGTGAACACATTAAATAAACACTATAAAATCGGACAGTTGCCACGTGTTCTTTCATATAACCACGAGTTGACTTTTGGCAATGTTTTTGGTTCATCTTCCGCGTCGTCCAGGTGCGGTTTCTCCCTGTTCTGCCTTTATTGCGTCCGCAGCGCGCAACCAGCCAAACATACATCTGAAAGAGCGGTGGGCGTTTCGGCAATTTTCCTCGCTGCAAGGTGCCATCCTCTGGTCATTGGGAACGACCAGCCACTTTATGGCACTGTTGTGAAAGTCTTGAACAAAACAAAAAAACGAAAATAGTACGATCGTTTTTCTTAGCTACAGGATATCAAATCTCCATTTAATAGCAATGACTATTATATGATATAATCTCGGGCGGCCTTTAATGTCACAGCGCAAGAGTGTAATTTGTACCAGAAAATCAAAGCACTGTTCAACAATAATGCAATTTTCTCGCTCTTGTCTCGGTATAACTGCTGAACAATGAGACAGATTATCCCTCAGCATCGAGGCTTTGTCTGTGCTATATGCTTAACTTTTGAAGATCTTATTCAAGGAGTTCTTTATCGTGTTCATGAAACGAGTAAGTTTAGGAAATAGTGAAATTGCATTATCTATCATCAGTTTGTCTTTGAAAACACCATAGCCTATCGGTTAATGCCTATCTTAGGCTAGAATACTACTCTATAAGCAGCCTGTAACAGGCTAAATAAAATCAGCATCTAAGGCAAAATCCATAATATTGTGATTATTTCTATTTAAATAATAATAATACAAATATAACTTTTGACGTGAAAACAAGACACAATCATCTTTCTTTTATGATTTTTTATTAATAAAATAAAACATCTACAGGCAACAATAGCCTATGTAAAAATCTAGACAGTGCAAGAATATAGAGCGCTTATTCATCTCTACCAGGGTCTCCAAACATTCACTTGGGTGTTCACAGTGTGATTCCTACACTGATCACTGTGAAATACACTGGCGCTGTTGTCGAGGCTGTGTGTTGCGACGACAGATCTTTTGGTTCCGATACACAGCCGTTTCCTTGGCATGAGGGGTTTCAGGGTTCTGAGACACCGGTCACCCCGAGCCGTCGACGTTGCTTTTCTGAGTTCTGCTCCAACAGACGTCGGGGCACTGAGTCTCTGCGTCAGCGCAGCTTGGGTGTCGACTGTGCTCGGGTCGCTGTCCAGGGTGCTGTAACTTTCCGCCTGTTTCCCTCCGCATAGGTTCTTGTTGAGCTGCGATAACATCCAACGGTCGCTGCCGTTGACGTCCGTCCCCAATAGGTACTGGTGGACGCTCGCCAGACAGCTACTGAAGCCTGCTTGGTATTCTGAGAACTCGCGTGTGCCTGCAACAAATAAACGGACATTTCAAACAAGGCTATCCTGGGAGATTAACGATGGAGTGAAGTAGGCCTTAACCTCAACAGCTGGATAACGACTGTTAAAAGCTATAAGCCTATTTATAGTGTATCCTATAGGCTATACTTACAGTCCTGTCTCTTTTGAAGGTTCCTCAGATGTTTAACTGTGAGCTCCAGGATGTCAGCTTTTTCCAGCTTGCGTTTTCGAATCTTAAATACAAATATTAACATAATACCAGTTATTAACTAAAAACTGTTTACATTGCATGACATTTAGCATAGATTCAAAATGTTAAGCCATGTAGGCTACATATGCCTACATTGTTTGTGTAATAGCTCTCCAGCAGAGATTTTAACTGGTCCAAGCATTTGTTTATGCGAGCTCGTCTTTTCTTTTCCATCAGTGGTTTGGACACCTGGCAAAAAAATAATCGAAAGTATTTAATACTAAACACAATTAACAACAAAACATATTGACATTGTCAAATCAATAATTCTAGACAGGATATTTTCCCCACACACCTTATTCCCAAGTCTGGACGGGGTCTTTGTACGGTCAGACGTGGCCAACATTCTTATTAGCCGTATTCCTGTTCTGATTTCCTAGTTTCTTGTCTCCCTCCCCTCCAGTGACGGTTTGGAATAACTGGCCCATGGGCCACATTTATATTGGTTGTCGCCTACTTAACATCTCAATGCCAGCCTTACTGCCTCGCACGCTCAAATGAGCAACGCCGAGGCGTCATTTGCTCGCCAAAGCAGCCAACCAACCAGATGAGTGTGTTGGGCGAATATATTGTGTAGAAATAGCGTGTAGGTGGTTCGGCTGCAAATGTATGTTGACGTGATTTTGTACGAACACGTCCTGTAGACTATATGCTAAAAGTTCATATCTATTGATTTCCCATAAATCTTCCTGCATAACATAACACAACACAATATATATATGACGCATATGACGCACAAGCAAATAATAGGATAGACTATAGGCATAGGATACTTGTAATATAGTTAAACCGAAAATAGTCCAAACCAGAAAAGTTATTTATTGTGTTGGATGTTTCTTTGCGTCTTATCATAAATTCCCAAACCTTACATGCCAAATTCTAACATATAGTTAGGTTACCTAAATAAGGTAGCATAATGTCATGGCGCTTAACTCCTAAATCATTGTTGTATGAAGTAATCTCACAGCATCGTGGTCAGCACTTCCCAACAACGATCGATTTTCAATTATAGCCATTAAACTGCTTAGTATAACTAGGCATATAGCCTGCTCGTTAAATAGCCTAGGCTTATATAAAGAACAGTATAGAGAATTGTTCAAATTCAAACTAGTCGCAGGTTGAACATATTCTGGACATTTGTTTTAAGTCTATTGTGCGTCAAAGCGTTTTGTCTTTGCCTCAGAGAGGCACCGGGGCGAATGGCCAGGCACCCTCCTGCCCGCTCCGCGCCTCGCGATTCTCCACGCTGGGTCCTCAATAGAACCTGCGACCGCGGGATGCTTTATAACAATGTCAGCCTTAAGTCTAAACTGCCATCCGCTGTCGAATGGTGTTGTTTGAGCCGGAAAGGCCAGTTAGGCTAAAATTCAGGCCTAAATAGACTCTAGAGGACATATGGATCTAGATAAAACAATGTAGTCAATTTAAATACAGTGCTAAAATATATGGCAAAACATAAAATAACAATAGCCTAAAGAATAATAAAATAAACGGCATAACAATAGTTTAAACGTGATATCCACACAATATGCATTTTAACAATGCTTTTAGTGATTCAGTGGGCTTCAAGAAACCAAAACCGAGACTTGCAAAGACTTTTTTAAACGTGCAAGCTATTTTTCGGGACACGCGACAAAAAGTCCTTCACCATAAAGAGCACGTCTTCACAAGCGTGGTGGCGTGCACAATGCGTGTATTCAGGTGACAAAGGTCGCACACCGCCGCGCATGAAAAAACACACGCTCAATATGACCAAGAAGAACCTCATTGTATCATTGTCTTTTTTAAAGTCCGTTTTGCCTCCACAGAAGTGTGATTTATTATAATTATATTTGTTTATAGGCTTAAGCATTTAATTTATAGGTATATGTCTTAATGCTTACCAATCCAATGGCCAGTTTAAAAAAATAGCGTTTGTCTTATACAAATAAGCATCTTCCATTGTGCAGAAAATGATTCGGACTGCATCCTAACACACACATAAAGCCTAGCTCGTTATGGCCATTTAAACACAACTGAAGCGTAACTTGGCTTGTGTCAGAACACGCTAATACTTACATAAAACGTATACTGAACACAGTATGCCTCACCGCGTGATCTATGCTGGGGTGCCATAATGCAGCGTTTAATCGCTATGAAATTGGACCGCGGTGCGCTAATAAGAGAACCCTGGTCGCCTCTTTGTCCCCCCGGACCCCGCATAATGTGTGTTTTCACGCTTGTTTTTTTAATACAAGACCGTTCCAGGCGTATTTCAGCATCACAGCAAACACATGTCTGTTATTCTTGGTCACAGAGGAGAGATTTCATCGCTGATTTTGCGGTTTAATTCAAATTAGCGTTGGTTCAGCCCTTTGAGTCCTCCATCGTGTGCACAACTAAACAGCAAACCTATATAGCATATATCAACTGTTGTAAGCGAATTAGACGATAATAGCCTACACTTTTCGTCAAATTCACCAACTAACTCCTGCATTTCGCTATTTTAACGTTTAAAGTTTAACGGTCTACTTCCATATACTCATCTGTTAATATAATAATAACATAAACAACATAAACCAAGTGGCGAACACCGCTCACAACAAAAATACAGCTTGGCTTCGCAATGCGTGGGTCGGAGATTCAGAGTATGTAACATGACTACCCCTGCCTTTAATGTGGGTTGCATGATAACTGGATAGCGAAAACCACTGGCTAATGGCATTGCATGAGGCTTTAAAAATGTTCCCTCCTGGAGACATTCTCTACTTTCAAGAAAAAAGGGCGGCAGGCCATCATCTATCCATGAGAATAGCGCAACAAGAAACTTGTCTCCCAATTGGCAAGTGGCGTTAAATGACAAGTTAAGTGTATGTTTATAAAAGGAGCCATCCATTTTCACTTTTCAGCCGCACGTCATTTATTAACCACAGCGGCCCTTTGTCATGCAGACCGCTGCGGAGACCTGTCCCAGTCGCAGTACCCTACTGGGGGACTTGTTAACAACAATTAGTGAAGTAATTATTCAATTACCTGCAATAAACTATTTTTCTGCAAGACATTAGCAAGCCAAAGGTTCCATTACCCGAGGGTTGCGGGGATCGTGTGGGCTGGGGTGTTTTGGGGTGGCAGAATGGAGATGCCTATAGCGCAATGGCTGACACCTGAATATTTTTCTTAATCTGCGGTATAGAAGGTTGAGAAAAGGACATTGTTTGTGTTTAAGGCTGCTCAATACAGCCATGCGAGGTGGACCACGGTCACTCTCTGAGCGCAGCAAATCGAGGTTCCGCCTTCCATTGAGACTGGCCCAGCTCCAAACTGGTGTGACCAAAACGTTTATTGTGAGCAATATTGTTAACGTAAAAGGCAGCAGGTACTCAGGCAGGTGCACTGAGGAAATACATCTTAGAAATATAGTCAGGATTTGTTAAAACGCCACGCGACGGACCTGCGGACGATGCTCTGATCAAACATCAAATAGAAATAGCATCATGAATTTCTATAGACTGGCGCTCGGGTTATTTAAGAGTTCTTACTTTGGTTTTGGCATACAATGGCTGCTGTTTGCTTATGTGTGCCGGGGTTATCGTCTGAAAGGCCCAGAGGTGCACATTAACATTGCTTAGGGTTTTCTCAAGCGCCGAAATGAACTGACTGGAAAGTAACTTTATAACTCGCTGGAGGATGGAGCCTTTGTCGAGCGTTCAAGTGAAAGAGACAAGAGTCTAACAAAAGAACTGCGCCATTGTTAAACACTAAAGCGCATGGGCATTGATGCGCCTTGAATTGCAAAACATCTGCCATTTACTCTAGTCTAGAGCACTTCAAACGGGTTTGAATGAGAATGAAGAGGCAAAATGGAAACACTGACTTTGCCTGTATGGCCAGTTTGGAGACAGAAACGTTTGTTTTGAGATAGGCCCAAGGAACGTATTATATAGGATAAAATAACATGTTTAGAAATTAAAATGCTCTCTCAAGCAGTAGCTGGATAAATATTTTTTGAGTTTTTGCAGTGGTATTGCAGCCTTGCAATAACTTAATTTGAACGGACCCATTAGGCCTTAACTGGGCCCACGAATCGAATATGTCTATAGGCTATAATATAAAATGTGTCCAACATGTCTAACTTGCTTTAAAATATGTTTGGGTATATTCTTTAATTATTAATTGCCTAAATTGACTCTGAATGACGAGTTAATCCTGACGTGCTTAGTAACAATCACTTGAAAGTTTATTTGTTTAACAATCAATACTCCTTATTTTAAATATGTTTGAGCTTTTCGCCTAAACAAAAGCTATTAAGACTGGCTTCAAGGTTATATGGCAAAAGATAAAAGTTTACTTGCTACCTTAAATCAAAAGAAACCATTGCATATTATGAAATGTATTTTATTCTGAAGAAAACATTTCATACAAATCCCATATTCACCAAAACTAAAGGAATTCAATTACTTTTTTTTTTCTTTTCCTGAAAGAAAGACCAGTCCCAGAAACCGGTTTTCCCAGGGTTTCTCCTTTATATGCTACAAGTGGAAAATTGGAATGTACCAAGTGAAAAGCCAGGGGGCGTTCCCGCGATTTTCCTCGCTTCATATTTTGTAGCACAAATATGTCCGGTCAGCACATAGCATAATAATCAGGTTTAACTACGTTAATACGTTCACTTTAATATATATATACACACATACACACAAACACGTTATAATAGAACTGACATGCAAACACAAAATAATAATTATTAAATCATTATCAAGTTGCCAATCCCGTGTTCATTTATTGTGAAAATAGTGAAAGAATGCTTACTGCGAAATCATAAACATGCTCCTATAGACTGTAGGCTTATGCCTATATCATATTGCAACAGAATACAGGCCCAAACAGTCCTGAATGAAAATGCAAGGACATTTTTTCTTTATGACAACGTGTGTGGGCAGCATGAGCGCATACGTCTGAAATTGGTATGAAATCGTCAATTTGTTGGTGTCAGCGTTCTGCTGTTCCCAAACGCGCCATATGCCACGCTGAATGCCACCATTTACCGATTCGTTCCTACTTTCACGGTCCATCCTCCCACTGTCCTTGCCAAGAAAGTGAATAGCCATAACAAAATGGCAATTTACCCTGTGGATTGCCACATACCCCATGTGGTAATAGTGCCTTTTCCGTTTCACAAGATGGGGGCATCGCTGAGAGCCCAAGAGAGCAGCTTGGCACAGTAGGCGCTGCTCGGCATTAGCTTTAGCGTCTTGCGCTTACGTTATATGATTCTATCAAACGCACGTTACGTGGGACACATTCAGTTTTTTAATTGAATAACAGAGAGACAGCTTGCTCAGTGTTGGCCCATGTGTATGGCGGCAGCAGACGCTAGAGGGCACATTAATAACATTCTCCATTTTGCTACATTTTCTGTTTCGTGCACTTTAATTCCCATGTTCGACGCATTTTGTTTAATTGCCCCCAGTAGGCTATAAAAATGAACGTGGAGAGTGGCAGCTTTTATTAATTGGGAGCTAAGGACAAAGGGCTTGAGAATGTATTACATATGTATCATGGGAAAGAACATCAATCACTATTTCTACTCGTCAATAAAACATTAAACCTCCCTGTAGCCAACTAACACAAAGCAACAGTTATGCTAGCATCGCTTCTTTATTTCACCCCATTTGTCTTGATAATATATATCCATCCCACTAGGATTGTTGCCTCTGGGAAACAGTATATGCTGGTTGCAACACAGTCTTATGGGCCTACTGAAACTACTTAATTACATCAGGATTAGCTATTGGAATACGAAGAAAAGAAGCAGCAATGCAGAGTTGCATTCTTGTAATATAACAGTCTTTGGTTTAAATGCATCAGCTTGTCAGTTGAAATATTATTTAGACTGGAAGATACCAAGCGGCCCTATAGGCAGATTAACTGTTAACACCCAAATAGATACATCTATAGACCTTCTTTCAGAAAGCATGCTTTAACATACTCTGAAACTATAACATTTAACTCTGAGGTATATAGTTCAAACATTAAGATGGGAAAGTTTTCACAAACAAACAATTGTCACTGCAGACCTCATAATTGCTGCGGTCATGTTCGTTGACAACCCAGATCTACTTGTGCATGGTGTAATCCTGAATAATACCTTGAAAGTACTGCTGTGTATTTTTATGGGATTGACAAATAATGATGTAGCATTTTGGGAGAAAATAGAAAAGCAATATGCAGTAAAGACTGGTGAGCACGGCCAAAGCATTGAACAGGTATATGTACTTTCCCTGGTACAAATCGTATCCAGTGGCAAAGAAGATCCAGTCAACCGCTTGCAGAAGCAGGCAAAACGTTAATGCTTTGGCCTCATTGTAATTTTTCGGGAGCTCTTTCCCCACGTAGGAGAATATAAAACATAGAGTAGACAACGACACAAACAAAATGACGGACACGGAAAATAGTTCACCATTTCCAAAGTCGCAACCAAGTACGATTTGATCAGGAGACCATAACATATTACTGTATGGCTGAGGAGGCCCTGTTGCATAGTACACGGTCAGGAGAAATGCCTGTAGTACGAACGCCGCGACGATGACCACCCACTGGCCGTTGTGTTTCATCCACCAAGTGTGGAACGCGGGGAACTTGTTAGCCAGTTTGAACACACACACAATCTGAAAAGATCGCACAGCGAAACAGGCGGAGCAGACGGTGTAGAACAACATGAATGGCAAATACCTCATGATACATGTGAACCCAGACGGTTTGCCGAAGTAAAATATAACGCTGACACTAGACAAACCGAGGCAGGCTAATATGAGGAAAGTCATGGGTCCCCCCGAAGACCTGACAACAGGCGTGTTGTAATTAATGGCGAAGAGGACGGCTATTGCTGCTGTGAGGCTCAATAAAGCAACAATCGCTACTGCGACCAGTAACGTTTCCATGTCTTTCACGGACATATACTCCACTGTCCGTAGAAAGCAGAATGTACTTCCCTCTGGCGACCACTCATTGTCTTTGCAGGGAGTACAAGTGGCATCCCCTATTTATGAGAGAGAGAGAGAGAGAGAGAGAGAGAGAGAGAGAGAGAGAGAGAGAGAGAGAGAGAGAGAGAGAGAGAGAGAGAGATGATGCATGAACACTGATGCATTGCAAGCCATAGTGGAGTACATTCCCCCTTTCATGTACGTTTGTTTGTACCTGTTTTATTTAGGTATGTTCCATTACTACAGAGGTCACAGGTAAAGCAGCATGGTTGCACTTTGTCTGGGATCATTGCTGCTCCCTGACCGCATGGTCTGCTACATATGGATATGGGTAGCTGTTGAAAGACATAATGTTAAACATGATGTCTAAAACTACACTTAGCTTTAGCGTGTGTGTGTGTGTGTACAGTATGTAATATTATACAGTGTATATCCTACAGCTTACTGTGCCATTTTGCCACTTAATTTTTGTCTGGTTAAGAGAGAAAAAGACGGAAGGCAGAGGTCTATAAATGCCAACTCGCTTCTGCTCGCCACTGTCCCAGACAATAATTTCATATGCTGTGTGAATGGGGTCGCCATTATTATCAAACTGAATTATTTGGTTAAGCAGAGTAAAGTTCGATTTTTTTACTTCATTTAGAACCTGAGGAAGAACAGAAAACAAGGTTTAGCACAAGCACACATATTTTAATAAACAAACAATATAAATTGTACAAGATCAGAATGGTGAATTTTGATGAAGTACTGTTATCTTTCATTTTTAGAGTAACCAAACACAAAACAAACTAAATAAAAAGCCCCCTCTACAGGTTGAACCTTGTCATTGCATTACCTGACTGGGTCAAACTGATATGAGTTGAGGTAATTTGCTACGGTGTCTATGGCTAGTGCCATCACCTTCTACTTTAGGTACCATCGTGTAAAGATGCTTCTCTTGTCCTTTTTTGTGTCTGGTTATTCTTAAATTGTATGTTAAAGGTATAGTAAGTCATTCTGGAGAAAGCTTGTTGATATTTGATCTCGAGCAAAACAAAATATCTTCCTTCAATGTCATAGGCTGCTCCCTCAGAAGCTCCACCCTCACACATGCATTGTGGAAGGCTAGGATATTGTTGTTGTGTGAGGTCTGCACCACTTTGTTTGTGTTCTTATTTAGCTGTGTAGAAGTAGCCTGTCTCCGCTGACTATTGCTCTCAGCTCTTTCTTTTCGCTGAGATTAGTCTGAAAACTCTCTTTGCATTATTATTTGCACAGCCACCCCGCTGGCAGTCCAATCAGGATGGGTGGTAGAGCTAGATGAGGCGATCAAAACAGTTGTAGCAATGCCGATTGGTTCAGCGCTGTCCAATAGTTTCAAAATGGTCTACGCCCAGTAGGAGAAAACAACTGTGAACACTTCCCAGTGGAGCATTGCCAGATCTTATTCACAAAGTTAATTTTAGACCTGGTTACTTCAGGCTAGCGTAGAAGTACTTCCGGATTACATTTTCAGCACACAGGGAATGGCAAGCTAGCAGACCGTGAAGAGATATTTGGTGAATTTGAAAAAAGTTGATTAGCCTACAATCGCTTACTATACCTTTACAACGTTTTTTTTTCTAGGATTCAATTCAAATCCTTGTTACATAGTTAAATGGTTACCTACCATGTACGGATAGACTGTGATATTATTAAGACACCTGCCACTTCCACATTGCAACACATTGTGTAAGGCATAGGCAAGGGCATAGGCCGCAGAGTAAACGTTGAATAAATAGGTTTGGCTCGCTGAGAGGATGTCTTCTGCGGTAACATTGCTGCAGTTGCACCACTGATTGAGATATGACTGTTGCTGTGCATTCAGACATGTTTTCTTATATGTGGTGTATATGAAGTCTTTGAAACCAGGCATTGGCACCCCTAACTCAGTAATGCCGAGTACTGTTCCGATTTTTTCGATTCCGTTAATCTTGGGGATGTCTGCATCCAATGACCACGTATCAGACGCTATCCACACCTTGCTGCTGACGTTAAACTTTATTGCAGATTGAATTAGACTCTGGGCTTGATTTTCAAAAGCAAAAACAACAATGACGTTTATTTTCAGTTTCTCAATCTCCTTAAAAATTTGGAAGTGATTGCTATTGGTGTCCAAGTCATCAGAATAGCCCAAACAGATATTGGTCCCTACAATTTGCTCCATGAAAACACCAAGTGATTCTTTCCCGTAGACGCTGCCACCATACAGAAAAGACACCCAGTGCCAATTGAAGTTCGTAATTATTTTGATAACTGCCCCTGTAAGATATTTATTGGCCTGTATTGTTCGGAGGAAAGAGGGATACTTTGATTTATCTGAAAGGAGGGAACTTGCAGATCCATAACTTATCTGTCAAAGAGCAATGGGACAATGATTATTTTATGTGACGAATGTACGTGTCAAATGTTAGGCTGCAGCATTTTCAATATTAGATCATTACATGAAACCTTAGACGAATACAACATGTATATATAAAACAAAAGTTTACCATAGGAATGAGATGCGTCATAAACAATGGCGCTACAGCAATTGTGTAGCTGCTGAATAAGGAACCAACCACTCCTATCACTTTGGGTAGATACGTGTTTGCATCTCCATGATTGTTGATTGTGGAGACATTGTTTGAGATGAGATGGAACATTTCTTCGAAGTTGAGGGTGTCAGAGCAGTGGTCAAACAGCTCATAACCTAATGTCACATCTGGAAGGAGGGCAATGTTGTTATTGATCTCCTCTACTGAATACCTCATCACCTGGAACTTCAGATAACCAGCGAGAACAAATGTCTCCCTGGGGATGCACAGAGAAAGGTGAACTGAGTTTAATTGTTGGTGACAAAACATTTGTTACTTTATATTTTTGTTCTTAGATTATTTATTACATTTAAAAATAGCAATAACCCTTTGTACGTTGACTTAAATAGCATGCAGTCCATTTAGACTTGTAGAGGCTTGTGTAGACCCATAAGGTCTAAAGTCTAGACCCCATATGACTAGTATTTAAATCTAGACCCCATATGTCTAACATGGACCCCTTTAGTCTAGATCACGAGTCTAGTATCACCCTTTAAGTCAAGACCCCATATGACTCGTATTTAATTATTGATTCCATAAGTCTAATATGAACCCCTTAAATTTAGACCACGAGTCTAGTATAGACCCCTTATGTCTAGACCAGGGGTTCCCAAACTTTGCTCTGCCAAGAACCACCTAGAGTAGGGAGGACTAATCTATTTAGAGACCCACCAAGCACCGGTAACCTAATTTTCAATAACCTATATATTTTTGCTAATGCTATACCTGTGTGTGCTAATGGATAGCTAATGCTATACATGTGTGTGCGGCAAATACTGTATGTGTGTGTGGGCTAAATAGGATGTCACCCAATCAGGGGCAAATAGTCAATTTTTTATCGCAACCAATGAGTGGAACAACACGATAGTAAAGCACAGAAGCCTTATAATTTATTCTTCATTCATTCAATTAATTAAAATAAAACTTTTCGCAACACTCACTCCCACTCAGTGACCCACCTTTAGGTCCTGACCCACAGTTTGAACATTGCTGGTCTAGACCATATAACACTAATATGGACCCCATGACCCCATGTCTAATATAGGCCCCTTAAGTCTTGACCACATTAGACTAATATGGGCCTGCTAAATTAGCTCCCCTGAGTTTTGACAATCACAAGCTTACCTGGCACAGTCAACAGACACCGGTCTTTCCTGAGGGACGGCCTTTACGACGTTATGAATACGAAAAAGCCCACCCAACAAATAATCTCCAGGAAGTCGAAACTCCGAAGTTGTTTGACACTGGGGTAGGACACGATTGAGAGAACCCAGAACACACAGATAAAGCAGATAGCACTGCATGGTTTCAGCTTTGGGAAACACCTTTTACCAATCTGGTGGAGACTAAATTTGTGTGCCCCCATTATATACTGAGAATACCAGACAGAAATAATTTCCATGCACTTGTGGATGCATGATTTGGCTAGAGCCACTTTGTGCAGAACATAAGCAAACTAGTATGCAAAATGTAGCTTTAATGGTCATAGAAAGGTTCACCATGACCATACAATTATGAATGTATAGCAACTCTAGTCATTAAATAACATTGACATTTGAACTCATATTAAAGCAACAACATGCTTCCCTTCCATGCCATATAGTAGCAGATCCAACCCCCACATTGCCAAGACCAGCATATTGTTGTGTGGTGCAGTCTGCACCACTTTGTGTTGGCATTTAGAAGCAGAGCTGTGTAGAAACACCAAATTATTTTTTCAGTAGGCCTACTCAGGACTATGAGGAAATGATTGCTGAATTTGACAAAGTATATTAGCTTACAATTGCTGACTACACCTTTAATTGATGTTGTAAAACAACCAATTACTTATTTTTTATTCAAATTGATTCAGTAAGACACTGTTCATTCTGGTTGGCTAAACCTTTTGTCAGACCGAAAACGTCTTAAAAGGTATCTTACGGCACAATAACATGTACATATCAAAATGAAACATATGAAGAAGCAAGCCATTTTACTCAAAACTAATTAACATATCTAATGCATTTCCCCATAAATACATATTTAATATTGTTATTGTGTCCAAGTGTATTTTCAATATTAACTGTTTGCACATGCTGAAGCAAATACATAATTGGTATAGCACAGAAGATTGCTAGTTGAGCGGGTTTTCCATTTTACATGAATAATAATATGAAGCTAAGAAAGCATTTGGAGTAAAAAATATTTACACTTTGAAGTTATTAAAATCAAGTTATATTTATATATCAGCACAAAACCAATTACATGCAATCGATGAGAAACATCTTTAATAAAAATCAAATTCGAACTAAATTACCCAGTTCTGCTATCATGACATGTAGTTTAAGAAAACAATGGGATGTTTTAAAGAAATAAAAAATCCCATTCAGTCAATTAATTTACAGTCGGAGATGGTTCTGTTCAAAACTGCAAGGTTACAACCACGAAGAAAAAACTAAAGCCTTTGTTTTAGCTCTGAAAATACTCACCCCTACTGGATCCTTCTGGTTGTTAGAAGGTTTCTTTGGAGGTCTACGCGGAGTTTTGCCCTTGCTGAGGAAACATGTTTATATTCGAGTTAGAATGTTTGCATTTGTCGAGAATGTAGATAGCCAAACTGTTAGCCTTTATGTAACATCAACGCGTTACCAAACGTATACGATTTACTCTCATAAGCTAAATATATGTGTAAAACGAATAAACGAAACTTACGTCGACCTTAACATCGTGTATTGTATTCTATGGTTATCGCTATATTTCCAAGTTCAAACTTTCCCTCCGCATCTGGTAGTCTACCAAATCTTTTCAAAAGAACCAATCGTAGCCAATAGAATTCGTCAACAGAACATGTGTTTCCGCCGTTACTTCCGCCCATGGACCTTTGCCTACTGACACCTACCGGCCGCTACTGATAAACACATGCACACATTTGTGCAATGTGACCAGTAAATATAAATCTTTAAAACAAAGCATATAGGTTACTATAGAACTATTGTAATTCTATTGTATTTTGTACAAGTTAGTCTATAGTTAGAGCATTACATAACATACTTGTAAGAGGAAATTATGATGATAATGAAAAGTAAATATACACATAGAACATGTGTTTGAGGAAAAGGGTAAAAATCGAGAAAATACTCTGAATGTGCCATTTCTTGAAAACTGCAAGATAAGTAGGCGGGTGAGACCTAAGGGGGTCTACTACTCTGATGGAGGGCAGAGGGCGGGAATCAACAATGCAACAGGGCTGGGAAAGAGGGTGCTGATGCAATGTCGCTATTCTAGTCTGGCCAATGGACAGTTATTTGGGGCCAACAAGACCAGGCCCCTATCTAAATGAAGGAGAGAGTTATGACTGAGGAGAGAGCACTTCAATTGGTCAGGAAAAAGTTGTCTTCCGTCGAGTCCTTTGATACCCAAACTTAGACCAGGTACTGAAACAGCATAGCACAAGCAGGAGTAAGTAAAGTAAAAAAAATGGTCAGAATGTTTAATGTTTATTTTCTATACAATAGCTGTACATAGCAAGTTATATTACTTAAAATGTTACTCTTGTAATCTTTATGCTTCAATAGTAAGAATGTGCATGTGTATACAATGCTTGGATGTTGAAGTTTTTTTTTTAATCACATGTATGCTGTACTGTACAGTAGAATATGTACAGTACAGCATACTGTATGCCATGCATAACAGTCCACATATCATGCATAATGAATCAAGTATTGTCCGCGCAGGTCATTAAATGTCACATTGGCCAGTCGAACGAGTACTTCGCTCCAGGTACGATGTTCTTCTTCCCTCTGGTGTCTAGCCTGATGTGCACAGTAACCAATGCCAGGACTACACTCTCAAAGTCCATCTGAGTGATGGCTGTCTTCCTCTGGACTTCTACTGTTATCAGCATCTTATTCATGGAGGACAATGTTCTGGGAATGTTGTCATTGATAAGAGCAAGGAAAGCACGTCCATGTCTCATAGATGCTATCTCCTTGTCGATCAATATAATGTTGTCATCTTGGTCTATTTCAACATCAGTCAGCAAAACCTGCATATGCAAAAATACCCATTTATTACAAACATTAAAAGAGCTTCCATCAAACTCCTAGAAACATACCTCAAACATCAGATTTGCTTTGGAAATCAATGTGATGGCTGTCTGAGAAGAAGTACTTCCATGTGTAACAGTGGTAGCATTTGTAGTACAACATACTCATGCAAATTCTTAGTTATTCATTGTCTATTTATATATACCAAGCTAATATAAACAGCGATATAGACAACACTGCACAGTCATCTGCATTCAGCATATTATTTCCAGAAATCTGTGTTGTTAGAAAATACTTCTATATTATCTCAGCTTACCCCTTAATACTTCACTAAATCCCATCAAACATATTATCTGGAAGTAAAATGTAAGTTTAAATATTATTGCCATTATTATAGAATATTATCAACTATCGACACCAAATCATCTTATGGCCGTTTTTCTTCAGCTACTTTTGTAAATCTGGAGAGGGACAACCTCTCCAGATTTTAAATGCCACGCATTTTTCTACCTTGGAAAAAAGGGACCAAAAGCCAACTGGCTGTTACATGAAATGTGTTTTTTCCCCAACCAAATTCTAATCCTAGAGATCCACAGCATTGCATTATAACTAAATAAAGTGCACCTACCTATTATGCTTATTTTATTAGCATGTATATTCTTATTGGAACAAACTGGTGTACATATGGATACATCTTCATAAATATAGAACAGGTATGCAACATGAAATATCGTTACTACACGTTTCTACTAAGATTCAGTGCAGCCTTTCTGTCAGATAGTTGAGTAAAACCAGAGCCATGTAGTAAAACTACTCAGCCACGTGGTGTCAGCAGCAGCAATTGATTCCAGCTTATTTGATCAGCTGCCTGACAGGTAAAAAATACTTCCGGAGGATAGTTCAAGCATCTCTGAATGAAAAAGTAGTTTTAAAAAGGTAATTGGTGTATTTTATTTTGTTTTATAATAAAGACGATTATGGTCAATGCCACTTAATGATTATTTCTAACTGGATAGCCCCGAAATATCATGGCTTAATACACTGATATATTTAGCATGCTACTGAAGTGGGAAAATGCTATCATTAGCCACATTGCTGCTAATTTACCACAACATAGAACATTAGCCACAATGTAATGAGAAACTGGATTACGATTTGCAACAAATGTGCAACAAAGCGCATTATTTCATTAGCGCGTTATTTGATTATTATTCTTTCCATTTTTATTATTCATGGGGGTGTCGTGAAAATGTTCCAACAACTCATTGCCTTAAGTTTTGCTTTTGTGCTAATTGCAATATTACCTGACAAAGCTCTGCTGTTTCAGCATGTTTTTACTTTGTGGTTCGTAGGTGTGCAACGGCTATGGAGTCCAGTGAGGAGGGGGGCCTCAGTGTCGGGGGCTCCGTGGGAGAGGATAACTATTTTCTAGGCTACACCTTCACAGATCGCTCCCACTCCAGTCGTGTGGTCAAGAGCATAATGGACCTCTGCCTGGAGGATGGCCTGTTCGCAGACGTCAGCATCGCTGTGGACGGCAAAGAGTTCCACCTGCACCGCCTGGTGCTCTCGGCCCAGAGCAGCTTCTTCCGCTCTATGTTCACTTCCAACCTCAAGGAGTCCCACAACCGCAGTATCGAGCTGAAGGACGTTAGCGCCACGGTCTTCCAGCTTCTTGTAGACTACATTTACCATGGCACTATTAAGCTGCGAGTGGAGGACCTGCAGGATACATATGAGATGTCAGACATGTATCAGCTGACAGCTTTGTTTGAGGAATGCTCCCGATTCCTCTCGCGTACAGTGGAGGTTAAGAACTGCCTTCAGGTGATTTTTTTTTGGTTTTATTACGGTTGTCGTCCTCTACTTTTTATATTTCCATTTCAATTGCTGTTCTTTATTTGAGCAGGTAATGTGGCTTGCAGACAGACACAGTGATCAGGAGTTGTACACTGCAGCCAAGCATTGTGCGAAAATCCACTTGGTCCAGCTACATCAGACAGAAGAATTCCTCAATCTGCCTCTCTGTCTGCTCTTGGATATCATTAAAGGTACAAGGAAGCATTTCTCTGTAAAATTATAAATAGCCTTTTAATAAAAAAATGAAAAAAACTGCTGGACGTTGTTTGTTCTGCAGATGGTGTTCCAAGTTCCCAGAATCCAACAGTGGCTATTGAGTCATGGATTAACCACAACAAGGTAGAGCGGGAGGAGTTTTTATGTGTTCTTCAAGAAAATCTTAAGGTAATGTTCACCTTTACAGATTTCGAAGTATTCATAAAGTGGCTCCCATGCTAAAGTATGTTATTGGAGTAAAATTACACCATCCTGGCCTTTTATTGTCTATGAAGCAGATTTAACGTTTTGTCTAATCTGTTAGGGGTTGAGGAGAGCTTCATTGTCTTGGACTAGTCTTAATTCATATGTGAAACCGGCCCCTAATACAGCTCTAAGGTCTTAAGCATGTTGCCTTTTATATATGGAGGACAGTTAGGAATAGATATATAAATAATTCGATTACGTTGTTAGACACATGTAGAGCTATATATTTTAGTGGTCTTTATTTTATAAATGATTTGATAAAATGCTGATGATTTTAGCCAAACAGATATGAGAGATTATGCTGTTGTTTCATAAACTATTCCACCACTGTGACTTTAACATTTAAAATGTAAATTAAAGGTATAGTAAGCTAATACACTTTTTTTTCTTTTCAAATTCACCAAATATCTCCTCGTGCTCACTTGCTTACCCTTCTCTCTGCAGGCTAAAAAACAACAATATAGAGTACTTCTACATAGACTGCCTAAATGGGAAAACAAATCTAGTGGTGTACACAACAACAATATCCTAGGCTTCATAATGCATTTCCAATGTGTGTGGTGAAACGTCTGAGGGAGCACCTTTACGGCATTGAAGGGAGTGTTTGCTTGAGTTCAAATATCAAAAGGCCTTTTCCTAAATGACTTAAAATACTGTATACACTTTATTTCTCCTTTCATGGTCTCCTTGAAGTAGTTCTGTATGCCTTTCTGCCACTAGATGTCACACTAAGCAGAAGGTGCCAGCTTCTCAGACCAAAATAAATGCTTCATGGGCCACACACTGAAATGCATGCTATGAAAACAAAGAACAGAGGAACTTACAACACGTGTGAATGTCATTCTCTGTTGAGGACACCATTACCTCACTATATCAACATGTAGAAAATAGTGATTTGCTGCTATATTAATTACAGTATTATATGTACTGTAAGACTGATTCATGCTTCTGCATCGAGCCTTATCTTATGCTGTCGTGAGCATATACTCCGGTGCTGGTCTGTCGGCCGCGCAGGTTAACCGCGCATGCAAAGCCCTACTGTGGAACGGAAGTGCCATGTTATGTTTAGTATATATAGTATACCAAAGCACTCTGGCGTATGGCTTTGCATCCAAAAGACATTGATGGATGGTAGTTACCTAGTAAGCATACGCCCTCTGGTTAGGGTAGCATCTGTAGGTTACGGTGTAGCTTCGACGCAGAAGCATAACTTGGCCTTCAGCGATTGTAGGCTGGTTGATTGTAAACATATAGGTCCCTAACCTCCCGATTGTGCCACCCCCTGCAGGAGATTGGCGAGAAGGTCCACATCTACCTGATAGGCAAGGAGGAGACGCGGACCCACTCGCTGGCCGTGTCGCTACACTGCGACGAGGACGACGCGGTGAGCGTGAGCGGCCAGAACAGCCTGTGCCACCAGATCACGGCGGCCTGCAAGCACGGCGGCGACCTCTACGTGGTGGGCGGCTCCATACCGCGGCGCATGTGGAAGTGCAACATGCACACCATGGACTGGGAGCGCTGCGCGCCACTGCCGCGCGATCGCCTCCACCACACCATGGTGTCAGTGGCGGCCCAGGACGCCATCTACTCGCTGGGCGGCAAAACGCTGCAGGACACGCTGTCCAACGCAGTCATCTACTACACGGTGCGCGACAACGTGTGGACGGAGACGGCGCCGCTGGACACGGCCGTGTCGGGCGCGGCTGGCGTCAACCTGGCCGGCACCATCTACCTGCTGGGCGGCGAGGAGAACGACATGGACTTCTTCACCAAGCCGTCGCGCCTCATCCAGTGCTTGGACACGGCCGCGCACAAGTGCCACGTCAAGCCGTACGTGCTGCCGTTCGCCGGCCGCATGCACGCCGCCGCCCACATGGACGTGATCTTCGTGGTGGCCGAGGGGGACTCGCTGGTGTGCTACAACCCGCTGCTGGAGAGCTTCACCCGGCTGCGCTTCCCCGAGGTGTGGAGCTGCGTGCCGTCGCTGTGGAAGGTGGCCAGCTGCAACGGCTGCATCTATGTGTTCCGGGACAAGTGCAAGAAGGGCGACGCCAACACGCTCAAGTTCAACCCGGCCACATCCGTGGTGTCGGTCATCCGGGGCATCAAGATCCTCCTCACAAACTGGCAGTTTGTGCTCGCCTGAAGGACCCTCCCCCCTCCCCATTATTCCCTGCCCCGGACGATTCCCTTTTGCAGCTTAAGCTCGACTGAAGCCCCCCCACCCCCACCCCCCCACTCCAAGACGATTCACTGACACACCCACTCACCATCGGCCAATCACGGATCACTCTCTCATAACTTCCAGCTGTTTTAACTATGACCGTCTTTAAATGGATTGACTGACGGCATTGTACATTTCATATTCCAGGTATTCTGTCCACACATCTCAAAGCAGAGCGTTGTCTCGTAGCCTTGTATTGCAGTGCATCTTATTTTTGCTCTCTGAGGATAGGATAGCTATTCAGCTGATTGTGTATGGTGATGATGCTGGAATCAATAACAACCCAATGTTTCCATGTGCTGACTGCGTGCATGAAAAGATTCAATGTGATAATCATATTTAATTATATGTTAAAAAAATATTTGTTAATTGTCAACTGTGAGATTCTTGAGGCTTTTTATGTTTTTATTTCCTAAACATATGTGCTAAAATTGTACAGTGATGTAAATTAAACCGTGTAAACATAATATCGACTATCTGTGTATATACTGCATGTAAATAATTATTAATACAGGGGGCCTCAGAAACAAGCATGTATTCAATACATTGATTATTCATACCATATTGACCATCACTGAAGTATTTAATTGTTGCTGCTCTTTGAAAGCACATCATTCTAGCTTTTATTTCAGGACTGCTAATAAACCTTGTGAATGGCAAGGTGATCAAGGGGCCTGCTTGTTCTTATGTGTAGAGTGAGAGAGGGGCGATGGCTGCACTAGTCTAGTGCTCTGATCCCATTGATGTGTTGCAAGAGGCTGCACAGCTGAAACCCAAGACCAGTAACATGTCGGACTGTATGAACTATTCTAAGCATCAGTTGCTGACGCCAAGCCTAGGGGGTGGGGGGTGTGGGGGCCCATGCGGGGGGGGGGGGGGGGGGGGGGGGGGGCACATGCGACCCCCCCCCCCCCTTCCCACCTCCCACCTCCGTAAGGACCACCAATAGGAAATTCCAGTCACTCTGAGCACAGCTTTGCGTGCCGTCTGGACGTTTTAAAATGACCCTTGTTTATAGCTGCATCTCGCAGGTGGCAGACCGGATCGGATCCATCGGTGGATTGGGTTGGTTTTCTCCAGAGGCTGGTGTTATGTGCGTGCAATGCTATTTGTGTTGGATCAGGACTATGTGTGTTTGTGTAAAGGTAGATTGCTAGGAGGATATTGTGACCTTGGGACTGCTTACTGAAGGCGGAGCGAAATTCCTGAAGGCACACATGGTCTAGAGTGACAAGGCCATCTGCTGTAGCACCAGTGGGGAAGGGGGCTGGAACGCAGGGGTGCTGAGAATTCCTTTTCGTTGGGGTGTGGAGGGAGAAGATATTCTGGGATACCGCTGCCAAGCGCTCCGTTGGGATACGTGTCTCTTTTTGGTGTTTTTCACACACAAATCACCAGAGGAATCTTTATGAAAACGTGAAAGTCGAAAAGGGATTAAGAGAGAACTTATTTTCTCATTTATCTTCCAGTGATTGTGGCGATAATGGTCTTAGTCGGTTGCTGCTTCGCTGTGGTGGATCCAGTTTCCTCTGCGTCTCAGCGCACCCGGAGCTGAGAGAGCTTGGTCCGGTGGGCCTTCTGAAGGGAGAGTCTTCTGGGGAGCCACTTCTGGGGTGTCCTGTGGTTTGCTGCCCCCACTGACACTGTGGCACCTTAACGAATGAATATTTTTATGAGGCATCTTGTACCAGAAATGGGCCAGGACCAAACCAAGCAGCAAATAGAGAAGGGTCTAAAGCTGTATCAGTCCAATCACACAGACAGCGCCCTGCATGTCTGGACTAAAGTGTTGGAGAAGACCTCGGACCCTGGAGGGAGGTTTCGGGTATTGGGATGCCTGATCACCGCACACTCGGAAATGGGAAAATACAAAGAGATGCTGAAGGTAGGTAATGACAACATAGTGCTTTATTCAATGCTGTAGAGGCAATGCAGAAAGTGTTCCAAATATGGAAAGTAATGTTAGTATTTAATACCCATGGCAAATGTATGTGTGGTGTGGTCATGTGTTGTAATTTATAGGTAGAACCATTCACTTGAACAAGCTTTCCCTGGGGTTTAGGTTATGCAATCAGTAGTAGGATTCTGAGCCACGAACTGCAGATGATATGCTGTTTAATGTTCTCATATGTCACGTCTGCAGGGAGAGATACATACACACAACAGAGAGGGTTCAAAGGTTATTGCTGGTTCTAGTGTGATCTCTGGCCAGTCAGTGGCTTCCACACTTTGTATGGTAAAATGCAATCCGAGTTGTTAATGTGTCTCATTGACATAATTACTTTCAATTGGGATTTAGGTGTTTATAATTGTCAATATCCCTGATCTGATTATCATCATGTCTGCAGTACGCCCTAGCTCAAATAGACATGTGATTATCATCATGTCTGCAGTACGCCCTAGCTCAAATAGACATGATTATCATCATCTCTCTGCAGTACGCCCTAGCTCAAACAGACATGTGATTATCATCATGTCAGCAGTATGCCCTAGCTCAAACAGACATGTGATTATCATCATGTCAGCAGTATGCCCTAGCTCAAATAGACATGTGATTATCATCATGTCTGCAGTATGCCTTAGCTCAAATAGACATGTGATTATCATCATTTCTCTGCAGTATGCCCTAGCTCAAATAGACGTGATTATCATCATCTCTCTGCAGTACGCCCTAGCTCAAATAGACATGTGATTATCATCATGTCTGCAGTATGCCTTAGCTCAAATAGACATGTGATTATCATCATTTCTCTGCAGTATGCCCTAGCTCAAATAGACGTGATTATCATCATCTCTCTGCAGTATGCCCTAGCTCAAATAGACATGTGATTATCATCATCTCTCTGCAGTATGCCCTAGCTCAAATAGACATGTGATTATCATCATGTCAGCAGTATGCCCTAGCTCAAATAGACATGTGATTATCATCATGTCTCTGCAGTATGCCCTAGCTCAAATAGACATGTGATTATCATCATGTCAGCAGTATACCCTAGCTCAAATAGACATGTGATTATCATCATCTCTCTGCAGTACGCCCTAGCTCAAATAGACATGTGATTATCATCTCTCTGCAGTACGCCCTAGCTCAAATAGACATGTGATTATCATCATGTCTGCAGTATGCCCTAGCTCAAATAGACATGTGATTAGCATCATCTCTCTGCAGTATGCCCTAGCTCAAATAGACATGTGATTAGCATCATGTCAGCAGTACGCCCTAGCTCTAATAGACATGTGATTATCATCATCTCTCTGCAGTATGCCCTAGCTCTAATAGACATGTGATTATCATCATCTCTCTGCAGTATGCCCTAGCTCAAATAGACATGTGATTATCATCATGTCTGCAGTATGCCCTATGTCTGCAGTACGCCCTAGCTCAAATAGACATGTGATTATCATCATCTCTCTGCAGTATGCCCTAGCTCAAATAGACACCGCCCGAGAGATGGAGGACCCAGACTACCTGACGGAGGGCTACCTGAACCTGGCGCGCAGCAACGAGAAGCTGTGTGACTTCCAGAAGACCGTGTCCTACTGTAAGACGTGCCTGAACATGCAGGGCACCACGGTGAGCCTGCAGCTCAATGGCCAGGTGTGTCTGAGCATGGGCAACGCCTTCCTGGGCCTCAGCGTGTTCCAGAAGGCGCTGGAGAGCTACGAGAAGGCCCTCCGCTACGCACACAACAACGACGACAAGATGCTGGAATGCAGGGTCTGCTGCAGCCTGGGCAACTTCTACATTCACCTCAAGGTGACGTGACCAAGAATGAATCGGATGTTGGCTTGTGTGACATACGTTTATCCTGGAACAATATCATGGTCTAGCTCTAGCCCAGGGGACAAGACCTGTGGTTGTTTAGGTAACTTATTGTGGAGTCAGCAGTGATGCTGCCAGTTTATCTTCACACTACGACATCGCCCCCACCACTAAATAAAATACAATGTATTGCAAAGGCAGGGCTGATCGATCAAGCCGATGAAGTGCCTTTGACACAGGAGTTTTGTAAAGGCTTCCTGGGGAAGTTTGATTTCATTGGGCTTGTGATGTGGTGTCCGAGGAATGGACTTTTTTCGTTATTATACGTTTGTATGAGGCTTATGTAAAATCCAAAAGTGGTTCAGAATTGATCCTTTGTTCTGATGAATACAGAATGCACCATGTAGTGGTATTGATATACTTAATGTTAACATTAAGTGGTCACATGTGGGAAATACTGTGATATCATTGGTCTACCACTACTTCCAACAGGACTATGAGAAAGCCTTGTTCTTTCCTTGCAAAGCCGCCGAGCTGGTCAACGACTATGGCAAAGGCTGGAGCCTAAAGTACCGCGCCATGAGCCAGTATCACATGTCTGTGGCCTACCGAAAGCTGGGGCGCCTTCCCGACGCCATGGAATGCTGCGAGGTATTGTCTTATTAGCTCTTATTAGCTGAGCAGCTTGTCTGAGCCGGCTGCTCTCGACAGGTGCAGACGTCAGTTGCCTTGTTGTGTCAGGCCCTCAGACCCTCACAGAAATACACCAGTGTTGGTTTTATGTGTTAATGAGGAGGAGGAGCTTTAGTCTTGACTCTGTTCTAATTATGAACCGGGTCGAAAAATATCCTACTGTCACTGCCTTGGAGCGGTCTGCATTTCAGATTTATTACATTTGCTGAATGCATTTGGCCAGTTAGTTTACTCACACTGCCATGTCTAGAATACCATGCTCCAATATGATGTTCTAAACATGGCAACAATGTTCCAAAATGTTCCCCAAGCTGTTGTACATTGGTAGGGCCTATCAAGTTTTTGTCTTTAAAACAACAATCAAAATCACTTAGCGAGATGTACTGGACATTCTTTGCACCTAGTTAATTTATTATGGAATACATTCATTTATGATTAGCTGTAAATCTTAATTCTAATCCGTTAATCATTTTCATTGGTTTTTCTGTGATGGGCATCCACTGATCTACTGTAAGCAGTTTTTAAAATTGATAACGTATTTGTTATCAATGGAAATACAGGATTCCTTTGTAAGCATTGTGAGAAATACCAATAATAGAACGCACAACATTAAATTGCAGCCGTATCTTTCACCAGGAGTCCATGAAGATTGCTCTGCAGCACGGAGACCGCCCCCTACAGGCCCTGTGCTTACTTAACTTTGCAGATATTCACCGCTGCAGAAACGACGCTGATGTAAGATATCTTTTGCTGATATTGATGTTGTGTTAGTACTTTATGCTTGCACTCTGTGTTCATTCAACATACTGCCTACATAGTTATTGTTCTTCAATGCAACTTTCCTTCCATGTTTGACACATTTATCAGTTACTTCCGGCTTGTTGGCTTCTCGCTGTTTGCTACGTGTCCCACTAACTTGGTGTCACTTGTTTGGTCCAGAAAGCATTCCCTCGCTATGAATCTGCAATGTGCATTATGACAGAGATCGGAAATCGTGTTGGCCAAGCACAGATCTACCTAGGAGTGGCAAAGTGCTGGCTCCTCCAAAAGGACATGGACAAGGTCTGTACACACTGCTATGTTAACCTTAAACCCTCCCTCGAGTTACACAAATGAATGCGTCCTTCATGACGTTCTCGTCTGTCGCAGGCTCTCGACTCTTTGCAACGGGCAGAAGAGGTAGCTGAGGGTTTAGGAAACAAGGTGCGTACCGTTCTCCATCCCACGGTTACGGCACGGGCTCCCCCAGGCCTGTACGACAGGTCACGTCTGCTGACTCCTCTCCCTGTGTCCCTCTAGCTGTGTACCCTGAAAGTGCACTGCCTGTGTGAGGGGATCCACCGTGCCCGGGAGCAGCAGGAGCAGCTCAGGGAGCAAGTGGTGAAGATCCTGCAGTGTGTGGAGGAGCTGGAGCTCTACTGCGGCATGTGTGGCGAGTCCATTGGGGAACGGGACCAGCAGCTGCAGTCGTTGCCCTGCTCTCACATTTTCCACCTCAAGTGGGTGCTTCTGCCAGACCTCCGCTGTTTTAATTTACCTTACCATCCTGGTCTCTCACGGCTAAACTTCATTAATGCTTCCCTTTAATTTCGCCATGAGAATCAGTCTGGAAAGCCTAGAAATAATTTTGAATGTGCGTCAATCAGGGTCATATTGATAGCTCTATGGCCGTGGCTTAGGTTTGGCGACAGCGATAACGACCAGATGCATCATCCAATCAACTGCCAAGTAGATTTTTGAAAGTACCTGCCCTTTTAGCTTCAATGGAGGGCTCCCCAGATGGAGTCGTGACTAACGATTCATCTGGCACGTCAGGTTAACGTAGCTTTGCTTGGTCACTTTCCCTCTAATGCGAACGAGATCCTAGTGATGCAAGCTGTGAGTCTAAAGCCAGCTGTTTAATCCCTTCAGGTGTCTGCAGACTAACGGGACGAAGGGCTGTCCCAGATGCCGCCAAGCCTCTGTGAAGCCAGGGTTTGTGTGATCGTCGGGCAAGGCTCGTGCACTGGATCCTCGGGGCACAGCGTGGGATACCACGGCTTCAGACGTGTACGTGAGGCTTGGGGATCAGCGAAGACAAAGGTTTTCTAGGAGTCCCGACTGTATACGTGGAGATTCATCGTCGCTCGGCACAGAGAATGCTGAATCCACAGCAGAGTCCTTACTAGTCTGTATGACCGTCAAAGCAGAATGCCGTTGTGGTTTAATAAATGCCACACAGACTCTAATACTGAGCATATATTACATTGTTGCAACAATATGGATCAGTCCATATCAAATGCATTGTCAGTTTGCAATTGTATGCAAAGACATTTTATTGAAAGCATGCAATCAATGAAAATGTTTCTTTTTTTTTTGGAATCCCAATGATCTTAAGCAGTAGTTATAGTATACTTTTCAGATGACCAGAAACATATTATGGGTTTTTCAGAATATAAGGTTTTTAGTCAACAACTACTTGAATATCATGTCAATAATAGAACATTCAGTATTACAGCTGTCATTAACAAATTTATTTCAGATATGTATTTTATTATTGTATGACTGACTGTACATATTCTTTACATTTTCTGTAGCTTAGAAGTTGTGATTGTGTTTTATATGAAGTAAAACTAACTAAAGTATCTTAAATCTAAAAGCTAGAAGGCTGTCTTCACTAGCAATGGTATGAAGATTTGCAGTAATAAAACAAAAACACACCAAAAAAAAAATCTATTTGATCATCCTATGTAAATGATAGAAATAGATATTAAATCAGGTATTAATCAAACATAAATTTTACACTAAATGATAGTTTGTATAGGTTAACATTTTTAAATATTTGGAAACAACTACCTGACCCATACATCTATCAATAATTATGAATAAATAGTGAATAATCTGTTTATGTATATGCAAATATTTCCTGATTGGCATTATCAGTACAAAAATGAAAAAGATAATGGAAAAATATTGTCTTTTAGTGCTCAAAGTGACAATTGATTTACAATACTTTTAAATATGCATATGGCTTTATTTTAAAAAAAGCAGTACATGTATAATGGTGTGTATTAATGTGCTTTTGTGTGGTTTCTAAATTATGTCAAGGTTCAATCTTATTTCAGCAGGTAATGGCTGCCATTATTCTCATTATTCAAAATTGAATATATAACCAAGTTCATAACCATGTACAAGTGTATTTTTCTTCAGCTGTCCAAACAGCATGCAGCTATTCACAAGTCAAAAGCATGAACAAATAGAGACCAATATTTTTGCCTATATTGCACATGTCCTATTGTCATAGAAACTTCTCATTTACATGATTGATCTTCATAAACCTGTTAAAACAGATCATGTATTGGCATACAGTATTTACTGCAATTGTTTTATTAACCTTTATCTTAAAGTTGTTCATATTTTACAAACACTTAACATGTTTGATATTTTTTAGTTTATTGGTCAAACTACCTCTGTTTTTATTGTATTACCCCTTTCAAAAGGATTCAGTCAGTGAAATACAAGTTGTAGAATTGTCTTTTTTTAAATGTAGCTTTAATCATGCATACATATTGTGTGTCACATAAAAATATTTTGTCAAGAAAATAAAGTGCCCTCAACAGCGACAAGTTGTTTCTTTATGAGGTGGTTATGTTTATTGTTATTATAGGGGTATGTTCTATTTGGGTTATTAAACAACACCTTTATCCTACTGAGTAAGCGACATGAATATATAGTTTAAGTATTCAGAAATAGGTAGGGATTAGTCATCTTGCAAAAGGATGCCACAGATGCAGCAAGGCAATACAGACTGGGATTCCCAGCTGCAACCCTGAGATGCCTGTAGTCTATGAGACTTGGGCAATAGGCCCAGCTCCAAAGTAGGTAGGCCTTACCGATTTAAATGCGTGCACAGTACCACTTAATTTTGTATTAAAGCATCTGCTATATGACGTAACTTTAATTATGTTTGACAGGAAAAAGGAATACTGTGTACTCAACCAGTTCAACTGGCTTGTCAACAGTTCCATGTAGACGAAGTCTAACGAAGGCGTCTTGGCAGCACGGATTTACTTTAGAGCGGGCAACATAAACTGGATCATACAGTATGGCAACCAGAACTTCACTTTCTGAAGAGGACCTGCGTTGTACACTATGTCGGGAGGTTTTCAGCACCCCTGTTGTTCTGAAGTGCAACCATAACTTCTGCAAATCCTGTTTACATAAACGCTGGGAAACGAAGAGCTCTAGAGAATGCCCCATGTGCCGCAGGCTGTCGAGCTCCGAGAGGCCTCCTATCAATTTGCCACTAAAGATAGCTGCAGAGTCCTTTCAAGAGCAGAGGACACGCAGAGCTGAAGAAAAACTGTGTGTTCAGCACAATAATAAGCTCAATCTTTTCTGTCAGAATGATGAGGAGCTTATTTGTCTTATCTGCCAGGCATCGAAACAGCATAAAATGCACGAATGCTCTCCAGTAAATGAGGCAGCGATGGAGAAAAAGGTATGCATTTTGTTCCAACATCAAAGGATAAATTAACAAAAGGTAAATCCATTAATAGTATTACTTGTACTCAATTATTTTCCAGTTAGAGATCTCCAACAAGCTAGAAGCTTTACATAAACAGCTGAAAGTACTGAACAAGACAAGGCAGAAATGGGAGGAAACGCAAAAATACATTGAGGTACGCTGTGAGTCATAATTTGCCAGTGAGTGTATTCATGATACGCATATACCGGGAACATGCATTTCCTTGAAGCCAAAGAAATGTAGGTTATAGTCTGGTTTAACACACAATTCAAGTGATACACTAATAATAATTATCTGTTTGTTGAATTAATCAATGTGTTTTAATGGACAGACCCAAGCTCAAACAAATGAGAGAATAATTAAGGAGGAATTTGAGAGCTTACATGCATTTCTTTGGGAAGAGGAAAAGGCCAAGCTGATGAAACTCAAACAAGAAGCAGATATTAAGAAACAGGTTATGAGTGACAAGCTGAAGCACATTGAGGAGGTCGTCAAAAACCTCTGCTCCGTCTTAAGTGAATTAGACATCTCCATCAATGCAACGGATTCATCGTTCTTAGAGGTATATTAAGAGGAGACATTATACACGGCTATTTAACCATTCAAATTCATTTTTACATATTTATATTTTTACCCACAGAACTACAAGCAGATAAAGACCAGGTAATATCAATAATTTCTTTATGATTGTATTAGCTTTCAAAATTTTAAAATATATGAAAAGGATTGTAATTTTTTAGGGCCAAATACAATGTTCAAGAGCAAGCCTGTATCAGAGACATTCTGATAGACTCCGCAAAACACCTGGGAGGGCTTAAATTTGGCGTCTGGAAGAACATGTTTAAATCTGTCAAGTGCGGTGAGTAGCCAGCCTTAGATTGCAGTGTTCACTATAAACAGGTGCGCTCCATCCACCCATCCTTTCCCCCCTCCCCAGTTCCCTTCACTCTGGATCCAAACACAGCCCAGCCCAACTTGCACTTCTCAGACGAGCTGACCTGCGTGAGGTACGGCAGGAAGCAGGAGCTCCCCGACAACCCGGAGCGCTGCAACAGCCGCATCGCTGTGCTGGGTTCTAAGGGGTTCACTTCAGGGAAACACTGCTGGACAGTGGATGTGGGACAAGGCAGAGACTGGTACCTCGGAGTGGCCTTAGACTCCATCAAAAGGAAGGAAACCATCTTTTTGAACCCGGCGGAGGGCTTCTGGGTGATTGGCTTGTGTAATGGCGATACATACTGGGCTCAGACGAGTCCTCGCACCAAGCTGACGCTGAAGCATCAACCCCACAGGATTACCGTGGAGCTGGATTACAACAAGGGAAAGGTGTCATTCCTCAACCCTGTTGATTCAACACTAATACACATGTTTAAAGACAGATTCACAGAAAAACTCTTTCCATACTTTTCCCCTGGCATGCACGAGGAAGGGAAAAGTGCCAGCCCGCTAAGAATCTGTTCACTGAAAGTATCTGTAAACATAGAATAGGCAGCATATAGTGTGTCATACTATATTTTTACCACTAAATAATATAATTTTAAACCATTACTAAACACTATTTCACAGCAAAAACATTTTAATAAAAACATTTCAAATGAAATGTACTCAGTGAAAACAAACAAAATCAGACTCATACCACACAACATAAGTTAACTGTTTCACAATAAGGTATATTTAATAATAATAATTAAATAATGTTAGAAATAACAAAGATATGCAATCACTAAACAACTTTAATTATCTTTCTCTTTGCCTTTTGTCTTCCTTTGAGTTGCCATATCTTTAAGTTTAGAGTCCAGTTTCCTTTGCAGATAGGCTTTCTTATTTGGGTCCATGGAGTTATCTTTTTTACCACTTCCAGCATAAAGAACACCTTCCTTGCTTATTCTCATTCGAGCATTGGCTTTAGCTTGGTCTCCGCAGCCATGAACCTAAAATGTTAACATAGAGTGCAATTATAAATTTACCAGCTAATACAATGTTATAGCTTTGATAAAACTCAGTTCAGCTACATGCTATAATTCACCAATAGTCCCTAGCTAATAGTGTCTACTAGCCTGGTAAAACATGTCTGATTTTGAGAGCTACAACTATGAATTACATCACAATTGAAAAACGTTTGTCAGCCAGGAGGAGCAAATAGGTGTCAATCAAACCTTTAGCAGGTGACTGGACCACCTTGGTTGTGGTTCTCTAATGTTGCTGATAGACCGATATGCAAAGTGAAATAGAGCTTGACATATCAGGATGGTTTAACCAGGCTAAACACTCCATGCTGTATAGACACTCTAGTGATTGTAATATACTGCCCTGTGTGTCAATCCCCATGTGTTTGTTAGAAAACCAGTCTATACACAAAATAAATAAAACGTATGATCAACAAAACAGAAATACTTTGTCCTCCTCTGCAACTTACCTCGGGTATGTGATGACTTAGACAATACTGTCTGTTGCAAAACTGGCAGAGCTGACCAAGGGTGAGCACGGAGGCTTTACACTTGACAAAACCGCACACTCTCTCAGCCTGGATCACGGCGTTTAGAAGCGTGTCAAAGTCATCTGCTGCGGTGGCGACAGCAGCGATCCCGCAGGCGCCCGCGTTAGTGCGGCTTTTTCCTGGATGAAAGGAGAAAGAAAAAGGCAAGTTGATTTCACGCCGAGGCACACCGCAACAACAAACACTCAGGAGGCTCAGTGGTGTGTGATGCTACCGCCAACCTTTAGGTGCCTTGGTCTTCTTAGGTGTTTGGAGCTGCCCTGCTGGGCGACTGCTATTCGCTTGCTTCTTCTGCTGCGTGCTTTCCTGCCTCTTGTGCTGCTCTCTCTTCATCCGCTCTAAATGGAGACTTTTAAGGTCTGGTTGAAGTCCCCCCCGGGGCTCGGAGGCCACGTCTTGTCCCTGGACACGTGCTGACTGCACCGGCTGCTCTGCGGCAGCCGCCTCCGTTGGGCTGCTCCTCGGAGGTCTGGAGACCGTGATGCACCGGTCCTTTCCTTCCCCTTTGCTCTCATGTCCGACTCCCAGCTCCTCGCAGACCTGGTGGACAAGCAGGCGGTCGTGGGAGTTGAGGGTCGGTGGGAATTGTAGTTCAGTCCTATTTCGGTGGCTCAGAAAGCCCTCCACCTGCTTCATGATCTCAGCATATTTGTTCCTAGTCTCCTCTTCCTGTGTCAGTCCTGACGTTACAGATTTTGCTTGCTTTACAGAGTGAGCAGACTTGTCTTTTGTTTTGTTACCAGTACTCTTTTCCTGTTGCAGTTGCCCTTTGACCTTCTGCTTAGTCAATGAGTTGCTGCTCGAGGAGCTGTTGGCCTTGGTGTCTTTGTGGCTGCGGGTGTGGTTCTGCGGCACAATGTCCTGGAGGTACTCGAAAGCTGTCCGGACCTCGCCGCACTCCGTCATGTGACTGATCAGGGACTTGAGGAAGGCGTGGTTCTGAACAGTGTGCGTGTCACAGATGACAGCGAGGTGACGTCTGGCACGGGTTACGGCCACGTTAATCCTCCTGTCTTCAGCAAGAAATCCCACCTCGCCTGAACACAACCAAACGTGTGTGAAGAAACACCTGTCTGCTAATGCAGCCCGACAGCAAAAGGCATCAAGACTTTACCTTTCCTGTTAGATCGAACTAGCGACAAGATGACCGCCTCTTTCTCTCTGCCCTGAAAACCATCCACCGATTTGATCTCTAGGTCAGGGTGCTTTGCTGAAAGCCTTTGGCGCAGGAGATGAACCTTTACAATTAAAAGGTAAACTGTGACACGTGTACAGTACAGATTGTACATCTGGATGCTACATAGCCTGTCTACACACTAAAAGATAAAAGCAGAAATTACCAGTATTATTCAAAAATACATTTACGCAATTTCAGTGGCTTACCTGTAGATTGTATGGGGCAATTACGGCTATGTCTTTAGTTTTTAGGCCAGCTTCAGTCAAATCCTTTATATGTAGCTCAACTAGGTCGACCTCACCTGAGAACACAGCAAAGCAACACTATATTATCCATCCTACAACACGTAAAAAAAAATAAACTTACAAACTAGTTTTGAGTTTTCAATCCAGGTTGTTGCAATACACCTAACCTTGGTTCCCTTTGGATTGCTCATCTGTGACCTCCATTTCACTTAGACCAGAGCCGGCAGTGTCAATAAGAAGCAGAGGTGTGCTAGTCTCTTCAACGCAGCTGAGTCCGGGCAGATCTCTGTACGGACACAACTCTGATTTTAGTTCCACTACAGTTTCGCAGCTCTGCATGCGTGCCAACCAATGTGTGACAACGTGTGCTCACTTTAACAAATGGCTCTCTACAGAGCTATGAGCAGTCAGCCGTCCCTGGTACATCTCCTTTGAGGCCCAGTCCATGATGGCACTGTTCATACGGTACTGTACGGTTAACATGCGGACCACAGAGTCTCCATACTTCTGAATGAGTCTCTCCATGAGGCTGACTGACAGGCCTTTTGATGCAGCCCTTCAAAACACAGAACAGAAAAGAACTTTGCAGCACAGACCATCAAAAAAGCAAGTCCTTTTCTATTTGTGTAGGTTACTACTGGCACTGTTTTTCCTGTTTACTTTGTTACCTTCCTAGGGACTACAGATGTAAACTAGCCTAGTTGCTTAATCCAACAGGTTGACATTTTGTATGTTATACTAATGCTCACGTGCTCTCTCCCTAGCAAATAAACAAATAGAATGTAAAGTTCAAAGTTCAACATTCGAGTGTATTTTCAGGAGGGGCGTGGGGCTAAAATTACTTCTGCGATTTGATGGTGGGTGGTAATTGCTTGTAGTCGCCAGCCAGGATACACCTGCGGGCTTTGAGCAAAGCGATCCAGCAGCTGCTCTCCAGGGCCTGCGCACACTCGTCTATCACCACCCAATCGAAATGGTCCGCTGGTAGGTGCTTTAGGGGGCCATCGTCAGAAGCACCTGTGAGGATGGAGACAAAAGGCCTCTGATTGGCTGATATCTACACATTTTGTGACAAGCATTTCCTTGACTGGGGAACCGTCACTGACCCGTGTTGGTCGATAACACAACGTCAGCACTTTTCAGGATCTGCGCGATGGCCGTCGCTTCTCGGCCTCTCAGCTCTTTGCGGAGCTCCCCAATCTCTCTTTTATAGTTGGAGCGTTCTCCTTTGTCGCGAACCTTCCTCATTCCCACCTTGTGAAAGCGTGAACAATAAAATATGATGGACTATTTGTCGAACACAGACAGGAGCACAAATGTATGCTTACAAATGCTTTATCGATGTCTCTGCGGATGTCAGCGATTATGTTCTTGTTGTCGCTCTGGGCGAGGACAGCGTCTAGTGAGTGTTTCTGGATGGACTCCAGTAGTCTGGCCGGGTGACCCAGGCGCAGGACCTTGGCTTTGCATCTCGCTAGCCTCTCCACTAGGTTGTCCACAGCTACATTAGAGGAGGCACAGCACAGGACCTGTACAAGCATCGAGATAAAAGTGGTTCCAATTTGAATTGTAAAACCCTTTCAACATTAAGTGTTCGTGCTGATGTTCGCCATTAATTAACTTCATTAGTGGTACATGCTGGACTGGCAACACCATTGTATGGACCCGACACTTGTTCTAAAAAACAAATATATTTCTAAGGTGTATGAAATATAGATCGCAATCTCTCCTGGTACCCTAATATGTATTCCTTGTGCCTGCTCTAAAAAAAAATAAAAAAATACAGTAACAATTGGAGGTCCTTATTGATAGAATTTCATGACATGCATGTTAATTAAAAAAACTTTTTTTTTTAAACAAGCAACAAATATAGCTGCAAGCAGTGATCATCGGGGTCCAAGCAGAACCGCAGCAGTCGCATAAACTGTTTTATCGAAGCGATTCAGCGTCCTCAACAAGAGAAATAGAGGTGAAACTATACGCAGTTAAACGCAGTGGAATGGACCACACGATGTAAACTTTGTAAAGTAAAATGTTTTTCAGATATAATAATATCTAAGACTGTCATGTATTTGAAGATAATAGAGTTTTACATTTAGTGGACAGAAATTCTGTTCAACTCCCATATCCTGTTAAGCCAGACGGACCCATAGCCTGACCTACCCAGCTCATTAACTACAAAGCAATTAGAGCTAAACAATAAATTTTTACCTAAAGTGTGTCAGTGTGTTTATTTCTCAATATTCCATCAAATTCAAAAGCAAGTGTTATCAAAAGTAACTGATAATATGTTCCATACTTTTCCATGATCATTGTTGTCTAGCTATTCTCTAGAGTCCTAAGTATTCCTGTCCTGACTAACATAACATTAGTGGTGTCATTGCTTCAGCCAGAACATTTTTTATAGGTTCTCTAGATATAAGCCAAAACATAAATGTGGTTATTATAGTGCCCCCTAGAGTTGTCTGGATACAATTTCATTTTTGGGATTGGGACATATCTACCAAATTTGGTGCCTGTAGAGTGTATAGTTTGTGTTGCTCATTTTAACTTGACATGCCAGAGAAATTGTTCTCACAAGTCCATCTGGGGAGCCGTACATTGAAACTGTTTGTGAATGGCTGTACTTTCAAAAAAATACTTGACCGTTGATTGGATGAATCTTCTGGTCGTTTTCGCTGTCGGCACCATGGTCGGCACACCTAAACCACGCCCGTATAGCTATAAACACGACGCTGATTAGAAAGTTCAGTTGCTACTCGGACACATTCAAAATGATTCCGAGGCTTTCCAGACTGATTCTAGCTTACGAGATCAGGATGGTCTTGCGAGGCGACAGTTTTATGGCAGAAATGGAAACAATAATCCATACAATTCCAATAGGGCTCCAGCAGCTTTGCTAATAATGCTAGTTTTATGATAACATGTAATGACCGCAAACATTAAAGGGCAAGGGCACCTTGTGGCCTTGTTTGACAGCTTGGAGGATGATCTCTAGCACCGTGGTAGTTTTCCCAGTTCCTGGGGGTCCATGAATGACTCCCACCTCCCGCTGAGACAGAGCAAATGACACAGCCGCCCTCTGGGACTCATCCAGGCCCGTATTGAAAAAAGACAGATCACCTGAGGAACAGGTAAATGTTACAGCAACTGAATCTTACAGTTGTGGTTAAAATTAAGTTGTATTCTGGTGGAAATAGCATGTCTATGAACGTCACCTACTTTGTTGGGACAGCGAGCCAGGTTCTGAATATCCAAACAGAACACTTATCAAATTGGAGGCTGGGCCACTACTATATCCATTCAAAGCATTCAGGGCACTGCAAAACATGTAAAGCATGATGAACATTAAGTGTTCAATGTGTTATATATGCTAAATGGTCAATTGCCATATAATACATCTAATACAATTTTAGTTTTTAAATAATTTGATAGTAATGTTGAAATTTAGAAACTAAAGCACTTGTTGCTGCTGCCATTTTTAACAGTGAGTTTAACATGACCTATGCAGTGTTTTCCAAGAACGGTTAGCATACACAAGTTTGCCCAGAGCCAGAGGAAGAACCATACACCGGCCCTTTCACTTCAAGAGCATGCTTTGGTGAGTGCAAGCATATGCATAGCCTATCAGGCTGCAGACACATGCTAAATTAATATGCGCCTCCCATTCACTTCCATTCTATATGCAAAGTTGCGAATAAAACATTATCTTCCTGTGGTGAAGCAATTTTGGATAATTTTGTATAGACTATAGACTATGAGCTTTGATCTAAATACACAGCCTCAACTAACATTAAGGATGTCTGGTTGACGCAACAGCTGTCTGCAGTGTAGGCTTAGAGTATGAATTTCGCATAGGAAGGCCATGGTCCATTGCCTGCAGTTTTTGATTCACGTAGCCTTCACGTGACCGCAGCCGCACCCTCCTGGCTGCCGGTGAGCATTGATGATCATATGGATCTATTGAACGACATTGTTCTTACGAACTGCACCTGCTGTCACTACCATCAATCGAAACTGCATGAATATAGTTCAGTGTGCTAAAGTCACAAACATAGGCCATTGTTAAGGTAAGCTACCGGCATAATATTGTAGCCATACTAATAATTGACCTGTGTAATTACAAAGCTGGCGGTGATCTCTAGGCTACCTGTAGTTGTAATAGACAATTTGTTATTGCCCACCTAGTTTCATGTACGCCCACGCTACTGCTACACACACACACACACACACACACACACACACAAATAAATAAATAAAAACACTGTGGATTTAGTGGAGGGGCCTCAAGCTCCGACTGCGGGGAGGCCTCTGCAAAGTCCTGGCCGCTACTCCTGCCTCGCTGACATAGAAATCATCAGATACATTGATAGACGACAAATAAACGGTTACTTGCACCCTAATGTCCTTTTATATACAGTAATACATTGCGAATTATATGTTCTGCCACTAGATGTCACACTTAAGCACCAGCATCTCAGACCATAAGAATGCTTTGTGGGCAACACACACACACACACACACACACACACAGCTATGAAAAGAAAGAACAGAGGGGCTCAGATTACAACACACACACACCCACGCAGAAGGAGACTGATGTCATTTTCTTCTCAAGAAACAATTCCCCTACTATATCTTAAGTAGAACACAGTTGTTTAAAACACAGTATAGTGATAACTGTAAATAGCATGCTGCATTGCAGATGTCACTCACCGCTTCATTCGTTTGTAGGTGACATCGTTTGCCAACTTGAGGAGGTTGTATAGGGACTCAGACTCAAATCCATCCTGTGTGTCCTCCAAGGCCACAGTGATGGATGTTTGGCTGACCCTCGTCACTATCCCTGTGCCAAGCTGAGCGGTTGCAGCACATCCACTGGCGTCATACAGGCCAACTATGTCTCCTGTGACAGAAGCCAGCAATACCACACTGCCTTAAATACAACAACCTAGATGTTGCGAAAGGAAGATTAGGCATATTGTTTTCCACACTCTTACCAGGTCCAATGCTGTTACTTGGAAGGACGGAGACACCTATGTGTTTTCTTGGCTCAAGACTGAGGAGGGTTCTGCCATATAGTCCAGTAGATTGGCTTCCTATCTGTAATTTCAGCAGGCATACTCCTTTGCTTTGAAGATCCTTGAGAGAAATATTCTCCTGCCATGCCCTAAATTCAGAACAAAGTCGACCTTGTACAAAACAGTTTTGTTGAGAAAGATCAACAATATTTTGACTAAAACAATACTGGTTTTGTGTATTTGGAATAGATAATGTAGCAGTATTACACACCTTGTCTCTTCTATTTCAGCCTCTCTCTCCTCCTCCAGAAGTTCAAGTGTCTTGGACACAAATCGTTCAACTTCCATAACTCACTTAAATAATACAAATACAATATTCAACAGAGCATTCAGCACCAAATCAGGTTCAGCTCTATTATCCAAGGACAACATGAGTTGAATATAGTAGCCTACCGGGTACTCGTATTGGTCTTACAACAAAATACAGCTAGTGGTAGAGACAGTAACAGAAAAATGCTAATGCTGACAATGCTAGCTAACTGTACCGGTAGATGGAAAAACGAGGTTATGAGTAAGCCTTTGGCAAACCTTTAAAACTCCAATATTAGAGAGTAGCTTACAGAACAATGTTATAGGCTATTACATATAATAAACACAATAATGCAATGTAAACAATCGAACCTTGCACTGTGATTGCAGCTGGCATGAGCAGCATTCACTTGCTTGACATCTTATAAAACACGGACACTTGCAGCCTCGTAACCCAGACTGCCATCTATCGGCTGAGATTACTTAACATTGATTAAGCATGCCTTGTACTTTTATTTTGAAAAGTACAGCAACGTTACACTTCCTCGTTGAACAGTCGTCAAAACAGTACAGCCGCCAAACCTGTTAGTAGGCTACTAACTCAAGATGTTATGTTATATTAAGTAACCCGTGTCGTTTATCTGTCAGTGGGCTTTAAAACAAAGTGTGATTGTGGATTTGTATTGTATTGTGCCGCATGTTGATTTGGTCATTTATTTAATGTTAACCTGCATCACAGTCAAGAAGACAGGTCGTCTTACATCGAACTCAAGCAGCCCCGGTGTATTCATTATTCGAATATTTGTATGTAATGCAAATGAAAGGGACGTTAATCATATTGCACACCATCTTGTGCGTTTTGATGGTTAGTGCCACGCTCTCCAAGACTGATGTAAAAAAGCCTCACAAAACAAATGTTGAGGTGAGTAGCATACATTTTTGTATCGTAGATCAGATCTCTCTGAACTATGCGGTGTATACAAACGAGAGAGTAAATATTTTTGAATCTTTTCTCTCAATAATAGACGTCACTTTTGTCAGAGTTGTCTGTATCAGAGAGGGGTCTCGTTGTGTCTGACCCGCAATGGAGAGATGTAGCAAAGGAGGAAAAGAGGTACTGTGCACAAGTTAAACGAACCTTTCAAGGACCAGTGCTTGGATACATTACTCCTGTAAGTTTTACACAAATGCTTCTCACACTTGCATGGAATTATTCTTTATGTAAGTGTGTGAATATATCACATGATGTAAACATATTCTGCTGAAATGCCTTTTTTTTTAAATTATTTGTATTATTATTATTCAGTGGAATTCTCATGGCTATGACATAGCCAAGATATTTGGTTCCAAACTGACTTCACTGTCTCCAGTTTGGCTCCAGCTTCGCAGACGGGGTCCAGAAATATTTGATGTCACTGGCCTCCATGATCATGACCCAGGTAAAAGGTCCACATAATGGTCAAATATGACATACCCTTCATCTCTGCCTTAGTTGCGTTTATGTCAAGCAAGTAAAGCAAAGTAAAATGGGGGCTTTTCTTTCCAGGTTGGGTCAAAGCTGTCAGGAAGTCTAACAGAAAAATTAAGATCGGTAAGATGATAAATATATTCTATTTCAATCTCTTCTAAAATTGCAGTCATATTCAGGAAATAAAATCCGCCATTTCCTTTTCTCTAGTGCCTCGACTGTTATTTGATGGCTGGTCTTACCAAGACTACACTAGTGTTATGGACAGTGAGGATGAGATTGAAGAGCTGGGAAGCGAGCTGGTAGATGTTGCACAGGTAATCAATAGCAGAGATGAACAGAAATTACCAGATTCAACTGTATAGCTTTATCCATGGTGACTGTATATTGTTTACAGACCGAAAGCTTTGACGGTTATACCTTAGAGTTGTGGAGTCAACTGGGAGGGAACAAAAGAAAGTGAGTTATTAAACATTTTTACTTTCATTGCTATTCTGTCACTTCTTCTGAGTGAAACACAGAAAACCATACTGTACAACTCAAATCTCTACAGGGAGCTGGTTCACTTAGTGAAACACATATGTGAGGCTTTAAAGGCAAAACAATTAGACTGCATCCTTGTCATTCCACCTGCTGTAACAAGGTGAGTGAAACTTGGGCTTTATTCAATACAAAACACCATTAGTCATAATATAATATCAATGAATGCTTCTTTTTTATTGAATTTCCGTCACATAATTGTCAGCACGGGGCAGCCTGGTATGTTTGGCCGCGAGGAGTTTGAGGAGTTGGTTCTGGCGGTGGATGGATTCAGCCTCATGACATACGACTACTCCAATTCTGGAAGGTCCGACTTTAACACACACACATAATATCCATTTAGATTTGTTAAAAATGAATGTGTGTGTGTGGTGCTCTGATCTGAAAGAACTATTGTATTACATTTCCTTTTAGTACAAAAATGTTTTTGTTTTTGTTATATCTATAAATAGTTTTTATTGTTTTATTTTAGATCAGGCCCAAGCTCTCCTTTACCCTGGATAAGGGACTGCATACTGCAGCTATGTCCTAGCACCCAGTGGAGAGAAAAGATTCTGCTGGGACTTAACCTGTATGGTATAGATTTCTCAAAAAATGGAGCGGACCCAATCCTGGGTAGCAAGTAAGACTGTAATGTTGTATTTAAAATGGACAGTCACAGATTATTGCTGCACATTACAGACTATACTTGCATTTGAAACAAATGCAAGGAATGGTTTTCAGGAAACTGTCACTTTACAGTATGTGTTCCTTACCTTGTTATACTGTAAAGTCCATATACAGTATACATGCATGTATAGCATATTGACAATTACTCAAATGGCTTCTTTAGTCACTTCCTTTTCTCTTAATCTGTCTCAAAATCATTCTTATAACTACTGACTGTAATGAGTACTAAAATGACTTAGAATATATTTGAATTGCTTCCTGCTGACAATAAGTACACTGACATAACTGTATTGTTCATGTTAACAATTTTATGTACAATTCAAATAATGTTTAGCAAACTGAATGTGAACAACTCTCCAATGTTAAAATTAATGCGTAATTCATTAATTAATTGCTTGCTTTGTTGCTTTATATTTTAGTTACAAAAATGTTTTTAAGACTGATTAATTGGTTAACAATAGAGAAGAATGGAGTGTATAACAACTATTGTGTACATATTACTGAAAAAGCTGTGACTGTGTAAACGGATTCATGTCAAGGTAAGATACATTGAAAACCTTTCCACTTCTATTGTTCTTCAGGTACATTGAACTTTTACGGGAATTTAGGCCAAAACTTCTCTGGGATGAATATTCTGGAGAGCACTATTTCAGTTACAAAAGGTAATATTGAATACCTTATGTTAACAATGTGTGCTTAAAGCATAAACAACCATTGGCATTATTTAACTAATTTAACTTTATTTTTATTTCAGGAATAATATTAAGCATGAAGTGTACTATCCAACACTGAAGGTAAGCACCTCCTAAAATGTTTAAATGCTTGGATGCTAATGTGAAGCATTTCACATACTGTACAATATATAACTTGATCAGTTTACTTTGGTAGACAGTTACATTGACATTGTTTTCTATTACTTTTTAGTCAATCTCCCTAAGGATCGCCTTAGCTACTGAAATGGGCACAGGAGTTTCCTTGTGGGAATTAGGACAAGGACTGGATTATTTTTATGATCTTCTATGAGAACAGAAATATGGATTTATGTTGTCTTTAAGCATCGCCTAATAATCTCACAGCTGTTTGCAGGGATCATGTTTCTGTAGATGAACTCTGGAACCAGCCATTGGCAGGATTTTAGTTAATACTCAACCTATGGTGCCGTTGGCCGGGTGCCTATCAGGTGGAAATGGAAGATATATTTTGTCAGCACAGGTGAAACAGGTGCTAGTTACTTGAAAAGTATTTTAAAAACCTTTTTTATTTTATTACTTTTTACTGACAATCGGGTAAAAATAGTGAACAGTTGTAAATATAGTACAGTGCAGTTACATCATGAGCACGTTTAGTCTGTCTTTCTACTGAACTAGTTGATGGAAAACATTGCTACTATGTGAACGATTTACTTGCTGCAAGAATGTACAGTATGGTGATCTATAATGTACCTTTTCTGGATTGGATGTCTCTGTTGAGTATCTTCCATTTCTTCAAAGACTGAGTCAAAATGTTTCTTTATTTGGTTCAATTTTCTTTTTTAATAGCTTTGTAAATTGCACATTAAAATGTATGAACTTGTACTTGCAAGACAACAACTAATCTTTTTTTGTGTGTTGGTCATAAATATAATTGAATTATTAATAGGCATTTAAGACAAATGTTTTTTGTTTTTTTTGGTTGAAAAGGAGGACTATAAATATCATGTTGAGGTTATTTCCCATTACAGAGTAGGATTAGATTATTTACGGCAACTAAAGTTGAATGGATGTTTTGACCAGTTATTAGGTGTCGGTCTATGACAACATGCATGGCATCCTCTTGACTCGCTGAAAAACAAAAAGAAAATCATTGTTTTGGAATATATTAACCCCTCAGTCCTTGTTTCTGTACTTCACATTAATGTAACGTTCACCTGTGTATGCTCCACCATTGTCTTTCACAAAGTCTTCCACTATTAACGGCAGGTTGGCAAAGTCCGACCTCCTCACCAACTCAAAAACAGATGGCTTGCAAGAAAGTTTTTTTTTTTATCATTAAATTATTACAGTGTTTACAATGAGTCTGACAAACCATGCAAAATACTTAATTAAAAGTAATATATAAAACCGTGTCAATTTCTAATACATACCACCGTGTAATTACTTAAGACACATTTAGGCAACTAACCCCAGTTAGACTGTAACCACTGAAGATCCACCTCTGTCCCTCGGTGACACAACATAAAGCCGATACTCCTTCTCCCACAGCACATACAGGCTCTATTTAAGAGTTTACATGGTAAATGTCAGAGACTTCCTCTCAATGCCTGCACCTGACACAAGATGTGCACGTGCAGCTCAGACTCACTTTGCTGAGAAATAAAGTGTGTGAGAATGCGGTGCAAGGATCCACTGTGTGCCAGGTCACTGAGCGCTCCAGGGCAGTCTGGGATGAGCAGCGCTTGATATCTGGCACCTGAAATAAACCATGGTGACAAGACCTTGAGCTTGGCAGTTAGAAAAAACAACTAAAAAGAATAGGCCTATTAATTTAAATAGGGAAATTATTTGTTTACCATCTATAGATTCAAGTTTGGCAGGTGTTGCATATGGTTTCACATTGAAGTCCTGCACCCATCTACAAGTGCTTTCATCAACCCCGACAAAGTCAATGGGCTTTCCCTACAATAAAGAATACAACAACAAAAAAACAGCCTAACAATTGTAATTACACACAATTTAATAACTGCCCATATTTTAGTTTTTATTATAATAAATACGTCTCTCACCCCGGGTGTTGCTGTCTGCAAATTAAACACTGAACTGCAGAGACTGAAAGATTGGTGGAATGACTTTGCAGAAACACCTAAAAAGCATGTTGAAGTCACAGGACACGGAAGATGGGTTGCAATTCAGATCTGCTACACTCATGGATGTATTAGCAGAACGCAAGCTATCTGTTGGTATACCTACCCTTGGGAACAGCGCTCGCCACTATCAAGCAAGTTGGCTTCGCAGACATTTCCGGTAATGATTTTATATGAATAGGGTGTGTAAAATAATATAAAGGATGTTTTTCTTTGAATTATATGAGGAAGGAAATGAAACGGAAATGTCAGCTGACAACAACATCCGAATTATTTTCCATAATAAAAGTACATGCAATTAAATACAAAGTGTTATAGTATTTTATTATCTATCTTGTAAATGTCATTATTAACAACAACAAAGTGTTATCTTGTCTTATTTTTTTATTTATATATAGTAGTGTATATGTTCAACAGTAGTCTACATTTTAAAATGAAAGATAAAATAAAAATGTGCAGTGAAATATACAGGAAAAACAGTGCTGTCCAGCAGCAAAACAAAGCAAAATCCACAGTTATGAAAAATAGACTACAAATATTATAGACAATTTAATGTAGCATAGATGTCATATGTCGCCATGTTGTGCAAATTGTTATAACTGAAAAACTACAGTCTCATTAAGCCTCTTCTTTCAAAAGTCGATAAAGGCAGCAGGTGATCATCATCCCCACAAGCTATACAACAAAGAAAAGTTAAATATGAAAATGTAATATCCTTATGTACAGCAGCACAGTGATAATGATTTGCACAATATTCATTACACTTGTCTCAAATGTATCTCAAAAGTATCAGACTGTGCATGTTTTTTACCTGCAGACATGCAATGCCAATCCCCACAGCACCGAGGATGTAAAACTGATTCAAGAAGAAGATCTCTAACTGTATAATGCAACCACCCTAAGGGTACCAGAAGGAAGAAAAACATCAAAGGCATGTATTCACACGTCAGCTGACTAGCAAGGCATACACTGTACCTCTACTCTGTAGATATTGGACGGGTGGTCCCTGCGACCACAGTGGTCACTGAGGGTCTTGCAGCAGCTATCGGGAACTAGCCTGTCATTCTCTGACGCATAGATCCACACACTCTCTGACCAGTCTGATGAGCTGTTACTGCCACAGCACTTAAACTGTCACACAGACGGTAGTACAGGACATTAAACGTAACATACTGGGTTTTACATTAATTGTAAAAAGAAACAAATTAACAAAGAAAAATAATATCCTGAATTCAGGTGATATTGTTTGAAAAAAAGCTTATTCAGATCAATATAGCCTACATCAAATGATCATTTGAAAACACATTAGCAGTAGTCATTCAGGATAGTCAATGGAAAACAACAGGTGGATCTGCTTTTGTTTTTAATCAAACAAACATAATATTATTCAGCTGCATTTCCTTTCTAATAATTAGTGAGTTATTCAGCTCAACTCAATGCAGTAATTTTACTCAGCTTATCAGTAGCTATACCGTATGGAAAGTGAATACGAACAGGTTCTTCCATACCTCCTGTTGAAGGTTGTCCACAGCTCGCGTGATGCTCTCCTCCCCTGGCTGTTGATACTTCTGCTGCATGGTGACCTTTAGGTTCTGCCTCAGGCCTTCGTCCATCTGTGTGACCAAACGAGATGTATGAGAAGGCTGCGTGAACTGCAACGGATGCGAGGTGGCTTTAGCTTTAGCCCAACAAACCAAAACACACTACACACACAAGCATTATTACTTAGGCTGTTAGTAGTTATTTTTGAGGATGGAATGATAGACTGGTAATGTATGCTAGCCCTGATGAAATGCTGCCGTCGTCAAACAGAATGTTGTTTGCTTACGATTACTGACCTATTCTGCTATTGACAGATGTACTATTTGTACTGTAAGGCAGTTTGGGTAATGCTCAATGCTTTAGATATACATGTAAAACCAGCCACGCCATAAACATAGCCCACGTTCATGTTTCCCCCATTTGCCCCATGTATTCATCCTTCACTACACCTGTCCAGTGCCTACACATCTTGTCTGACCTGAGTATTCTTTACAGGTGAAGTATGGGACATGAGATACAGACAGGTGACCACATATTGCCTGGTAGCAGAATGGGAAACACCGCAGCGAGGGACAAAATGAGGTGGGATGGGAAAGAGATAGGATTGAGAAGAATGGAAAAACAAACAACAAAGAAGACATGCACATGCAGATGTTTACTGTTTATCGTTTGCCGTTTCAGTTATTGAATACATATTTGATAAAAGGTGACTACACAGACAATGGGAAGGTGTCTGAAGTCACATTCATGAAATTATAATAGTAGTGTTTTGAGTGATTTGAAATTGATGTTTGAAAATATAGGTTATAGACAACAATAATAATAATAACAGGGTGTGTCAAGAAATATCATTGAATTCCAAACATACACAATTACATTACAATGCATTACCTCTTGGAAGTTAATGTAGGCCAGCACGCCAGCAATGATCTCCAGCAGGAAAATACACAGCAGCAAGATACAATACTGCAGTGGAGAGACAGAGAATTCAGGGCTGCACACATGATAAGATACTTTAGCGTTATCAGACCATGCTAGTCTGATCTATAGCTCAGTTTACCATGACAGAAAGAAACACCTGTCACCCGTGTTTAAAGATAACGATGTTTTGACGGTGCGGTCCAAAATGCATATTACCTTTGATTGAAACATATTGGTTTTGAAGGTAGTGACGAGACTGATGATTTGGGTTCATAAAGCTAGTCACATGAATCCCACTAATGAGGTACAGTAGCATTCATTCTGACATTTAAGATAAATATAAATAAAACCATGGCATATATGGTATTTTATGATGTAGATAATGCGCAACCAAACTGACGAAAACATGACAACAGAATTAATGTTTGTTGAACGTCTACACCATATCCACTCTGAGTGTGTCTCTTCTACAGCCACACATGATGCTTTTCATTCCTATTGCGTGGGTCATGGTCCAATCTAAACTCTTAAAGCTACGCTCTTCATTACATCTCCTATTCACACTGTCTATTTTTATCTCGACGAGCGCCGTGGTTTACACGCAGGCTAGCCGGGTCAGGTTGCGAGATCAGCATTCAAAATCTCACTCAGTGTGAACTTTCAAGACATTCAAACAAGTCCTCAAAACCTCTAAGATCTCATATAATCAGATGTTTACATGTCACGTGTAATGTTGTGTATGTGTTGTGAAAACATCCCGTATTGCAAATTCACACATCCGCAAGCCATATGATGTGATTCATGTGTTGCCTTGGGAACCCTCACCACAACCAGCAGACTCCTCAGTTCACTCAGAGTGGCGCAGCATCCAATCAAGCCGGTCACTATGACGACCGACCCGGCGACTATCAGAATGATCGCTGAGGCCGAGTAGTAGCTGGAGTTCAGCAAACTGATGTACTCGCCCTTCTCCACCAGAGTCCACACTCCCACTGCCAGAACAACACCGCCTGCCAGCTGACAGCAGCACATATCAGGTCAATACACACCAGATCACCCCATCAGGAATGCACCACATAGCACATAGCAGGTCTACTGTACAGTACGTAGCTCCTAGCAACGCTGAAATACAGGTAATGGTTACTGTCGCTGTGCATGCTGTGGTTTCCTGAAGCCTATCTGATATCAATTATACCTCTGTGTATCGAGTGGGCGCTTTCATGTCAGAATTGATTCTGTGCACTTCTGGTAACTACGATAAAAGTTTTTGTTAACTGTTGTTAGGCTATGTACAATGATAACTTTTACCCATGAATTCTGCATTAACACTGGTGTTTTTACATTATAACCTCATAACTGGATGTGATATGGTGGGAAATCTTTATCAGTAGCATTCAATGTATCATAGTAACTGGATGGGGTGTCTTGGCTTCCTTATTGCTGAATAAATGAAATCTCATAACTTACCAAGAAGAGAACATTGAAGATAAACAGTAGGTATTTCAAACAAATTGTGCCACAAGTATTTCTTTTTTCACCCTGTGCCTCCATCCTGAAAATAAAAGTTAATGCATACGCTATTAGCTCTCTTATAGGTTCATGTAACCACAATGTCACAGAATAATAAAAATAATGTCCATGTGTATTCATAAACATGAGGTATAACCTAGTCAATATGCATGTATTAGTAAAGGTTATTGACTTTACTGTGAAGTAACATAAAACTGGAGCCATTTCATTATTCGTGAAATAAAATACGTTGTTTGAGGGAAAACTATTTAACAACTCGTGTCACATGTCAACTAAGCGACAAATATAAATATATTCTATAACTTGTTCTTCCTACACCTGACAATATGACAGATGGTGGGGTTTCTCATCCAGATTGTGTACAGTACTTTGTTAGTCTAATTGTTTTCTTGTGATCCTCTGAGCTATATTAAGTTACTGCCTGCTAAAAGAAAGTGTGATTTAAAATAACCTGTTTACAATCCAAGATAGTAGATGTGAATATAAGAATCATATTAGATAATACAATAAAATCTATAAAATATAAGTGATTAAATTAATGCTATATTTATAAAACATAACAAACCCAGTCAATAATACATTTGCACACTGCTATTTTTAAACCAGTGTCATGGGAAAAAGTAATTATTTCTAATGAAACTTACCTGTTCAATGACTTAGAGCCCTGAAAAATTATGATTATAAAGATTATGTCTGTGAATCTAACCAATATTCCAAAGTGCTGCTCTCTTTGAAGGTTATGGGAAACAGTGCATGTTGTTCTGCTGGGTCTAAGTGGCTGCCTTCTTTCAGCAGTGCAGTGAGTTTGCTCTGTCAAACGCTATAAAAGTGAAGGTCTGCACCAGTTGGTCGCTCGTGCTCATGACACTACCTTTACCCTCACACCCACCATCGGTGTGTGAATGTGTAACAATGTAAAAATAGACGAATGTAATCAAGAATTGTACAGTGGTCTGTGGGTTACAAAAGCGCTATATAAAATGCAGTCCATTTACCATTTACCCTGCTGTGAAATGGCCCTGCCTTTAGCATTTTTAACTAAACTTTGATAGACAGCAAAACCTTTGTTTATTGTATTGTTTATAGTTGTTAACTACATTAATGCAATTAAATGCTTACATATTTACTGTACATAATTATACTGTCATATAATCTGGTCCAAATAAATATATGTTTAGTGTATAGATTTAAGCATGTGTTTGCTGCCATGAGTTACTTGAGTGAAATGGTTCTGTACCATCATGACGGCCTGTGGGTTCCACAACAGTCTGCTCATACTGTACATCAGTCCTTGTGCTGTGCTATTTACAGCACCCTCTTTTAGTGGGCTCCTCTGTCAGTGAAGGCACTTCTTCACATTGATGACCTTGCTGTGCAGCTAGCATCCTACAGCAAACATATTAGTGTCTTTCGCATACAAGGTAGGCAAGTAACTACTGAACATAAGCTGCCACCTCTGACCTCTCCTGCCCTGCGGTGGCCCAGAACTGGAGGTCCACGGTAGTAGAATCCAGAGTCAGGGTCCTCCTCTGGTAGTCGATGTTTACAGTACATGGAACAACACAAAGCCCATTTCTGGAGGTTTACCTGGATTCTACGCATCATATCAGATTAAAGGCTGTCCCCCTACCGACAGTGACCTGTGTGGTGACCTGACAGTGGTCTGTGTGCTGGGTAGGTGACCAGTGCAGTAGTGCTCGATGAAAGAACTCTTTCCCACTCCAGTTACCCAGAAATATTACCTTGAACACCTGTTGAGAAACAGCACTGCTCTGAGGCTATAGCATACAGAGAAAACTTGTTTCCACTATATAACATTATTCCAAATAACGGCATACTGTAATAGCAGTGGCCATATCAGTCTTCTGGCAGGCAGCTAACAAATATAATCTAATGTGTGTATCTGAGCTGGTGATTTGTAGCTGTACGTTTAGCATGATCTTACTTGGATTTGAGTGTGTTCAAAGCCACTTGAAAAAAGATGTCTTTGTTGAGTTGGACATGTCTGCTGTGTCTTGTTCCAATTTACCAAATAAACTCAGCTGCCTTTAAAAATGATTATTACACAGAATAAGTGTAATCTAATGCATATTTTACATTATTTAAAATTATATATAACAGCACAAATGATTTCCCACAAACCGTTTCATGGCCTTGCCTTAAAAGAAGTAATTTGCCATTACTGACCCTTTCTTCTGTAACAGCCTTGTGACATTAGGATTCTAAATAGGTTGTATGATAAATAAGGCACAAAAATAGCATTAAAAATGATATGGTGCATCAAAAAGGTATACAAAGCTCCTTCATGTACTATATTCAACATACAGTACTATAGTACTGTATATTCTCTTGCTTTTACTAATGTAACCATGTTTAATACAATGGGTATGTGTAGGTATGTATTAAAGCAAGAACTCAGACCAATCGTAATGTTTATTCTAATTCATGTATGTATCGTGTTCAAAATGTAATTTACATACAGTAAAAAAGGTATTACAAGAAATAAACAACAGGTCTACAACATATATTTGTTCATAACCCCAGGCAGAGTGTACTATACACACTGCACCAGCTGTGGAATCGATAAATAATCCATATTCATTACTTAGTTTACTACTTCGTAATGTCTTGGTAAGAGATCATACAGTATTAGTTATTTTTTCTCAGATGTACAATAAATAATAGCCTCTGTGTTTTTTTCAATACTAATGACACTAGTTTGTAGAAAAATAAAGTATATTACAAATAACGCAGTACATAACCAATACACACACATACAGTGCACACAGCACAGAACAAAGAAAACTGTTCCGTGTACTGACCACGTCTTGCAACAGTTGCAATTCCAAAGCACAGCAATGTTTACAGCTGTCCGTACAAACACGCGTTTAATCCCGATGGCGACAGAGAAAGCGCAAAGCCACTGGACGATGTAGCTTAGTATGCGCCATACTGTGGCATCCATGGGGCGCGGGGGTCTCCGTTGTAGTAAAAAAGGAGCGGGAGAGGAGGAAGCTCAGTGTGTCTGTGACCGACCCTCTTCTGAGGCTGGTGGGCGTCCTTCTCGTCACGTAGCCTTTTGTTCATATCCCTACGGGCGAGACAGAACGGCCATGTTTTCAAACCGGCACCATATAATGTTGTGTGGAGGGACAGTGGCCATTAGAACAAACAAAGGGAGACGCTATTAGCAGTTAGCTCTGGTGCTTTGCTTTCCCTGTCCGGCCATTTCCCTTGAGCTAGGCACTGACATTAGTGTGGTTCGTGCCCACACGCTGCACTGTGGCTGCCCACTGGTCCTAAGGAGTTACAGTAGGATGGGTGAAGATACTTTCTTCCATCTGGATCAACTAAATACAGGCCAGTAGTAGTAAAGGTCTGCACACAAAAGAATAGCGTTTTCTCTGCGCGTTTACTCTCACGTCTGCATGGGACATGCAATGTGTTGTTGAGGAACTAGACTCATTTCAACTCACAAATATTTCAAAGAAACTGTAGTGAACACCCACCTCAACAGCTCCAGCTGCCTTAAGAGACTTTCCTTCTCTTTCTGCATGTTCCTCGACACTTTCAGCACTTTCCTTTAAAAGAAGAGCACAGAAGAACCGGATTTCCAACATGAAAACGAGAGAGATGCAACCTGTGGATGTATTGGTTTGGTCGCAAGTAATACCTCTGCTTGTCCTTTTGTTCTTCAGCAGCTTTGAGTTGGATGACGTTTAGCTGTGCCATAGCAGTGCACAGTTTCTCTCTAGTGGTCTCTAGCTGCTCCTGCAAATGAAGGTTAAGACTGTGCAACCGCTGGTTCTGCTCCCTGATGTCTGTCTGCTCGCAGGTCAGCATCTCAATCCTAGTTTCCAACTTAGCACAGAGAAACGAGACCCTTAGTTCATCCATGGAGCTCCCAGCAATAAAGCTGTAGATTAAAGTGAGAACCATGTACACGTCTTACCTCCTTCTGCCTGGCCAGGAGTTTGTCCAACTCGTTCTCCCGCATTTTCAGCTCCTCCTGAAGCTGCTGGCCTTTGTCCCACTGTTTGACACTGTCCTACATTTAAAAATAACTTTAGCCCACTCTGTTTCTGACAATAAGCTGTTATTTATGTATTTGTGCTTTTCATTTACTTTTTGTAGATATGTACTTTTAAGAAGGGTATATGGGAGCAATTGGGAATTATTCTAATATACAATATATTTCTATTTCATGTTTGTTATAGTACTGAATAATAAATAGAAATACTAGTAATAAAGTATACTGTGTTTCTTTGAGGAATATTGTATAAAATACAACAATTTGCTTTTATTTTTTAACTTTACCTGAGCCAGCTGTTTCTCTCTCTGCTCTCCTAACTGAGTTTCCATGTCTTCGTATATGGACCGAACAACCTTATCGTGTTCACTCTCCCGCCTGAAACACACACAGCAGAATGAAGCTACAATGCAGCTACACAGATGAAGTAATACAGGGCAGGCATGCCATCGCTGCACACATGGATGGATTAGCACAGTAGAAGATGACGGCACCTTCGCAGAGCCTGCTCCAGACTGTCCCTCTCCCTGACAGAGTCCTGTAGATGGGACACAGCGTGGACCAGGATGTCCTCCAGGATGCTCATCATCTCTGGCCGCTCTCGCTGGACTTCACACCATAAGGAGCACAGCTCCCAGTGGCTGCCACACAGCACGGCACAGTGTAACGCAGCTGCTACCATTAAAGACACTCCATATGATGTGCTGACACTAGATGTTATGCTAGTGCACCGCACACATGCACCGACATGCATGTTATGACAGGCTATGAAAACAAAGAGCAGAGGAGCTCGGATAACAACACACACAGGGAGTGTGATGTCATTCTCTGCTCAGGAGTCAGGACCCCATTACACCACTGTATCTTAATGTAGAAAAGAGTGGTTTGCTGCTACATTAGTGTTTAAAACATCACCAACTATTTGGAAAACAAATGCAGCTATTCACATTTAAGTTGTTTTGAATATCTAACATGAAGTTGGTAAAGGAAATACAGTTGCTAAAAGGAAATACAGTTTACAAAACAAGCACGCAACTATAATTATCAACATAATTGTGTAATAGCTGGATAATAATATAATACCTATGTTTTGATAAGGTGTTCTATAGGCCTATTGAAGATAGTTTACAACTAAAAAGAACAGAAATGAATATGCATAAATACTATAGAACACATATAAAAATAAATGACAACCCTTTCGACATGATTATATGTACACAGTGTGAGTTGAGATGTCTGTTAAAATTACAGCATTAGCCGGCAAGAAGATTGCAACCAACACTACAGCTCACATCTCTGTCAGTAACAACATGCATCATTAAACCACTGATCTTACTCTTTGAAGAGCTTGTCAGCTCCCAGCTCTATTAGCATGTTCATAAAAGTGACTGCATTGGGGTCCTGGGTCCATCCTACATGCTCTGTGACCTCTTCTGTTTTGCAATGATTCTGCTCCGTGATCTGTTCCAGACCTATCAACCCACCTACAAGACACAGACACAGGTGTGTGAATTGCAGCAGCCCTTGTGTGGGTTTTCCTAAATCATTATGGTCCCTTTAATAAATGTTTAATACATCTTTCCAACGAAAAGCCAAAACATAGCAGGTCATGGACCAAAAATATATGTTTATACTGTATTTGACTTTACAATCAATTAAAATGTTTTATATTCTATAGAAAATTAACAATCTAAATCTAATCACATTTCAAAATAATAAAAAGTATAATAGGGGTGTCATGATTTGCCCAATCCACTTTCGATTCAGACCTTGATTATTGAGCCATGGTTCGGGTAGGTAGGTGGGGTGGTTAAAATACTGGGAAAGGTTTTCGATAATTTAACCCCCAACAATTTGGAACACTATATAGGAGAACACTAAATATCATGTCTAACCATTGTTTTCAGAACTAAAAAGAGGCGCATATCCATTGCCATAAAATCCCCAATCGCCTTGGTATTTCCTTGACCAAGGTCAAGGTTAGCTTATAGCTTCATTTAAAGACAATAGCAAAAGTTCCATGATGCAAGCAGACAAAGCGTGATGAGCTGTTACACAACTTGTAATGGAACGAGTCTGGTGTGGTTTCCACTGAGGTTGATGGTGACCAAACAACCGACTGAGCACCACTGGCGAGCGGCAAGAGCACTGTCTGCGCTACAGAGACAGTGGGCCCGACGCGGACGCAGCATGCTAAAGCTAACCAGCTGTGTTCATTCCTTGCTGGACACAGACATGTAGACACACGTCAGAGTCATATAGGCCCATGTGAGAACCACAAGAAGGCCACGGTAACGTTGGGCCGCTGTATCTGTGTCTCGGTTTCACAACCATTACACCCCTACTCTACTCTGACCTGCTAAACAGTAATTTTATTCATTTGCAGAGATGATTGTCAAATATAATTATCACAATCATTGCACCCGCATCCCATAAACATGAATGGAGTGCTGTGCATTGCCATAGTCCTGTGTCTGTCAAAGCATGTGACTAATCATGATAGGCCATAACAAAGGTAGGGCAGGCCCAATTATGTTGTATAGGCTATCATACAGCATCATGCTAGTTTAGCACCACATACTGCAGCCTACAGTATGACATACAGACCTTATATGAATGTGAAAGACATCCTCACTCAGGTCAGGTTGGTTTTTATTAATAGAATTATGTTTTGTTGATGTTAGGATAGGGCTGGCCCCAAATATTCGATTATTCAGTATTCGTTTCATATTCGATTTAAATATTGGGATTCAAGTATTCGTTTTTTCACATTGTGCATGCATGTTTTCCTATTAATCCCTACTGTCTACATATAAACCCACATGTTGAAATGTAATTGCCCTACACTGTGTCATCAACACAACTGATTGCAATTGGCTCTGTTTGTAAGTAGAGAGCGAGGCAATTCATTCAACACACTCTTAATGGCTAATACAGGAGGTATATGCCATTTGACAGCTCTGACTGGCTCAATTGACGTGTCAATCAAAGTGGCCATTTTGATCGCATGGCTATGTTTACATGTGTGCTCAGTGAAGCTAGGAATCAAAGATTACTTCTGTTATACTTCTTAATTATAGTTGAGTGTTTTTAATGGTGTTTTTTAAGAAAGAGTATTCAAACACTTGTTCGGAAATACCATCAAGTATTCAAAACCTGTAAAATGGTATATGGCACAGCCCTAGGCTGGGAGAACGCCAGCTAATTTGAAAAAAACATGGCATGTTGAAATACAAAGTGTACATTTACCAAGGCCTGTGTTAAACTCAACCGGGGTGAGAAATCCATTACTGTTCTCATCCAGCCTGTCAAACACCACCTCCAACTGCTCGGGCGATAGGGGCAGCTCCTCTTCCAATCTCTAAACCAATGAGAATCATTAATAGGCCTAATGAAGGAATGGAGATTAAACATACATGTCACAGTTAGCATGGCCTTCTCCATCTGCTCGCCTGCATGTCTCTCTTTGTGATAAATCCTTTTCCTTCTTTATCACACAACACAAACAGCTCCCTGGCCTTGTCCATGGTTCCTGTCGCCACTGGTATTGTTTCCCTGTGGTTGGGCGAACCCCCTTTGCCTTGACGTAGCCCTGGCCTGGGACTCCATGTAGCGGCTTCACCGCTGCCTTGGCCCACCAACACTTCATCGTCCCTCAGCCACATAGACATCGGGTGCAGCTGAAGGGATCACTATACCTGTTAAGAGTGGTTAAAGCAGTTTGTCAGTTGGATGTTATGTCACAGACTTTTCTGACTCCCTTACGGGATATGTGTTATCTTAGACTTTTACTTAGAGAATTACTGTAATTATCTGCTGATTACAGTATAGGCAATATACTATTTAAACAATGATTTACATAAACTATAGCTCATTATTAGGTAAACATTACAGAACGTTCAAGCATTGTTGCACCATGTGACCTTGAAAGACACTCACTGTTCACACTCGCTAAACTGACACTAATAAATACTTTGCAAGCTGACACAGTAAGCAGAAAGTACAAGCTAGCGGTCCTCCCTCGTCAAACACGGAGGTGCAGAGCAAACATATGTGACTTAACCCATTATATACACCTGCTGCAAACAAGTGTTAGGCACATCTCAGTGCCCAGCAATGTAAAAATGTACAAGAGTCCAAAGGACATTTAGCTTACCTGCTTGGTTGAGCACAACATGAAATAATTACAATTACAAATATTTCTTATAATAACTTAAAACAAGAATTATTCTTGAACATATACATATTTCTGAATTGATTATTTACATATATTGCAAATCTATGTTATTCTTGTAAGGTATTTTTCACAACCAGTTTCTTCCAGTTGATTTAGATTACCCAAAAGTACTGTGGATATCTGTGCTGCCAGGAGTATCCTTCACTTTGCACCAGGATGTAGATTACTGAAAGCAAACAGGATGGTGTTGTGTTCTAGAAGAAGAGAGAAAATACCAATAGGAAAGGATATGCAAATAAAATATTTGCAACTATTTGTATAACACTAGCACAAGAGCCTCACTTTAGGAACAATAGAACGAATAGACTATACTGATTTATGATAAATACAGTAGAAACACACACACAACCGCATGTTGAAATCGACCTAATGGATATCAAAGAAAAGTAATTTTAGGCGTTCAAAGATTAATAGTTCGACCAATAATGCATATTCAATTTTAATTTGTAAAATTTTTAATTGATGATTGTTATTCTATAAAATAACACTTCAGTCTCTCTTTCATTTCATCACTCTCTCTTGCAACTCTCTCTATGGTTATAGTCGTACCGGTAATGATTTATTTGACTGGTAATGCTTTCAATGCGAACAATGCAGATAAGACCAGTGTATGGTTATTTTACACTGAATGTCAATTCATTACACACACCAAAGCTCAAATAAACACACACCTAATACAATTTCAAACACGATATCAAGGAAGGGTAGCTCTCTATTGAGAGTTTTGCAGTAGACTAGCATTATTGGAAGTCTAGAATTCGTTGGACTTTTGGTCAAACATAGTGTTGTCTTGACTTTCTGAGAATTGTATGACTGTTGCAGCAATTCACATTACCGGTAATTATTTAATATCCTGAAACACTTAAAGCGACATGAGTATTACTTTTACAGTATGCACAAAATATATAGATATCTTATATGTCGTCGTTTTAAATCATCTTATTTTGTTAAATGTATCGAAAATAACGTTAAATACTTACGGTGCTTGGGATTAGGTGTGCTGTACCTTTGAACAGTTTACCGACTAACGCCACTTGGCGGCAGTGGTGGACGTTTACGCAGTGTACTTTACCGTAAAGATGAGTAGTATATCCGCATGTCGAAGTCATACGTAACATAGCTTGTGTGCCATGTGTTCTTTTGCACCCGTCATCCAGCTTGTGCTCTTCATGTAAGTCTATCAACGTTTTAATATGTTTATAGGCTGCAATGTCTAACATTAAACATGCTGTAGCCAGATAAATAATAATGTTGTAATACTAATATTAGAACAATATATAATACAATATAAATAATACTAAAACTGTTGATTCAGAAATATTTGTTATATATCTTAATAGAACAATGCATGTGGATTTCTGCATGTGCAAAGCAGGCTGCTAGATCGTTAGATCGTTATTTCCAAATATATTTAGGAAGTTATATAAACAGTTCAAGCTATAATATGAATATTGTATATTGCTTTACAAACAGTACAAATTGTGTTTGTAGAAAGATGCTGCGAGCATGAGCAGGTATTAGGAGATTTATGACATCATGTAGCGTTGCCATGGATTTGATGAAACGCGTACTGTGGCGCCATGGTTAGCGCTGATAGTCATCTCATAAACATGTTTGTAAACATTCGTTGGACTAATGCATCTTTCGTCGGCGTCTATAATTAAGGTACATTTATAATACCTAAAATTGTGATTTTCGTTGTTATATTGTGACTACTCGGTTTAGTTTGAGTTGAGCTAATTTTGAAGTAAGTGTTAGCAAACGTGGTTAGCCTGGATGAATTCCTCAATAGTTGCTATCGTGCAGCGCGTGTAGCTAGTATTGTAGCAGGAATCTCAGCTCAATATGCACGTGTGCAGCAACAACAAGGGTTGGTGTTGTCTGGTTAAGTACAATTCACTTTTAATTCTCCCTTTTGCTTCTCAAGCAGAAAAGTTATCATACACGGGAATTATTGAAATAACTTCTAGTGTAGCCTACATAGCAGAATTATCTACTATTTCAGTTTATTTTACAGCCCGTTTATCTTCGCAGGGAATAGACTGGATTTCTGAAACAAGAAGAAATCCTGGTACCAGGCAATGTCAGTAGTCAACCAAACTCAGTCCAGGCAAACACATAATTTACAGCATATGAAGACCCTGAATATTTTTTTACATGAAATAAGCAAAACATTGAGAACGTATTTTATATTTTTATCCATCGGACTTCTCTGGTGTTGTTTTCCACTCAATACACCTGGATCTGCAAAATTGGATCAGCACCAGCTGGTACATTCATTGCTGTAGTGACAGACATTTAGTTTGAATTCGGCAGTGTGTATAGGAACTATAATAAAAGATGCTTCAAACCAGCAACTACTCGCTGGTGCTTCTGATCCAACTATCTTTGCTGGCGTATGACCTCTTTGTCAACTCGTTCAGTGAACTCTTGAGGGGTGCACCCGTCATCCAGCTTGTGCTCTTCATGTAAGTCTATCAACGTTTTAATGTTTATAGGCTGCAATGTCTAACATTAAACATGCTGTAGCCAGATACATAATAATGTTGTAATACTAATATTAGAACAATATATAATACAATATAAATAATACTAAAATTGTTGATTCAGAAATATGTGTTATATATCTTAATAGAACAATGCATGTGGATTTCTGCATGTGCAAAGCAGGCTGCTTTCAAGATTAATCACAATATATTCATCTATAAACTGCCTGTATGGTAGTGCATCTTTGTGTAGACCATTCTCAAGAAATGTCCAAGAATAATATTTCTTCACGAATGACTTGCAGCATCCAGGATGTTGGCGTCTTGTTCAACGTGATCATCGTTCTGCTGATGATGTTCAACACCTACGTGTTCCAGGTGGGCCTGGTGTCTTTGTTATTGCGTCGCTTTAGGGCTCTGCTGGTCTCTTCTGCCATCTACCTTACCCTCAGCATCTGCTTCCACAGCTGGATCATGGTGCGTAACAACACACACCAGCCACCACATCTCTAATAGCTGTGCATTATCATTACATTGACAAACACTTATAGCTAATATATAGCTTATAGTTGTTACTCGGACACATTCAAAATGATTCCGAGGCTTTCCAGACAGATTCTCACGACGAAATTAAACTGAAGCTTGCGAGATCAGGATAGTCTCATGAGGCTATGGGGGTCCTCCACCAGAAAATGTTGACGGCCAAACTCTTAATTTCCTGGATTTTGGTGAATTTATATGCACTAATTGTCTTCTAATAGTCTTGTGAAACTATGTCCAAATATGTGGTTTGCTTAGGCCTATAACACATTTAACAGAGTATTTATATGCATGTTCCCCTGCTAGACACTATATAATCTTGGTTGATAAGCAATGCACAAAAACTGCATGCCTGGCTGTTTTAACGAGAAAGTCACGCAACCAGAAAATTCTCAGAGTAAGCTAATATAGGATTTTATATTATTTACAAATAAAATGCACGTGTCAAACTTTTGTATAAAACCAATAACACACTCGAGGCCGTGCATTACACTGAATATCCGCACGGCTGTGATTCGGTCGTAGGCCGAGTGCCGAAGATAATGTGCGGCTATTCAGTCTAACGCACTCCCTCTCGTGTGTTATTGCTTAAATTATCAGCAGAGGTAAGCTGAATAATAATGGGAAACACATTAACCTAATAAATACAAGTTACTGCTTGATCAGAAACACCCCTGGCGATACAAGAGCAAAAGTTAAGCAAAGCGGCATTTCCTATGTTAATTTAAGTTACGTACTGTATTAAATGAATGGTGTTGGGCTAGTTCATAGACATGACCACTAAAGTAAATAAATGAATGGCCTCCAATTGAACTATGGTTGCCCTGGCCATCCCGGGACTCAGCTTAATTCGAACACTGCTTGTACCTATTGGGAGCAGGCTATCAGTTGTCATGCTACCAAGCTAAAAGTGCTAGCATTGTAACTATAAAAAAAAGCTGTTTTTATTGTATAAAAGACCAATAAAATTCTGTAATTCATTAACTAGTGATAACATGTTTCAAAGACGGTCAAGTTAACACTTTTTTGTGAGATTTAGGTATTTTTTTATTGGATGAGTTGCAATAGACCTCAAAATCTTTTTGAGGCCACAAGTGTCTTGTCTGTGTGCGTCAGTTCTGATAAGAGCCGCATTTCTTATTCTGCAGAATTTAAGATGGCTAGAATCAAACCGTTTTGTATGGACAAATGGTCTTCAAGCCCTCTTTGTTTTCCAGAGAACAGGTACGTGGTTGATTTACTTTACATCAGATTACATTTATGCGTGACTTACTACAACTCCCTACTTGTAATGCTCTGGTTGTTAATTTGACGTTCTTCTGCACCCAGCTTCAGTGTTGTATTATTACCTCTACAAACGCACAGCAGAGTACCTAGGTGATCCAAGACTTTATGAGGACTCTCGCTGGTTGCGAGAAGCGTTTTCTAGAGCTCGTCAGTGAAGGAGTGAACCAGAATGGACAACATATTGCTACTAGTTTGGTTAGCAGGTTCACCAATTGGAGACTAATAATGTGTAATGAGGCTATGGCTGCCTAGATATCCGGTTATGGGGCAGAGCCAAAAGGGGTTCTGGCCGCTGACCTTGTGTTAGTTCTATAACAAAGCAACCAGGCTTAGAGTGGTAAATAAGCCTGCCTTGTCTTGTGTAATACTCTATTACTGGTATTGGCTGCTAACCTATGTGGCTGTCGTCAATTTGAATGGAAATCGAATTTAGTCAACCATGGAAAAAACAGAATCTTAGTGTACCATGTAATAAAAACCTATAAGGTGATTTAACTGTTTTCTTCCAAGAAGCAGGCATTTACTGTAAGGGGGAAAAAAACAGCTGGTCTAAGATTCTACTGTATTTCAAGTACATTCATAGCATTTCTTAATGGTTCTGAGAACCTCAGTCTCTAAACTGTTGAACATTGTTCATGTTTCCTTTGTAAGGACAGTATAGATGTTTTCTGTGTATAGTTAAGGTGAATGTTATTTCAATGCCAAGACTTATGTTATGTATTCATTGTTTTAATCTAATAAATCTGTTATGACATACTTAAGACAAGATGTGATTGACATTTTTACAAAGATGACTCTAGTATTATGTGGTTTTAAGTGCCCTATTACTTTCTAGTAAAAAAAAAAATCTTTAGAACTCGGTCCTAAAAAACTAGATACATTTAATTTAAATAGCGCATCAAAACAAAGGCAAAATAATTACATTGCATGATAAAAGCCATTTTACACTTTTCTCTTTACTGTTGAAAAAAAAAACATTCTGCATGATCGCACAACATTGTTAGCACAATCCAAAGCAATCCCACATCCACTTTCTGTTAAGAGTGATGTCTGTTTTATTGTAATGTTTAGTCCATTTTTAGAAAACAAAATCCTGAGAAAGAGAAATGTGAAAAAATTAGATGTGAATACAATTTAACTGAGTGACAAATAATCTCCAATTTTATATAAAGACATACCTTCATACATATATGCCAACCCAGAGTAGCAAGAAGAGCACACCAAATCCCATGAAAAGTGAAGCGACAAGTGAGATCAGAAGCTCTTTGTAAACATCCCTAGTGTATTTGGTTGAAGTCACCTCATAGCTGAGAAATGGTCAAGGACTAGTTTATACAAATGTGCAGAATACTGCACTAAAACAAATCAAATTACCCTTGTAGTATGAATGACCATATAATCGGGTGGAGTAAAACTATTTACGAGCCACATATTTTATTTAGAATCAAACCTCAATACTATTGTAGTAAAATCAAACAATGCAAGGTGTGTTCATGATCAGTAGTTGTTGCTGTACCACCCCAAAAAGAGAGAGGGTGTGTGTCTCCTCTCTCTGCCCTGGCCTGGGGTATAGGGTAATTATTAGCTTCTATAGTCATCATACCCATACAGTTCTATGGTCATACCTAATGTTTCAGTGTAACCTACTATTACCTGAAACAATTGACAGGTAGAATAAATGTAATGATAGCAGCCAAGTCAAAAGCATGATCCAATGGTGCACATTTAAAATGTAGAAACAAGAAAAATACGTTTACACTTGTTAAATTAACGATGGAAAGGATACACGAAGAACCAGGCTGTGAAGAACATTCCAATCGCCAACAGAACCACCGTGAGGTGAGGAAACACCGCTGGGTTTACCGGGCTGGTATATCTGGTCATGGCCTCGAGCTCCTGTGCCCACAATTAAAACAAACAGCAGATTAGACCGTGCCACCAACATTTCAACTATTTTCTTCTACTAAGTTTTGTTATTTAATAATGTATTCGTTTATCGCCGGCGAGAATGTGTTTCGTGCTATTCTGGGTACCCAGTAACGAATGGGGCTAGCTAACAAACCACAGTTCTTCTCAACATAGCGAGCTAACTGCGAGCCTGCCATCTATATCGCAGTGCAAATTGTATAATTTAATGAAAGATAGTAAAACTTATGCAATTAAATAACTAGTGGTAATTTGTGTTAAATGCTGCATGTTAGTCAACACATTATTTAGTTACTGTACCATTTTGTAAGGAAGGGATGCTGCAGCTTCTGCTAGTCCAAAAGGAAAAGGACACGTACTACTGATATCTATTTCCTGGTTGTGACATGACGTCATCAAGCGATAATACATCCTTGTCTGCCATCTGTAGGACGGAATTAGCAACTTATTTAGAGCTCCCATAATCCATACTAGAGACCCACACAAACATCACTTAATTTAATCACAACTTTATTTAAACGATGCATTTATATTATTACAGCATGTTCATGGCAAAACATATACAATTGGCAATACAGGATGGCAATGGCAATACAGGATGTCAAAAAAGGAAAAACAACATAAACAACATCAACAAAAATCATGTAGACATGACAACATTGAGGGAGCACATGGGAAAGAATAATATAGGTAGTGATATAAAAAAGATCTATGTATCCTATTATACTGGTTTCATCAAACATTTGATAGATCTAAATATTGTAATGTATGAATTGCTGAGTTATTTTTCAATGATAATGGATTTGCAATTATAAAAAAAAGTTAGCATAACAAAAGAATACAATTTTACCAATAAAAAACTAAGTGGAAAAAAACATGAAATAAGTGTCATTCGTTGTTAAAAAGATTTACAGTTACATCTTATGCAGTTCAACTTGAGGGAAACTAGTTGGAAACAGTTACATCTATATACAGTACAAAAAGGGCTGTGTTAGAATCATAAATAGCTTAATACAGTGCACTGTACCCTAGAAGTATGCATAATCAATAGTACAGTGCTTTCAGTTTTATTCTGTTCTTGACATATTAATTGTACGTTTATTATTTATTTATTTATTCTTTGTAATTTTATGCTTGGGTCCAAAGATTACTCAAATTTATGGATCTAATTTCCAAAATGCAAACATCAAAGCAGTATAGAAAGCAGAAATTCCAGGCAGGTCTCAGGAACATTAAAAATCGCACATGAAAAACAGTTTGATGCCCCAGTGTCGTCAATAAAGAGAGAACAGTTGCAATATTCAGTTTACAAAAAAGAAGCATCATTTAAAAGAATATGCTACTACATAGTTCAAATATTTCTAGTTTGTTAAGGGTGTTATCACTCTGCACTCTAGATAAAAGTTTATTTATAAAATCCTCCAGTGTTTTCTGTTTTTTTCCATATATATGTCTGCAGAATCATCTCAGCAATGGCATTGAATTAATTAATGCTGAGCTGCACTTAGATGCATCCTTTGTTTTACAGAGAAATTATTGGACATGCACCTGAAAATATATTTATCATAGAATGAAATCCAGTTAAAATAATAATTTCAGTGTATATTGTCAACATTTGACATAATAGTTCCAGTATCAAATGTTAAAAGCCTTCAGTGTTTCTACACTTCTGTGCATTTTTCCAGTGGTTCCATTTTCAATCATGCATCCAGTGAATTTACTACTAAAATGATTATGTTTCAGGGCTTTTTTTTTTAATAAGTAGAGCCTTGAATACAGCCAAGACTGTGTCTATTAAACACATATCCATAACCATTTCATGTAGTAATTTTGTTTCATTAAATGTAAAAATAGCATTCACTGCTCTGTATGATGTAGTTCAAATCCTAAATCAGTCTAGTAATGCTTTTGCCCAGAACACAGAGTAGAACCATATAGGTCTAGGTCTAGGACTTGCCAATGTATAATAATGAGGTATATAATGAACGGAGCAGGCAATACATCTCTAAGGTGTCAAGAAGAATTACTGGAGAGTCAATAATCTTTCTTCCAGTGTACACATATCAGAAACAGTGTTTAAATGTGTAACTGGTTTCAATGTACATGCTGTACAGATTATTAATATAAAAGATTAACATAAAAATGTACATTATCATCGAATGTATCGTAGGCTGTAGTTTCTCTGTGAAAATATACCTAATTCCACTAAGAAGTGATGGCTTGTGCTAGGAGAGGAAGACATTGTGAAAACAGTACTAAACAACGATATAAAGCCACATGTTTTTCTTAACATGCAGCCGTTAATAATAAGACAGTAGGGCTGTCATGTGCATTGGCCTTCAAATGGCATTATACAAAGCCATAGTGACAAATAACAGGAAAACTGTTTTCATAGGGGATTTCTACAGAAAAAACGAGACGTCCTAGTTCACACAGTGTACACAATGAAGCAAATATACAGTGTCATTTGTAAGACAGGAGCGTATCTTTGAAATCGAGTCCAAGCGTGTGTGAAACAATACTGCTTCACACCAGTGCACAAACCTGACCAGGAGGAACATAGTGTTGTTGGAAAGGCACTGGTTAAGATCATCATGCTCCTTCATGCTCCTTATGCGCAGATGCTTTGAAAGAGAAAGCGGTAGTCTGCATATACATTGGTGGTCTTGTTTTCCTCCTCCATGGTGCAACTCACTTCGCTCTAGGAAAATAAAATGTTGAATGACATCAAACTTAAGTTTGTTGGGTGGCTAATGCTGCTAATTCAGAGAGCAGGTGTACTCACAGACAGAGACACACGGAAATGATAGGTGACATCCTGAAATGACAGCACTGGCACTGACCACAGGTGCTGAGTCCCCTGGGAATCAATTTGAGCCCATTAACATCAAATAGTTACCTTGAGAAAAGTAACAACAATTAACGGGGTTACAGTACGTACCATGGTGGATGTACTCTGGCCACCTTTGAGCTCTGTCTCTGAGTGGTCTGGACATAAGCGTCCCTTGGTGGCTCCACATTGTCGTACCCACACACTGTTACTGGACCTATAGGTAGGATTTATTAACATGTTAAAAAAAGCACAATAGCCTATACATACAGTACCTACACTACATACACAAATCATTACACATTTACACACACACACACACACACACACACACACACACACACACACACACACATACAGTACATATTTACATACAAACACATATAACCCCCATCCCAAATATATATGTTTAATCAAGCAGCAACGTATATGTTCACTCACGTCATGAGCAGTGTGATTTGTGAGATGGAGGAGTTCCTGTTCCCTTGGAGAGATACGGTGTAACTAGAGACAACATCAGAGAAGCATCACCAAACACACACCTGAATCACGCTGTATTTACTATTTAGAGTGTAGAGCAGCTTCGTTGACATTGAGTGCTACAGTACTTCACCATAAGCAATACGCACCTGCAACTCTCTGGTGTTGGACAAGTCTGTGCTGTGATCTGTTGGTCTGTCTCTGGGATGTGTAGCCCAATCAGAGAGGGAGCTGAGCTTTCTCCTGATACAAAAAAAAATGGTGAGGTGTGAGCAATGGTAATCACAACTGTCTTTTTTGTAAATGGGCACAAGATTTACTGAAAGCTAGTTTTTCCTCAAATAGGGGTATAGGCAGTACAGGGGGTACATGACAATGCTGTAACAAATAATATTTATATTTAGGCTTAACATGCAATGCTCCTTTTATATAACAAACCATATACAGTATTTGTTTCTTCTCATTATGTCTGGTAAAATTGTTCTTTATTAATAATGGAATGGGGTACAGAAGACAAAAAGCCAACTGTTTTATTGTGTTGGTATATGTGTGGAGAATTACAGTGTTGGTTTGTTTACCCTCTGCTGGTACACTGCGCTGCCTGCGTGGCAGAGGTTGCTGTCCACCAGGAAGTCGATTGTTAGCACCTGCTTCCTCCTGGTGTGACGGAACAGGCCTCTTGGACTTGGAGAAGGACATGGGTGCTGATGTGTGACTCAAGCGGTTCCTATTACGTCCATCCTTATCCACTGGTCTTGACTTGGCCTTCTTAATATAAGATCCTGTCGTGGGGACCAAGCTGTCTGGTGGCACCAAGTAATATAATGTGTAATAGAATCAAAATAAGGTGAAATAAGTCCAGAAAGACACTGTATATTTTCTACAGTACCTGTTATGGATTGGTTGTTGTTTGGTGAGAGAACAGTGGCTGACTGGTTGTTTATTGTTGTGGTTGAACAGCAGTCTGCAAGATGAAGAAATGCAGGTGAGAATGCTGGTCTAATATTTATACACCATTTGTGAGAAAGGTAGTACATTAGTACTAGCGTTAGCAATTTTCCAAATTTGAAAATAATATTTAGGTAGAATGTTAAATTGCTCTCATTTTGGAATATTGATGTGTTGATGTAAACAGTGATACATTTTCATCACCCACACAGAGAGCAGATGTGTATTTAGTTACTAGTAAATGTCTTTTCTCACCTGGTGTGGAGGTCGACTGAGGAACATAGGAACTCTTTCTGGAAGATTCCAGTACGTCTCTGGACCTAGACCATCCAGAGGACACAGTACAGACCCAGATGCTGGGTTTAGAGCAGTTCAAATAAACATGAACTGAAATAACCCAATTCATTTTAAGCAACGCCCAACTGATAAGATACGGCTAGGGTGACTCAGACTAGAAACAGGAGCAGGAAGAGAAGAAAGACCATGAGACAACAGCCTACCATGCACATACAGGTGGACAGAATGTGAGTCTGGCAGTGAAGACAGGAATCCAAGAGATGTAGAGAACACAGGAGGAAACGTGGCTACAGGGGGTATGGACAGATGACGGTAGGTTGGTAACAGGAGTAACAAAGGAACATGTGGCCTTCTATGGATTAGGTGTAAGAGAACAACATACCCAGATTCCTCAGCGACGTCTCCTTTATGGTGGAGGGTCAGGACATACAGTACGGACATGGAGATGACGCTGCAGGGACAATATGTATTGGCATGTCACATCATGGCTTTTTGTCAGTTACATTTGTTAGTCCTGCCATTGCACACAGTTCCTCATTGCACACCTGAAGGCCATGACGATGACTAGCGCCAGGATAGTGCCCTGCATGAACCTCTGGCTGACACACCCTGGGTCTGGAGGTGCACTCTGCAATAGTACCATAAACAGCATGTTCACAGTTATCTCACTTTAGCAGACATTTGTATCCAAAGCGACTAGTCTATGCGATTAAAAAAAAAAGTATTAAGGAGCAAGTAAGAAGTTATTTGCTCTGGAGGCTCACTGATTGGTCAGGCATGTCAACGACTGAACCAATATTAACCTTTAAGTTGGGAGTCGGCCACGTTAAGCACTAGCGTATCCTGGCCCCAGAAGTAGTGCTTTTATGTTATTGCAAACCAATATACCAGTGTTCTACCTTGCTTCCAGGTTTGGCCGTCTTTTTCCTCACGGGGCCACTTCCTGTCCTGCTGAAGTAACTTCCTGATTGGCTGCAAGGAAATTTACAGATTAATTTGGTCATGCACTCCTCTTCCGCTACTTGGCTCTTGATGTTCAGTGACAACCTAATCTGCAATATTCATGTCATTTATATCTAAATGCACTTCTACAATTGCTGCAGATAATCTGAACTGGTACAAGTGTTATTCAAAGTCATAATCCCTTCAATTGACCACAGGTCAGTTGAACAGCTAGACTTCAAATGTGTTGTTACAGACTATGATATTTTGCCTGATGGTGGATGGCTTATCCTAAGCAAGGGAGACATGTGTTTCATTGCATCCAAATGAATTCAATCACTGTCATTGTCACTGGCAATTACTCCTTAGAAATAAATATACCCTCGCATATCATACCCATGCATGCTGTATGTATTGTTGCCCTTACAGCATTGGTTGACTATTGGTTATTTGTGTTTCAGTATACCTGATGGTGCCCCCGCTAACAGTGCTCTTCATGCTGTCAAGGCGTCGGAGCTTGGCCAGTTTGCGGCTCCAGCGCTCCAGTTCGTCTATGCGGGTCTCCAGGTTGTCGGTGAGCTTACACAACTCTTTAACTGCTCCCACATTCTCCATGAAGATACGATCCTTAGAAGAGCAACCACAAGTGTGTCAGGCCAGTAAAGTTTGTTTTTAATAAACAACTACAACATAGTATGGAATAAATGCAAAAGAGGTATTCACTCTTCTGTAGCAAACATCTTAATTTGAATAATCTGAAGGCATTGCATGTTAATTATTCATTAAATATTGCTCGACATAGTAGGTGTCAATCAAATCAAGGATGGTTTTACCGGGCTAGCCAGGTGTGCCGATGTGGGCCCATTACCTTGTTGACAACCAGCAGTTTGGGAATGGTCTCTCCATTGGCACACACAACATCCCCTCCCTCCTTAACAGCTTCAGGCAAGATCTGCTGCACCTCCTGGGCTATCACTCCTGCAGGACAATAAAAGAAGAAGAAGACCTCAACCAATGAAACGGAGTGAACGAATATATATATATATTGACATGACAGATCGTATAGACACCATGATTGTGATACGTTTTGACAGGTCACATGTGGATTAGAGGGTGATAGAGGACATTAGTGGTGAAGGGGCTCTATGTTACCAGTCTCCGCAGTGTTCTCTATGCCCACGGTGGTAGCAAACTCGGGCTTGTAATGGTAATGCACCAGCCTCATCTGAGAGATCCGTTTCAAATTGTCTGTGGTGTCCACCTACACACAGACAGAATGACAATGACACGCACACACATGCGAGGACATGGCAATGATGGTCACATGACCCACGACCAATGGATGGAAGAATGATAATGCCTATATGTACATAAAGCTAAGTCAGCACTCAATGCAGAATACTCCACTACACACACACACAAACACACACACACACATGCACACACCAAAGTTATTATAGTTTTTCATTTTGTTTCTATTTGTTAGTTTTCATGATGTCTTTTTATGGTTATTATATGTTTAGTTTTTGTATTTATATTTCCATCAATGTGTAGTTTGCTAGTCTCAGTAATAGAACTGAACTAAACAAATGTATACATTATAGGTTCATTTATATTTGTATTTTAGTTTTGCAACTGCAGTGCTGTTTTACTTAATTCAGGAAGTTATATATTTATTTTCATTTCAGTTTAAATACACATGCAAGCGCACCCACACCCACATCCACACACACACACACACACACACACACACACACACACACACACACACACACACACACACACACACACACACACAGAGGTGGCCTGGCCCTGACCTCCTGGACATTCTCCTTGGTCCTGATGTCAGAGGGGTGAACCACGGAGCCCATGATCTTCAGGTTGCCGTGGATGACCATGGCCTCGTCTGGCCGGTCGGTGTTGATGCCCACCCTACCGTGGTGGTAGACGGAGTCTGGCATCTGGCCGCGCTGCCACAGCACCTCACTGTCGCTCTCAAACTGGCCCGGGTTTGATGCCTGGGGCGCAGGGGACAAGGGTGCATGGACATTTAGAGGAATAAGCATTGCAAAAGTCCACTTCACGTTAAATATTGACATACTGTACATAATTTAATCATAAAACATGGGTCTAGATCAAGGTAATATGATGTATACAGTATATCTACAGACATGTTATACACCATCAAGTTAATAATATGATGTATACAGTATATCTACAGACA
>JAODOY010000022.1:748848-768687 GCA_025399855.1 Forbesichthys papilliferus
ATATATACATATACTGTATATTGGGGTTGGAGACCAATACAAATATGTTATTTGGATAAGTGTGTTCTTCCAGAAAAAAAATTCTAACAAATACTTTAACAATTATTTGTGTTGGGGAAACCCCGTTTCAAATAGCTGGTGTTCAGTAGTGAGCGCGGAGGCCGGTGGATGTTTGTGCTCTGGCTTCTTTGCTGACGTGACGTGAAGATAGCCTACTAGTAGTAGTAGCATACAAGGGAATTAAATAGAGTCGCCCTGAGCGCAGTCGGAATATTATCAAATTACACAAAAAGTATAATTTTGCTAGAAAATACCTGGCAATACTTTTCTTTGCTTACTCCGCAAACACTTATTCAGTTACCAGACACGCTAAAGTTTCACAAAGACTTGCCTATTACCACGGACAAGTTATATGCATTTGCACATTATATAGCTTATTACATCCATATAAGAACAGCTGTGGACAGCCTACAGTATATCTGGTGCGATACAGCTGTAGGTGAGCTGCACGCACTCCCACATATGGCAATCAGTTGTCCCCAACCCCATTGTCCAGGATTGTTACGCTAATTTTTACTTTTGTACAAATATAAATACGAATACAAATCATTTGGTGACACATTAAATACAAATAACAAATACAAATAGTGTGCTCTCTGCACATCCCTACTGTATATATACGTATATATACATCCCACCAACATACCTACCTCACCCACCCGTCTGTCTGTCTGTCTGTCTGTCCATCCATCCATCCATCCCACCAACATACCTACCTCACCCACCCGTCTGTCTGTCTATCTGTCTGTCTATCTGTCTGTCTGTCTGTCTGTCCGTCCGTCCATCCATCCCACCAACTTACCTACCTACATATGCAGCTTAAAGAACGAAGGTTCGATCCAGGAGGTGAAAGTACGAGACGGTGTATGATAGCTAAGCCTTGCCTTCTCCCTAACATCTATTGTCCACTCACTACAACACATTTTAGGATTAAAGTTCCTGTTAGATCAACTCTCACAATCTGGGGCACTCTCATTTCTTTTAGAAACATCATTTTCTGGTCAGCGATTTTGAAAATACTACTACTTCTACACATCTGAAGATTCACAGATAAGTACTGTGGCTATTATTAACATCATTTATTATGCCGAATGCCAGATTTTAAACTTAAAAAACATTTCATGGTGTCAAAGTGAGGGAAAAAATACTGTTTCGGCCAGCTAATGGCGCCCGTGAATGCAGCTGCACATACATACGCATCGCTGAATCTAAAGGTGTAATTATGAGACGGCAAAACATCCCGGTGTGAAAATGTAACAGCGGCGACGAAAAGGAACGGAGCCAGTCACAAACAGCCCTGAAAGAACGCCTGAAGGGCCTCAATATCCCCCTATCCTCTCCCATCCTCTTTGAACGACAAAACTAATTGACTGAATTGTACATGCGGGTCTGAAGCGACGCCACGGCAACCTGGCTTGTATCAACGATCTTTTGTCTGAGCCGCTGGCACACACTGCAGCCGAGGGAACCAGCGCGTTGCAGATTACAGGCGGAGAACAAGCACAGGTTAGTGAAAGGAGGGAAATAGAGGAGGAGGAGGAGGAAGAGTGAAAGAGAGAGATGGTAAGACGGCCCACGTAATGGGGACGATGGAGAGATGAATGGATGGAGCGAAAGAGGGAGAAAAAATAATGAGAGAAGAGGAAAACGTTCCCCCCCTTCCCCCCCCCCCAACTCGGTGAGCAAATCTGTGCGAGATAAAATGGGTGATAGTTTGCAGACACCCTCTTCAACACGTTAAGTGGTAGGACTGTATCTGTCCCCTTCTTCACTAATAAGGTAGAAAAGTCCCCAGACACCACCGCGGGGATCTCTTCATCTGTCTCCGATAACTTCGCCGGCTTCCCGCGCCGCTATTGCCCGGAATTTGCATGGCAGGATTTACATAGGGATTTAATAACGTCGTGGCAACGAGACGGGAGGCACCTGTCAATCAAGAGCTGCTTGTTGAAAGGCACCCGGAGCTCCTCTAGGTAACTGCCGTATCGGGTTTCATCATTATCTCCCGACTGCACCGCGGAGCGGAAGTCAGAATTCCTCCTCCGCCTTTTCTCTCAGGTAACCTCACCCACCCCCCACCTCTCCCTCTCTCTCACATATCTCTTTTTCCCGTATCTCCAACCTCCTCTCCCTCTCTCTCTCTTTCTTCCCCCCCCCCCCATCTCTCTCTCTCCATCCTTCCCTCTCTCACCCCATCCCCACCCCATCCTTCCCCCACCTACCTTCCACCCGCTGCCAGCCTCTCGGTAGTAGGGGAAGTTGTCACAGATCCACTGGTAGATCTCGCTGAGCGTCATGCGTTTGCGCTGCGAGCCATTGATGGCGAAGGTGATGAGGCTGGCGTAGCTGTAGGGCGGCTTGCCGTCCCGGTGCGGGGCCGCCCCCCCCGCCTCCTCCGCCTCCGGCTCCGGCAGGGGCGGGGGGGGAGCCGGCGGCTTCTTGCCGGGGTGCCCTTGGGCAAGGGCGTGGTGGTGGTGGTGCTGGTGGTCGCCGTGGTGGTGGTGGTGGTGGTGATGGTGGGCGTTGGGGTGGTCGCCGTGGTGATGGTGGCCGTGGTGGTGGTTGCCGTGGTGGAGGTCGTCGCCGTGGAGACGGTGGCCCACGTCCCCCTTCTGGATGGCCGCCCGTACGCTGAGCTGGGGGAGCCAGTCCATGGAGGTCAGGCTGCTCTCCAGCTCAGAGGTCATAGCGCTTGGTGGGGGGGTGGGGGGGTGGTGGGGGAGGTTGATGGAGAGACGCTGGGTACGGAGGCGGCTGGATCTGCCGGATCACTGACCGCCGGCCATGCTGCAGCCCTGGCTCAAGCCTGGGGAAGAGCGATAAAGGTGCAGTCAGCGATTGTAGCTAAGTCAAGACAGTTTCAGTAAAGGTACCTTATTGTGAGCTACCTGTAAGCTAATACACCTTTTATCAAATTCAACAAATATCTCCCTGCATTTCTCTGTGCGTGCTGAAAATATATTCCGGTATGGTGCTTCTTCAAAGCCCTGGCTCCGTACATAGGAACATTAACACAACTTCCACACAAACACAACACTAGTGGCGAACAACACTCACAACGCCATTGGATTTGCAGTGCGTTTCACTGTATAGGGGCGGAGCTTCTGAGGGAGCTTTATTTGATTTGAGCTTGAAGTTAGCAAGCATTCTCAAGAATGCCTAACCCTGCCATTTAATGAATCCCATTACAGTCTCAAAGGGCGGCAAAGGCCCACGTTTCACATGCAAACTAATGACAGATGACACCCCCTGACACCCCCCTTAACTTGTTCTTTTCCCCCCGGGCAAGAAAAATGGGTACAAAGTAAGGAACAAACATTGAGAAGGGACCAATCCAACCCTTCCCGGGTGGTTAGGATGCAGCTGGTACGCTAGTAAGCATTGTCTAATTCAGGGAATAGTGCCTACGCTAGTTGCCTGTGCTGTGTGTGTGTGCGCGCTGAGCAAATAATCTTGTGTTGCTACACAGCCCTGACTCTGTTAAGTGGGAACACAAACAACACAACACTACCCTAGACTTGGCGCTTCTGAGGGAGCATATGACGGTGAAGGGAAAGTGTTTTTGTTTTTTTGAGTTCAAATAGAGTATCTCCAATCTTCCTCCAGAATCACTGACCCTGCCTTTAAAGACAGTATTATCGGCTGCAGGCCCAATTTAAAATATTAAGAGAGGATAAATGAGCCCTTACCATGTGAGGTCATGTCAGTATGAAATGTGGTGTGGTTTGGAATTTGGATTTTGAATTAGAAAGCGGGGTTCGTTTCTGCACACACTTGCTGTTTTTGGTCAATAGAAAAATCAAATCGTGCCGTGCTGACAAAGTATGCCAAACATGAACGGCTGTCCTACAAAGATTATTCATACATACCGCGAGATTTTAAGTTTTAAAGTTTTTTTTTTAACCCTCACGCTGTCCTATGGGTCAAAATGACCCGGTGCACTTGCCAGTAGAGGGCAGCAACCACAACACGGACATATGACATTCCGCGGTTTGATCCCTCTGCTGTTAGTCTGCTGAAATGCCTAAGGACAGCGCGAGGGTTAAGTGGTTCTTATCTTACAACCTCATGGGTCAATAACTGCAGTAGGGAACTGAACCCACATCGTTTGTCTTTCGCACAGAATAGTACAATTTAAATATATTAAATATATTAAATATTAAATTATATTTTTTATTTACACAACTATGTGAATTTTATGTCGGCGTCACGTTTATTAATTTCACAATTCCATAATAGATTGTGGAACATAAATGTGAGACGGAAATTGTGAACGGAACTGTCTTACTCTTGCTGTTCGCTTCCATCTTCCTTGTGGCCCAAGCATCTGGGTGATTCACTGAAGCAGAAGGTCGCTTCTTCCCGTGTTCACAAGTTCTCCATTTAGTCTCGTGCAACGGCCGACGCTGTAACACACAAACGCAAAGCCACACAAGCCGATGAGCACGCTCCGCCAGACAGCCTTCATAAGATATTAATATCGCCCAACCACTCGGCTGGCCTTGGCATCCGTCCAACACGATTTAAAGTCTTCTCTCTCCCCCTCTCTCTCTCTCTCTCTCACCCTCTCTCTTTCTCTTTCCCTCTCTCTTTCTCTCTCCCTCTCTCTCTCTCTCTCTGTTCTGTCTATCTGGCATACATCTCCCTGTCAGTCTCTCTTCCTCCAAAGTGGAAATGGCAATTGGATCTGCAGAGTGACTAAAAGCTGGGGAATTGTTTTCACAAGTGTCTGCCAAATGGGGGGGACGACTTGGGAGGAATTCCAACCCTTCAGAGGAGCTGAAAGGCTCGTCGTTTCTGGTCCTTCGCTGTGCACCCCCCCCTTCTCAATCACCACCCCGCTACACACACACACACATGCATATGCACATGCGCACACTCACACAGGCACGCATGCAATCAAACACACACACACACACACACACATCTTCTTCCATTCATGTTCTCCTGTCAAGTCCAAGCCTGCATCCCCCTCTACCCCTCCCCTCTTACTCCCCCCCAGACCCTGGCCCCACAGGCTCAGACACAGACGGAGGAGGAAGCAAACAGTCAACGTGCTCAAGAGCACTCAGCGTTTTAATTTTGTGCTCTATTTTTAGCGCACCTCCTGAAAGTGTCCTGTCTGAGTTTCATGGAGATTCAATATTAAATTCCGCAGAGTAAATTGGCTCGTCCTGCATTCCCAACAGTGTATCACCATCCATGACCCGGGAATTCCACTACCCTGCTATTATCATGAAGAGAAATGCTTTTATAATGCTCGCGAATAGCTGATAATAAAGTAAGCTTTTTAGAGTGTGCTAATATCAGCCGTATTGGCCTGGCATCAGTGGGGATGAAGATAAAGAGCTGAAGATGAAGATGAAGAGCTGAACATGGCTGGATGGATGTGTGTCTTGTGGATTCAGCTACTTCCATTTAATCACACCTTCATCCCATGCAGAAATAACCTCAGCATGACCTTCAACAACAAAGAACATGTTGGCCCACCTATATATATATATATATTTATAACATTCATGTTCACTAACAATCGCCTAACACGAGAACTTCATTGGGTCTGCCTACTTGGTGAAACAAAAGCAAAACACCCTTCCCTATTTTTCCTCTCGTCCCCCTGGAGATCCCAGAACACCATGGAGGAAAGAGAAATAGACCAGGGAAGTATTTAAGGCCGGCATTAAAGCCTGCTTAATTACAAGAATCACGCAAAGAACATTCATCAAGCCAAACTGGGTAAAGCCGGGTAAACAGAACTTGGGGGGGGGGGAGCGAGAGAGCAAGAACATGGCCAACAACAAGCCCTTTTAGCACAACGTCATTAACATCTTCTAGTCAAGGCCCTGCAACTATGGGAGACCCCCTCTTCCCCACATGCGTAGCCCCGCCCCGCTGTGCCACCAAGGCAGTTGTTGTCGGGGAGATCGGAAAGCTTGGGCTTGCTGGCAGGGCGCGGTGCGGTGCTGGCCTAGCAGCTCGACGACGGTGTGTCGTGCTAGCGCTGCGGTGCTAGGGTAACGGTGCTGGCGTAGCGGTGCTAGCTTAGCCGCATGGTGATACGGTGCAGGCGTATCAGTGCAGTGCGGTGCGACTAACCTACCGCAACACTAGCATTGTGCTGCTAGCAACAGGACTGACTGGCAGAGCACAGCACGGCGCGTTGTGATGCTGGCCAAGCAGCACGGCGATAGCGTTGCAGTGCTAGCGTTGCAGTGCTAGGGTTGCAGTACTAGCTCTGTAGTGCTAGCAGAAGAGATCATACACCAGTTGTCGTAGCAACCAACATTTTGTTAGGATAATGACAGCAGCACACCATCAGGGCTAACTATCTCTGAAAAAACAGCATTGCTGGTAATCAGAATAAGGTATGTTTTGCATGCTGGAACCAGCATGGAATGCTGGTTTACTGGTATACCGGCATCCCATGCTGTTTGCTGGTGTGCTGGTATACCAGCTAGACCAGCACTAAACCAGCACTAACCAGTATGAACCAGCCTGGACCAGCACTACCCCAGCACTAACCAGTATGAACCAGCCTGGACCAGCACTACCCCAGCACTAACCAGTATGAACTAGCCTGGACCAGCATGGAATTCATTCTGGTTTACTATAATTTATCTAATATACCAGGACATTTACAACATACTGTACATTATCTAATATACCAGGACATTTACAACATACTGTACATTATCTAATATACCAGGAAATAATTGCTTAAAGTTTGAGTACCAACAAAGTGCCAATATTCTAAGAATGTAACAATAGAAAAAACAAAAAGATAAGATTTGTATTTTTGTATTTTATTCAATGATAGAAGGTATGGGAGCTTTTGTGAAAAGTGTTAAGGAGTAGAGAGATCAGTGGATTCTGAAGAGGTTAGTTTTAAATCAGTTGCTGATTATTACTCGTTTCAGCGGTGAAACAGCTAATTTGTTGTCAGACCAATCAAATCGGGAGCCTTCTGAAAGCCATGATGCAGACGGTTTTCCCAATTAGGACTGCAGCAAATAATTGCTGAAATCATTGTACAATATGTATAATAATAACAACTGTACAATGTGATAATCCTAAAACGATCATATCATCATAAATCAGTCAATACACTTTCAAATTCTCCCCAACAACGAGCTTTGTTTACCTTAGATCTTCAAAATAACTACAAATAATGTTTTATCACAACTGCACATTATCACTGACAACTGAGCTCCCCATTGCACAGCAGTGGAATTATCGCAATGCCCAGTTGGGCATCAATGTAGTGCCCAAATGGATATATTCACAGCACACTCAAATTTAGAGCCCATGAGCTTTAATTTGACAAGAAAAGAAGAATATTAAAGGCCAGCGTATATCTGGTAAACACAGTAATATTGAGGGAAGAGCGGAGGGCTTGGCAGCAGAGGATACTGAGGCACAACTGTTTGAGTAGAGCTGCTCAGTATGTGTCGAAACGCATTGATGTAGTGACTGTTTCTTGGATTATCAACGAGACTGAAAAAGCATAAAACGCTAAATGCTATATTGCATAAAACACAATTGGTTATCTCTTATCCTTCACTTGCGGCATAACGGTTTTAAGTAATTAGCGACTATTAGCTTGCACTTACTGAAAAGATAACAATTTAAGCAAAACCAACGTATGAGCACATTTTTAAGAGTTATAATTCATGCAGCAGTGTATCTCCACATAAAAGTTGAATGCATAAGTCTCTGTGGTGTTGCTGCCACTGTAGCGGGTGCATTCGTAACTGGGCACATTGTCCCTTTAAAGGAGCTGGGGGGTTTGTGTGTGATTGAATGTATTCACCCATTAGACTTTGTAGCTGTGATTCACTCACTCAGCTGAATGCATCACTAACAGCTAACAGCCCCCCCCCCTTCCCCCCCACTGCTTCTAGGCTTTTAGACTGAGGAGGCTTTACAGTTCTGCATTTTAATAGAGAACTTTGAATGGAGTGAAGTGAACGGGTTTGGAGAAAAGTATGGGGGGAGGGGGTGGGAGGGTGGGAGAGAGAAAAAAAAAAAAAGCATCAAAATATTTTTGGAGAAAAACGAAGTAATGACAAAATACCCACCCGGAGCGTGTCGTTCAGCCGAGGGGGGTGTCAGGGAGGGAGGGCTGCCTCGACAAAAAAGGAGGGCTAATGTGTAAAAAAAAAAAAAAGGAAAAATAGAAGTCTGTAGGCGTACTGAACTCTGTCATGTCTAGAAGTATGGCCTATTCACAGGAAAGAGAAAACAGTCCAAAAAGCCAAATCCGACATCTTAATTACTTCCCGCCTCACTGCGAGTAAACTCACCGCTGAAAAGGTTCAATTATAAGATATCAAATCAGCTGCCCTTACGGTGGATGTTTGTTCAATGGAGCTAGGTTAAGAAATGATGGCTTTAATGATGCAGTGACATTGACGATGGACAGTTAAGATGACGGGGAATTTACAGTTTCCAACCATATCCCTGATATACGATATTAAAGAAAGATACATTGAAATGATTGAAACAAGTCAATATCAAGCCTATTTACACAGAATATATATCAAACTACCTTAAATAAACTACATTAATCTAACTCTGTAGCTCAAAACAGATGGTAAATCTGTGAAATGTATAATATTTGAAAGAGCCGACATCCACCGCAAATTCAATAGGATATCGATTTAAACCACTTTTATTTTAAAGATAATTGAAGGAAACATAGAAAATCAGTTGGCTCCACCAAGACCCCTCAAGGGCTGGAATAAAATATTTAAATCTTCAAGCCCACACAAAACGCAACACCTGGAAACATCTGCCAAGGTAGCAGGAGTTAGTGACCCACAAGACACACCACTGCCGACTAGGAGAAAGCTATCACAATACGGGTTTTCTGACAACGGCAAAGTTAAAAAGGCATATTTAGTCATAAATAAAACATAGGAGTGCAGCATTTCGGCACATTCCCTCAACAAAAGGTCCCAAGAGAGTTGGAAGGCTGTTTGTGAACTCATGCTTAGCACAGTAAAAACGGCTATAGCACTGCGTCACCAAAACTACATTCCCAGAAACAACCCTATTCAGCTAGGACTGTTCCTCTTTAAAAATTCATTAATTTACAGCAGAAAATAGATTAAAGCACCCAACTGCACCAACCTAAAAGTTTGGCTTGTGAATAGCATTAATAATGGAAGCAAGCCTATTAAACCTACTGGCCATGGTTCGAAGGCATGGATGGCTTAGGGTTTTTACGCTTTTTAATAGGGAGTCATTTACATTTTTTAGAAGTATTACATGTTTTTTCGTGGTTATTCATAATTACATTGTTTTACATGCAAATTGGCTAACAATTGTTACTCATTACAACTGAACCATTAGGACCAGGCTTTATGCATGGTTCAAAGTAAGAGCTATGCACTCTGTACGTATTCGAAATCACTGCCTTTTAATGATGGATGATTTATTTTCTTTCAAATCAAAGAAGATTTTCAACAGGGCTAATGGATTTACTTTTTAAGATGATGTCTTCTTTCTTGGGGTCTGTTTAAAAATCAGTGTCTCTGACACAGATTCCTTGAAGATTCCAGAGGTGTGTACACAAGAATAGACTTTTGTGTACACACCTCTTTGTGTATTCATTAATATTTTCCTATTTATTTACTCAGCCAAACATCAAGTTCTTCACATTATTAACTTGTGACCGATCCAGTCAAATTGTCATTGGGTCCCATCTTTTCAATATTGGGAAACTTAACGTCGTGATCGCTAGTCTTCAGTTTATAACCAATAATCATCCACTTCCTGTTTGATACATAGACATATTAATAATTTGCACTCCACAACTTCAAGCTATGAGGAACACATCATGAATTGCCAGTTAAAGCAGCCACAACATGTAAATTGTCCTGCCCCCAATGGAGAGATGCAAAGGAAGACTCAGGAGAGCATTGCAACATATTGTTAATTTAGTTGTCTACATGTATACATGCAAGAAACTGCAAAATTGCATGAATGATACTTTAGCCACCAGCCACGGGAATGCAAGCTATACTATACATAAGAAGTAGCAACAGCCTAGTAGGAACCACACATTACACTGAGATAAATATCCCCCACGTTATGTTTATCTTCGTTATTTTATTCTGCAACAACATGTGAAGGCTTTGACTATTTGGCTCAGCCTTTACCATGTATGGACCTACTGTAGAGCAGAGGGATGTGCTCGACTTCAGGTCAGTGTTTTATGCACAGTACTGTAGGTGCACTTGTCAACGGGCCCTCCTATTCTACAGTATGTGCAAAAGTGTAACAAATCAAACGTGGCATAGTTGAGATGACACAACAGCCAATCAGGTATCAAGGGAAGCCTTGGATTCTCCCACCCCTTCGGCTCTAACACAGGGGTCTACTCCAGAGAATGTACGATATGGACAAACCCACCGTGATGTCACCCATAGTAGGTTTTCTCAACAACATTCATTATAATGGGATAAATGTATGGATTAAAACATTTCTACCTGGTGAGTTATATCCAAATGTACAGTTATCATGGTAAAACCAGACTTTACATACAGTATGTACAGAGCTAACTACGTCAATAATACCCGCCAACTTGACATGAAATGTATTTTGACTGAAATGCACGACGACCAACTATAGTAACTCAATGACTGAATCAGACGTTAAATTTGCAATGAGGAATTTGTTGGAAACCTAAATGACAGGACTCTGGCTGTTTACAAGTCTTGTATATGTACATTTTGTGGGCTACGGTTACTGCCTAAAATAATCATCACATTTTAAACTAGTAAATAAAGCACTGCGCTATCCATTGCACCGGAAATTACAAATACATGCTTGCGAGTGATAATGCTAACAGCCAATGGAAATCCACATCACTTACCGAAAGTCTGAGTCCTGTGTTGAGCTTATAGGGGTATTTGTATTAGACGTTCAGCACAGACCCCTCCTGTAACTCCTTCCTATCTATTATAATGGGATAAATTTATGGCTTACATTTTCGACTGATAAGGTATAAACATTCACCCTACGCTCCCCCAACCCACAGATGTCATGAATGGGCAAAGTAACTATAGAGACAAAAACATGTTTTGAATCAGGCTGTTGACATATTTATGTATTTATTTCATTTTAAAATGGGGGATTGACTCCCTTTTGTTCAAATTCACATTTTGGCACTTCACCATTTGATTAATTTCTCAGCACCGGAGGTTTATGCTTGGTTAAAACATGGTGTGTAACTTTAAATTAATTTAATTTGTGTCTCAGAGACAGAGAGACTAGCTTAAACACCAACTGAAAGATAATTATTTGTTTGAACACGCGTTAGTTAATTGTGTGGTGCGGTCTGCACCAGACTCAGGGCTGTGTAGAAACACCAGAAAATACTCACTGGCAAACACACACAGGACAGACAGTATGCAGCAAATTGGGAGCTGTTATATTCACTGAATTTTACAAAAATGTATTACCTTATAATAGCTGACTAGACCTTTAAACAAGCAGTTTTAGGATGCCGCTGAGCAAGGCACTTGCGGCAAAATGTTCCAATGGAAATGCAGCGTAGCCTAGAGATGTGGGTTGTGACACGTCTAGACCAAAGTGCCCCCTATAGCTGAAAGAACCAGGTTCTGGAGCATGGATCATGTACGGTAGCTGCAGTGCTATAGCCAACGTTTCCCATTGGTAAACAAAAGTTCCAAACACAACACATCCTGTATAATGTGATTGTAGTGCAAATATAAGCCTGGGATTGTTCACGGGAAGCAGCATTGACGTTGACACACATTGAAACATCTTATTTTAAAGCAGACAGACTGTCTTGTACTGTACAAGGCAAAAACTAAAGGGCACATCACCACTCCAAATCAGTGTAACCACTAACATAGTCTCAGCCTCTACCATTCATTAGCGCTACGTCACATCGCAACTAGGGCTTGGTTATTCGGGTTTTCCTTTGTTGGGAATATATTCGATTTTAAATATGGGGATTCGAGTATTCGTTTCTTCATATTATGCATGCATGTTTTCCCATTAATTCTTAATGTCTCTGTATAAACCCACATGTTGAAATGTAATTGCCTGCCCTACACTGGGTCATCAACACAATCGATTGCAATTGGCTCTGTCTGAAAGAAGAGAGCGGGGTTTTTCATTCAACACACACTTATTGGCTAATATACGCTAAATGAGTCTTCATAGTAGTTGACTCAAAGTTAAAAGAGTTGATTACTTGCTGTTGTAAAATGATGTGCTATTGAAAACCTGCAAACGGTTAGGAAACAATAATTATAAATGAGTGTTTGTAATGGTGTTTTTTAGAACGAGTATTCGAATACTCATTCAGAAATACCATCAATTATTCGAAGCCTGTAAAATGCTATTCGGGACAGCCCTAATAGCAACTCATGATGAACTTCTGATACAGTGACCCTCTGTATGGAAGTGGGGAAGTTTAATTTCATTGGCTGCATTGTCACTCACAACAATATGTAAACAGTATGTAATTCCGCCACAACACTAGTGCAGTGGTGTACAGTAATTAGTTTCAGTATTCAGATTTCTTTTAAAAAGTGAACTTAACCAATATGAATTATGAGACCTGCAAACAGCCCCTGGGTCATATATTTACCAATGAATTCCATTAACACTGATTTTGGCATTGAGTAAAGTAGTTGGTTGGGATTCAGTTAATTCCCTTTGTCTAGACGCATATGTCCAGTTTAAAAAAACTTTAAAAAACACCATCTCCCAAAAGTCCACATGTACTGCTATGTCAATCACCGGACAAAAGCCATTCATAAAAGCAGCAATAACTTCAAATTATATCAGTTCTATCTAGCATTGTAACTCCTTTGGATGTAACGAAAAACCAATTTAATCATTTAAAAAATAAAATGTTGTGACGAAAAGAGAGCTGAGCCGGAAGGCAAAGCTCTCGATCTACCGGGCAATTTTCGTTCCTAACCTCACCTATGGTCATGAAGTGTAGGTCTTGACTGAAAGAACTAGATCACGGGTACAAGCAACCAAAATGGGTTTTCTCAGGAGGGTGGCTGGCGTCTCCCTTATAAATAGGGTGAGAAGCTCAACTCTCTGTGAGGAACTCGGAGTACAGCCGCTGCTCCTTTGCATAGAAAGGAGCCAGTTGAGGTGGTACGGACATCTGGTAAGGATGCCCCCTGGGCGCCTTTCTTGGGAGGTGTTCCAGGCCTCGGGGAAGACCCAGGACTAGGTGGAGAGATTATATCTCCACATTGGCCTGGGAACGCCTCGGGATCCCCCAGTCAGTGCCAGTTAATGTGGTTCGGGAAAGAGAAGTTTGGGGTCCCCTGCTGGAGATGCTGGAGCTGCTGCCCCTGCGACCCAACTATGGATACGCGGATGAGGATGGATGGATGGATAAATATAAAATGTGAATTCTTCCAGGTATTTTTGTAATATAAGATAGAAATTGCCAAGATGAAAACAATCATCGCACAGTACATCTGTAACATCTGTGTGAATGTCTGCAATAACTGCTTGATATAGTTACTGCTAGTATAGTTCATTTATAGTATAGTTCATGAAGAAAGGTCACTACATTGCTAAAATGCATGGTTTAATGTACAGTACCTACTGTATTATTGTTCTCTCAAAATTGTCCCTGTGAGGAAATGTGTTTAAGGGCTCCCTTGCAGTTACTTTATGTCAAGCAAATATAATGTAGATTTTGTGATAGGGTTTTATAAGTCTTTTAAAAATGCCAGATGGTTTTAACTTCACAGGATGAAAAGAGTCAATGTGAGTCGTGTTACTGTCCTGTAAACTCTTTTATTATTATTGTACAATTGAGATTTGCAGTAAACTGAAAATCACCTTGGGGATCAATCAATTTAGCTATCCAACCCCATCAAAATTGTGAAATCATCCAAAGAATTTGGTGAAAGGCCGTATTATGCCAGAAACATTATGCAAAGTTGCCAACAACTATTGTCCCTATACTGCCATATGGGGAGTTCATCTTTCTCAAAGAAAGACCTTGAAAATCATCGTCTATCAACAAATCGCTCCTAAATCAACTTTCAAAAAGTCACAGCTACGCACATTTCTCAGCACTGCATTTGCTGACATTGACAATAATTACAACGACCTTTCTGGGGATAAAACACAAATCAGAAAAACATTATGAGGGGTCCTTCTCTGCACGTTTTATGTGATTCTGCATAACATTTTAATGAGGCATTTAGGGGTCTATGAGTGATCTATTGAGTATGTCTACAATGGCAATCAACACTGAGTGTGGCAGCTGTTTCGCAATTAAAAAGGCAAATTACCCTCAATCAACACCATTTAAGGGTGCACATAAATCTCAGCACAAATAATGATGAGAGAAATCTGTTCAGACAGCTCTCGTCTTGATAAGAATTAAAGATGCGCCCAAATCAAGAACAGGATCCCTTCTCACATATTGATACACATTGATTCTGCCTCTCCACCACAGCCAACCCCACTCTCTCTCTCTCTCTCTCTCTCTCTCTCTCTCTCTCCCTCTCTCGCTCGCTCACTGCTGCTCTGTCTGACTGATGGATCTCTCACATTATGGATCTTATTATGTTATTATGTATTCTAGCTTTTGATGTATGCTATTTGAAGTATGCTATATTCCCAATCTCAACGCATTATGCTATCCAACGTAACTGGGTTGTTGTTGTTTTCATTTAATAAGATCCTTGTTATTTTCATCTTTTCTTAACAAATTTTGAGGGGGAACAAACATCAATATTATTCAAAATGCACACAAAATGTTTATTAAATTATCTCTATGTAATTCATTTGGAACACAGTTGTATGTGCAGTATTGTTAAAACAATAGAACATTTGTTACAAACCGACTATGATTTGTTTTCAATCATTGTCAGTATTATAATATGTTATGTTATATGTTAACAAATTCGATTTCTATACAAAACATTAGAAATAATAATGTTTTATGGACTGCAATGATATAGCATAAAATAACTTCGCATTATTTGCACACATGGCGTGTCAGCCATGCAATTGGAGACACCTGACCACCAGGAGAAGTTAGGGTTAGGTGTTTTGCTCAAGGACATATTTGGTGAGGCGTTAGCAGGGCTCGAACCACCGAGTTCTTGATCACATATCGCTCTACCACTGCGCCACTTGGCGCCCATGATAACGTACGATGGTACAGTATGCCTTCTACTTTGTTTACAAAAGGTGCGCCAGATTAAATGTAATCTTTCAATAATGTCTTTATAGCAGCAGGTAATGTACTAAATGGTGCACCTTTATAAAAACGTAGCCTACTTGTATGCTTTCAAACATGCATAAATACGTTGTATGCCAACGTGCATACATTGACAATACAGTAATTAATGTTGTGAAACAAAGTTGGTAGAAACGTGTAAGTCGTCCTTAACTTTAGTGACCTATTTCCATTCCGCTATTAAATCGAAGCCTATGTGCAAACTGCAAATATAGCCTACCCAGGCAAATATCAACTGTGATTCACGTCTTTTACATTAACATTTAAAGCAATGTACACATATGCATTAAACAAAATACAATCCCATTGTCAATTGTTCAATTTTCAATAAAACAAACGGGGGAAAATTGCGGGGGATCTTAAACCAGCCCCGATGTGAGTACCTATCACTAAAGTGCTATTTTAGACGTCGTTTACGACTGCATATTTCATTGTTAGGGACTATGGTTTTATATTATAGCCCCATGAACTGGATGACCCCATCAGACAATTAATGCAAACTTGTGGAAGTTGCCTTCGTGTAAAATGAAATAGGTACACAAAGGCAGTCTGCATGCATGTTGTGACAGACAGCGAACTTGTCACGGCCTGGCATTTAATCTGGCGTCGATTGGAACATTTCGTTTCTTCTACCCTAACCTAAATGCAATGTCAAATTCCAAACCCTTGGTAGTGACATAACAACATTCTTCAGTATACTTACCCTCGTAGATTTGTGTGACCGGCTCAATATTTTTCCACAATACAGCGGTTCCAGATACCTTTATTCTGCACTTGAGAATTCCCTCCGAAGACAAAGCTTCTCATATATTCAGAGGCTGTCACTTTGATTGCATGCACATTGCTCTACAGGCGTCAGATTGGACAGTGCTGTAGTCCTTTGAGTGTCATGACTGGCAGACTCGACCCCGCTATTCGCGATTCGCATATGCGCTCAAAAAACAGATCCCGGGTCCCCCTACTCCGCTCATGCTAAACCACCGGAACTACTTCCAATGCCAGCCGGAGCACGTTGACGATGAATTCATGCACCACAAAGAGAAGGATAAAATCGCATCCTCCTCTATTAATAAGTAGTTCCAACTGTAAATATTTTATGAGCTCGCCGTTACTCGTCACATCATCATCATATCAGCCTATGAATAGCAACATATACAGCCATAGGTTTCTTGTATATAATAATAATAATAATAATAATAATAATAATAATAATAATAATAACATTATTATTTGTATTATTATTATTCTATATTATTAATGGTATGCAAAGCCTTGCGTTCCTAACAATGCCACAGCCCACGGTGTGCATTATGGAACCATTTGTCTGTGGTAGTTGATTGGTGTTGAAATTGCACTTTCCTAAAGTGAAGATTTTACTTTGTGTCAAGTCATGCTTGTGCCATGCTATTTTACCATGGTTATTCCTCATCCATCACTTCCGCTCATGTTGAGTCCGAGGCATTGTTTAGCATTGAGCAGTGCAGCTGTGGTTGTGCTCTCACTTATTATGTTCAGTACAGTATATCCTTAGACATTGACATTGTTGGTGGATGGACCAGTTTTAATTTCGTATTTGTATAGCCTAACAGGGGGTTGGCAACCTGGGCTCTTGGGCCCCTGTACAGTGGCTCCCTGTGGCTTTGACAAACATCATATAGAACTTAATCTAGGTTTGCCTGTGTCCTCAAATCTCACAAATATCTAAATGGATCTCCAGTCTGGGATTGTGAGTGCACAGTAGTTGATAGGCTATTATATTCTGTTTTCAAGTCACCAGAATTAAGTGCTTTATTTTAAAAATATCTCTGCAGGGGAGCATGCCCCCCACACTCCCCCCTAACGTTTCACTGACCCTGCAGTTCAAAGCCCTCCTAGGCCATGGGAAGACGGGAATTATTTCTCATTTAATTCTACTGTTGATAGGCTAATTTATATAATATTTTCTGCGGCTCCAGACAGTAAATATAAAAATGTTTTGGGCACAAATGCCTCTTTTGATAGTAAAGGTTGCAGACCCCTGGTCTAGATGCAAGATAAACCACAAATTGATTGTAGCCTATGCTTCATCCTCCAAGTTTACTTTAAACAAATCAGTGTCAGGTGAGTGCAGCCAGGCTAAATCTAGTCTGCCTAGTTTGTATTTCATATTTGCCAGACCGCATGTAGCCAGGCCCATTTGAGAAAAAGTGTCTTGCTGTCTGACTGATTGACTGACTGACTGACCTTGTTAAAAAGTGCATGCGCTAGAGTAGGAGGTGGTGGTAGTGCAACATGTAGACAGTAGGTGGCGGTAATGCACAAACAGGGTTGGATCTCAACTTTTGCATAGTTTCCAAGCGGGAGCCTCCTGTGCTGAGATAATATTACAATGTGAACGTGCCAAACCCTGCAGCTCATCAAATGGCCACTTGAGGCTGGTTGCAAAAGAGAGTCAATCTCCATAGACTCCCATTTTAAAATGTCCAACTTTACAGCAAAAATAAACATATTTACAGTCTGATTCAAAAAACTGTTTTGGTCTCTGTAGCTAGTCTCACTCATGTTCATGACAATTGTACGGTGTATTTTTTTAACATGTTAAAAATGTTTTAGCCATATATTTATCCAATTATAATGAAGAAGGGGCATAGGGGACGCTACAGGTGGAATGAGGCTGCGAAGATGGCGACGACCAGAGCCAGCACAGAGCAGTTTTCACATCCGTTCTTAAGAAAAGCTATAGGTAACGTCACAGACATGCTAAATGGATTGTTAGTCACAAGTCCATCTGGGGAGCCGTCCATCGAAACTCTTTGAAAAGGTCAGGCACTTCAGAAAACACTTGGCGGTTGATTGGGTGAACCATCGGGTCGTTTTCTCTGTTGGCAAACATAACCAAATATTATAGCAAAATTCAAACATTTACAGCTAAATGTTTAAAATCTTTACATTTGAACTTACTTTAGTTTTAATGCATTAGGTTTGCAAGCTATAGAGACCATCAACCATTCATTCAACACTTGTTGCTGCTGGCTTTATTGTGTTTAACTAGTTTTCTAAGCTTTCAAAATTGGCTAATTATTCTAAGGCGTGGGTATAATGGTATGTACAAAACACAAAGTCCATTTTAGCTGGACTTTTTTGAAACTAAATAGGTCTGACTTTGGAGAGATGGTGCTGATGGTGCTGTCAAGATTGGGGAGGTTGCTTTTTAAATGCAGGCTAATAATTTACAATTGTAGTTAGCTTAAGCCTACACAACAAAAAAAGAGTCTATAATCATCAATAAATCGTTTTTGGGTTACCCAAATGTAGTAAAATAATCTGATTCCTTATGTTACTTTAGGCTAGGCTACTTCACCTAATATTTGAACGGAATCCTAAAAGTGTACCGTGTTCGCACATATGGTTTGCAGTCGCACGCCATACCGTTGTATTGTTGTGATCTGTGTATGTTGCTCAGGGAGGAAGGTAATGAGGTTAATGAACGGTCACTAAGAAAACATTTTTCATCATCAAATAACGCTTTCATTTTTTCAAGTAGACCTATGCCTTCTAGAAGTATAGCATAATTGGATTTTTCTCAAATATTTGATTAAAGAGTTTTAGCTGCATTGCAGTTACAGTTTTTAGTTGTTTTTGTAATCGGTTAAATGTAACTGATTAGGCAGCATGGCTACATGTAATGAGGTACTCCCAAAACCTGAGAACAATCCCACTTCAAGCATAATAATACAGCATAGTCTACAATTATTCACAGACAACTGGATTTGCCATTGGAAGATGAAAAATACAGGCCACAGACTTTGTGTGGGCAGGGACCCTTGGAGTCACTGTGAACAATACTTCTCTAACTTCCCCGATGGCCTTCGCCATCCATTCTCTGAGCCACATAGAATGTCTCGGTTTATTTGAGGATAGAACGAACTCTCATTTATAGTCCAAAACAGTATGAGGCTATAAAGAGGCTATAGAGACCAATGGCTTCACAAATGCACAAATACCAGGTTACTGTTTGATGTTAAGTGAACCAAATTATTTGTACATGCCACTGTTACTTATTTTTAAAGGCTACATAAAGAATATTAACCACACAAATGCATTGATTTAGTTCTATTGACTGTTAGTGCTGTTGAAAACCCCTAGCCCATATATATAGCCTATACACACGTAATATATTTATATGTATTTCGCAATCATAAATGGGACCATATGTCCCGCTCACAGGCATACATCCTTGAACCAAATGAATGTAGCCTATCCTGTGTGCAATTTGTCAGCACAGAAATGATGTATACAGTTCAATGCTGCCCCCATTTGGGTGACTTGAAGACTTGCAGGAGAGACATTGAATTTTACAGTAAATATTTTCTTTCTAATTGTGATTACCGTTTAGGTAAGCTCCCATCATCTATTAATATTGGGCATCCGAATAATAACAAGCAATAAATGCTAGAAACTGGTCAAATTATATATATATATATATATATATATATATATATAAAAAAATAAAATGAAAAATAACCCAGAAC
>JAODOY010000022.1:773884-787369 GCA_025399855.1 Forbesichthys papilliferus
CACACACACACACAGACACACTGTTTAGGATTTAGCATTTTGGCAGAGTGTTCCGCCTCTTTTGCTCTCCACACAAAAGTTTTTGGTCAATACTACTTGGTAGTGATGCACGGGCCGACCCGCCGTTTGGTTTGGATAAGTAGTAGTTTATTTAGTAGCCTAGATGCAGATGTGGTACTGTAAGATAGCCTGTTATGCTAACGCAGCCTGTTATGCTAACAGAAAAACTGAATAAAAAAGTTACTGTGGCTCTGCAAAACATTGTACACTCCAGTGTCTGTCCCTCTGCAAAGGGCATAAATTATAAATCGGTATCTCTAAATCGCTATACAGACTCGTTGCAGATTTGCGGGTCAGGTCAGGTGGGTGCGGGTTGTGTAAAAAAAAAAAAAACACGACGTGCATCACTTCTACTCGGACTGCAAGCAGCACCTTAACCTCGTGCCGCTGCCCCCACAGGTCGCCCAGCTGCTACGAGCCCAGAGCCGCCTGCAGGGGGAGCTAGAGCACCACAAGGAAGGAGGCGGGGCCCAGGAGGACCTGAGGGAGAGCAAGGAGCAGGTGGAACAGCTCAAAGGGCAGGCAGACAAGATGGCCGCCGAGCTCTCCAGCCTGCAGACGGCACACGACAAACTGAGGTTTGTGTCTGTTGGGTCATGCGACACTATAGGCTGATGCCATTAAGATGAATCCCTTAATTTGTCAAGTCACGTGTGTGTGTGTGTGTGTGCACGCGCGCATGCCTGCCTCCCCACCTCCAGGAAGGAGGTGGCGTGCGAGCGTCTCCGCAGCGGGGAGCTCCAGGCCCAGCTGAGCGCCAGCGTCCAGGAGGGGCTTGGGGCCGCAGGGGAGAGGGAACGGCTGAGCCTGGAGGTGCAGCGGCTCCGGGAGCGGCTCTCCTCCGGACAGGACGGGCTGCTGGCGGGGAGCGGCCCATACCCCCAGCTCACGCCGGACGACAGCACAGAGCGGGTGTGTGTGTGTGTGTAGACATATCTGTAAATGCGTACGTAGATATTATGGGTGAAAAAGTATTTTGAACCAACAGTCTTTTTTACACAGGACTTTTGCTTCACTGGCAAATATGACGTACAGCGATTTACAAATGCATCTGTGGGGGATTTTGTAGTTCAGCCTACATACCACCAGTCTACGCTTTTACAAATCTCAGTACACTTACACTTCTAAATACAGATTTGTAAAATAATTTACAAATCTGATTACACACGGATTGAGATCTTCACACACCAAAAGTTCTGCTACAGTAATGGCCCCATATTAATGCGTATTCGGTGACGTACTGTATGTGTCTTGTGTCCAATGTAATGTGCACAGCAAGGTTAATCAGGTGTGTTGCTACAGCACACGCTGTTCTGTGTTTTGCGTTGTCATGGCAGCGGCCCGGTGCAGAGCAGGATCTGGGTCGCGTGCAGGCCACGCTGGAGGAGCGGCGGATATCCGAGCAGCACCAACAGGCGCTGCAGGCCCTGGTGCAGGAGGCCCAGGCCCGCGCCAAGGTCTGTACCCCTCAGGGGCTACCCTCTGGGCCTTGAGTCTCAAGGTCTGTACCCCCAGAAGAGGGCCCCTCTGGGCCTTGAGGCTCAAGGCCTGTTCCCCCATAAGAGGGCCCCTTTGGGGCCGTAGGACTCAAAGTCTATCTTCCCCTAATGCCAGGCAGACACTACAGGATTATTATCCCAATTCTGTGCCCGATTTCCCCTTTCCAATGCCAGTTAGCAAAGGCCCGATTTGTCGTTGGCTCTACTGATGAATGATCCTGGGGGGGATGTTATAAGTGGTTTTCAACGATCCTCGCCTCGCTTCACGTTTGTTTATATTAAAGTCACGTTTCTCGCAGGAGGTTTGCGGGATTTCCGGGTTTGGAATTCAGGACTGGGTTGTTGCGGAATAGAATCGGTTGGTCCAAATCGTTGCCCTCCACACACACACACACAACGATCAAAATAGTCACACATATTTTTAATGTTGTTAGTAGCTCTTACATTTTGTTAGTTGGTAGGATCGTCTCTAGCGTGTACCAGGCATAAGAGGGACCATTTAGGGCCCATGAGACTCAACCTCACGACAGAGGTTCTCCCATAGGTCCTTCATACTTGTACCTACTTAGAATTGTAATCTTGAAGGTCTGTGGGATGATATTAATCTTAATTAATGGGTTAGGGTTGCTGTATTACTACTACTACAATAGATGTATTATCTTAAATACAGGGTGCAGAATTAATTAAGTTGTCAACTGTGTGTGTGTATAGTTTACCATGTATAGTTTTAATGCCGGTAATGGATCACACTGTGTCGTAATCATCGAATGGCACAAAAAAAAGAAAAGCTCTGCAAATTTTAAAGGTCTAGTTGTGCACTACATTACCCAGCATGCATGTCTCCCTCCAGTCCCAGGACTCTGTGATCAGCCAGAAGACAGAAGAGGCCAGGCAGCTGAAGCAGGACGTGCAGAGGGCCCAGAACCTGTTCACCTCCGCGGAGAGGGAGCTGCGCTACGAGAGGGAGAAGAGTCTGGATCTGAAGAGACACAACGCCCTGCTGGACCAAGAGAAGCTCAAGGTCCAAATATTCCTCTCAAGCTTGGTCTGTAGAGTGACGAGCCTTTCTTTATTACGACATACAGCATGTCGTTCTTTCCTCAAGAGAATTATAGAATTGGTCTAATTCCTTCTACTTCTGCACAGCGCTGGCTCCGTAACATAAACAAAGTGGCGAACACTGCTCACAGCAGCAATGCCCCTAGGCTTCACAATGCGTTTCCAATGTGTGGAGGCGGAGATTCTGAGGGAGTTTGTTTTGATGTGAGCTCTTACGTTAACAAGCATTCTCAATAGTGACTGACCTGCCTTTAACAACAGTTAATAGGCAGCCTGTATGAAGAATGACCTCATAAAGGTATGGATGAGGCTTATTGTAGGCTCCACCCGTGAGCAATGTACTGTATACTCTGGGGCAAAGGTGCCCGACCCCCGCACCTGAGGTTCAGATTCAGCCAATGTTCGTGGTGAACCTTTAACTTTTTAAAATGTGTAACCATTCCAGATTGTTAGTGTTAGATTTAAACTGTAACTCTATCGTTTGCCTGTGTGTGTGTGTTCACAAACACTCAAAGCAATTGGAGGGAAGGGGGGTTTGTTCAAAAATGTTTGCCGGTTTGAACGCGTCCTCCGGTTGTCCCGCTTGCACCACCCGTTTGTGAACCTCTCGGAAGAACGGGGGCTCAGAGGTCACTGGAGCCTGACCCCCGACGTCTCTCCCCCAGCTGTGTGCAGAGCTGAAGCAGACCCAGGGCAGGCTGGCCCAGGCCGAGCACAGCGTCCAGGCCCAGGGGGCGGAGTGCGAGCGGCTGCAGCAGAGGCTCCGTGAGCTGGAGCTGGAGATGGCCCGCACCGCCACCAGCCGCAGTACCATCGCCGGCCTGCAGGAGGAGCTGCAGGCCGAGAGAGCTCGCGTCATCGCCGACGACAAGAAGGTGACCTAGCTACAGAGCTGAGAGAGAGAGAGTGCAGTTAGCGTGTCTGATAGCTAGCTAGTTTTCCATTTTTAAATGATAAGTGTTTATTACTACTAGTGTGTAAAAAAACGCAGTTCCTCTCCTTCACCAGGTGGTGGAGCTGCAGCAGCAGCTGAAGAGTGCCCAGCACCAGCTGCGTGTGGAGGAGGCGCGGTCGGGCGAAAGCGGCCGCCTGGAGCGGGACAGCAGGGACCTGTCGGACGCCCTTTCGGCCCTGAGGGCCCAGCAGCAGGAGGAACACATCACCAGGTCACTGCGCCGCCACGGCAACCGCGTCGCCTAGCGGCTGCGACAACAGAGTTTTTACAAATGTGTCTCTTAAGGTCATGGAGTTTCTGGAATATTCGGAAATTGAAAAACATTCTTTTCAAGATGTGGAAAGTCAGTAACCTAGCAATCCATTGAAACTCTTCTGTAAAATGACAGGCGTGTTCACAAGATAATTGGCAGGTGATTGGACGAACCGGTGAACCAGCGGCGCCAGTTGTTTAATCAAACTCTAGCCGAAGCCAGGCGGGAGAAAATTAAAACATTTTGCCTCGAGCAAAGTCTTTAGTGATGTTCTTTGCTCTTCTAAAGCATTCTAGGATAAAACCGGTGCTTGTTTGTTTGTTCATTTTATTTATTTATTTACTTGTTTGTCAAAACAATGCCCGCATTGAGCAGTTAGTTGTGCTAGCAGTTAGCTTAAATCCTTAAAGGCAGTTTATATACACTGCCCACCGCCCTTCATAACTATACCCCCCCCCCCCCCCTTCTTTCCCAGGAAGCTGCTGGAGCAGCGCGGGGAGGAGCTCCAGCAGCAGGTGCGCTCCCTGAGGCAGAGGGAGGCGTCGCTGGGCAAGAGCAACGCAGAGCTGGGCCACCGCGCCCAACAGCTGGATGCCCGCCTGACCACGCTGGAGGCGGAGCTCTGCAAGGCCCGAGAGGAGGTGGGTGGTGGGGAAGGTGGGGTGGGGGTGGGGTGGGGGGAGACACAGATATCTGTGTCTGTTAGTCACACCCATCTGGGGAGCGGTCCATCTTACAAGGGCGCTTTCCAAAATAGAAATATTTATTACTTTTAACGCTATTTTCCCTTCTGTGAGCACTGGCTGTTTGAGGGATACCAGGGAGGGATCTTTTTCTTGCTTGTGAAAGAAGCGAAGATTTGTGGTGCAGCAACACTACAATTTTCAATACAGTCGGCTGAGGCAGAAGGGATGTAAAAACATTCACATTTGTCCATAAATCTAGGTATATTTATATTGAAGGAAAACATTTTAATACTATTTTCTCCTAGGGAATCCTGTCATGAAACCTTTTCACTTAAGACAATGGCCACAAATGTAGTTTTTGTTAATATATTATCTTGTTTTGGAAAACATTCAGTGAAGTGCTGTTCTCCGAGGGGCAAAAAGCTCACCCAATGTCAGCCGTCAGGACCATACATCGTCAACAGCCGCTGCTCGGTTACAAGAAGCAGGGTGTTCTAATCAGATTTTCTCAGCCATTACCTCGGCTTCTCATTAGCACTTGACACCGCGTCGGTTGGTGAGCCCTTCCATAGACACGGTTCATATCCCTGTATGCCATTTGTTTAATATGAGCTTAAACCGATGGCCCAGAGGGATGATGATGATAATAATAATAATAATAATAATAATAATAATACACTATTTGTATAACACTTTCATACAAGAATTGCAGCTTAAATTGTGCACAAGTATTACATGCACAATTGTGCTTCCCGAAAGAAATACAGAAATTTAAAACGTAGGCAGTATAAAATGGTAAAAAATATACATAGAATGGTTTACGTTTATGGCATAAGAAACTATTAATAAATTAATGGGTAAAATTCCCTTAGCCTTCAGGCTGTAATTTTTCACTTAGATTGTCTGATTATCAGCGGGATATACAGTTAGATATACCAATTAGAAACCTATTTCTATGGGACATGTAGTGACTCTTACAGAGCCTACAGCTTACTGGCGGTCTGAGTGCAAACAGCACCCACAATATGTGCTCAATAACAGCTCTCCAGGATGAAGATGGGGTGAAGTGGTATAGAAACTAATACAATAGCATACATTAAGTACAGATTAACACACTGTAGCAGTGCAGAGCAGCATTTAAAGATAGTTAAAGGCTGTTTTGAATAGATGAGCTAAAAATGTAAGCTAAAGAAACAAAGATAGATAGAAATAGATGCTGATTAAAGAAAATATATACTGTATACTATATCTACTCTAGATAGATAGATATTGACTATTGTGCTATTGACTATATGTGTGCGTGTGTTAGGAGAGGGACAGTCAGAGGGTCTGTGCCAGGCTTCAGGAGGATCTTGCAGCCAGCCAACAGGATTGTGAGCGACTACAGACAGAACTACAGCAAGTGCTGCTGCAGATGGACTCACACATCAGGTCTTCATTCACTCACACACGCACACATGCATGCACGCACATTAGGTATCTTGCTCACACACACACACACACACTAGGTATTTGCTCTTTCACACGCACACACATGTTGGGTCTAACTTTTTAAATCTTTTGATGCCTGTTTCTCCGTTTACAACACACACACACACACACACACACACACACATACATTAGGTCTCACTTCAAGTCTTTTTATAGCCTGTTTTTCCTTTTACAACACGCACACATACTGTCACCCAGGAAGTACAATGAGAAGCAGTCCCAGCACAAGGCCAAGCTGCGGCAGGCCAAGCAGGTGTTCCTCCAGGCCACTGCCCAGAGGGACCGCACCATCCAGAGGCTGGAGGGGGAGCTTGCCCTGGCCTCCAGCCTCGCACACAAGGTCAGAGGAGGGCCCTGCTCCAGGGTACAGCATGTTGCTGCGGTAACATGTAGGGGTGCATGAAATCACACCCCTACATTTATGACACTCGGATTTATGAAGATACACCTGAGCATCGCGATATTACGTTGCGCAATACTGTATCGATCTAAAACACTGTATCGATAAAACATTTAATGCATTTGCTCAATGTATTTGTTAAAGGGACCATGTAGGCCTGGACGATTAAACGATTAAAAAAAAAAGTTTAATCCTGTTCAGTCAAGCACGTCGGAAATATGGGGACTCATGTTTTACAGATAAACCTATTTGTTGGGACACACTCCTTGAAATCGTGACAATCCCAACACAATCGTTCATAAATCGTAATTGAGGTACAATGTTCAATTAATCGTGATTTAGATTTGAAGTAAAATCATCCAGCCTTAGGACCATACACAAAACACATGAATTAAGAGGGAAGATGCTTGCTACCAGATTTGCCTACGTCAGCCTCCACAGAAATATGCCGTTAGTGACACGCCCACTTAAGAGACTGGAAGCGTCTTATTTCCCCTTCCAATAATGTAACGTGGAAGTGCCCTGTTTCCAAGCTCTCTGCCTGTACGGCATGTAAAGCATGTTTGACACCCTTTGCCCCGTGTTTCTCCGTGTTTCAGGAGAAGGAGTGGATCCGCACGGTGATGGGAGAGAACGAGAAGCTGCTGGAAGAGCGTAGAGAGCTGCTGAGGAGGATCAGCGAGGCAGAAGACATGGGCAACAGTGGCATGAGGACAGCCTCCACCGTCCAACACAGGTGGGATGCTCTCCACCTTCTTTGGACACGGTTATTATAGTTACCGTGTCATTTTGTTGCCTGGGTGAGGTTAGCGTGCCTTATTTGAGCCCCTGTTGTAAAGTTAGTACTACATGACAAAGTAAAGTAAAATACAGTTATAGGGTTTGTCCGGTTCGGTGGTGTTTGAAGGAGATCCCGTTGAAAAAGCTGTACTGAAATCATGATGTAATTTAGCCAAACATCTTTTCAGATGAACTTTGGCCCCAGCCAGGTGGGACATGATTTCCACATCGTAGGTTAACCAATCGTGTCGGACCTCCCAGTTCAATCGCCAATAAAGTAGCATGTTTTAATGTGCACCACCAACTGAAATGGAACGTCCAGCCCCAAGGGAGAAAGTCTGTTCAGAGTGACAGTTTGGAATGAGATGGTTGGATGGGTAATGGTTATATGTGGTGATGATCATCGGACCAGTGTATACCGGTTAAACTGATGGCTCAATAGCTACTATGGTGTGTTACAGGGTCAATGTCTTGGAAATGGAGAACAGACAACTACAGGAGAGGACCCTCAAACTATCCAATCAAGTCACTTCTCTAGAGCGTGCCTTGAGGAATGTCCAATCGTTCTACAGCATGGAGGTATTAGTATGTGTCGTCATCATAGACTGTATGGACAAAGATGTATGGTTTAACAATGGAGTCTATGGAGATTGACTGCTTTGTGCAACTGCAGGGTTGGACACTTTGTGTTAATTTAGTCGTCATCCATTACCGGGTGGGAGGGGGGAGGGGGTGGGGGGTGCAGTCTAGTGGCCTGGGACTCCCAGCCAGAAAGTCGTGGGTTTGAGTCCCAGACTTAGCCTGCCTGTAAGCATCCTTGAGCCTATGTGCGGAGGTGGGTAGAGTGGCCAAAAACTGTACTCAAAGTAAACCGTACTAAACTGTTTGCACCTATGTCACAAAAGATTAGCATGAACACAGTGACCCTCGCTGTGAAACGTTCTTTTCGTCAGCACCACCCAGCCCCAGTGATCTACGTTGAATACCAGAAGAACAGATCGTTGGCATTGTTTACGTTAAGTATCTATGAAATGGTCAGCTTGATGTAGCGACTAACTACTGGCATATATCCGAATGTAAGCGGATTCAAAGGAAAAGAGAATATTCACAAATACACTTGAGTAAAAGTATGCTGCATTCAAAGTAAACTAGTGTAGCGCGCCACTACCCACCTCTACATATGCGTGACCCTTAACTGCTCCTTGTTGTAAACCGTCTGCTTGAATGACCTCATTTAAATGAAATCGTAAGGGAAGTTCCATCTCGCGACGTGAGCTCAGTTGTATCACCCCGCAGTTCAGCTGTAAGCTTTGAAGTTTGGCAAACAGATGTACGTAGGGCTTTAAAATAATACTTTAGACTTCAGTTATGACTTTAAAAGTCAAGGCTTTAGTTTTAATGTTTCTCTTTTGACCCCGGTTAGGATGTCAAGAAAACGTACTTTTCCGAATGCCACCCTGGGGAGAGTGTCTTACACGCATCCACACTGAGGTACGCCTCTTGTTGCTAAGCAGCCATATTGTGTCTGGGCATGCAGTCTTCTGCTACATGGAGGCTTGGGACCGTTCTCCTGCCTTTCCTACTAGCTTAGCATACATGGGGGGGCAAGCCTGTGTATGAAAGACCCCTTAACTCTGTGTGTGTGTATGTGTGTGCATTCGTGTGTGTTCACATACGTGTGTGTGTGTCCCAGCATGACGTCAGGCATGTGCGACCCGCTGGGCATCCTGGACGCCCTCTGCCGGGTGAAGGTGGCTGAGCGGCCAGCAGAGGACAGCAGCGGCACCTTTCTGCTGCCCAACCCCAAGTCGCAGCCCTCAGAGCTGGGCTACCTGAACCTCACCTCCCCCCTGGCTCCCCAGGTTGCCGGGGAAGAGGAGGAGGGCCCCGGTGGTGACAAGGTAGGATAGGGGCGGAGCTTTTGGACAAGACAATGTATGCTCATTGGCTGTAGCCTGGGCCAATATGCACGCCAATTGAACTTGCCATTGCAATTGGTAATATCACGGGTTAACCTTTGTGGTTCTGATAAGGGATGCAAAGCGAAGACCGTATTAGAAGGGGGAATTCCACCCTGGTGTTTTCTCAGGGTGCCATTTTGTTTTACAGTTGACACAGAGGAGAGTCCCTTGTTCAGTTGTGGATACTGCACTCTGAGTGATTGCTTGTTGAAACCATTGCGTGGGTCACACCGCTTGCTAAGTATTGATCTAACAACTCGAGGCCAAGTCTTTCACTGGTACGTAGCCTTATCTGGCACTGGGCCAATTGCTTTGCGTTTAGAAAATACCGCAAGTACAGTACAGCAAAATACCTAACCATGACCGTGCTTATGTGATGGTAAAGGAAAGAAATTTGCTATAAATAGCACACAATAGGATCACGTAATTCAATTATGAGACTGACTTTTGAATAAGCACTTTAAAGAAAAGATACGTTGACTTGGTTTACTTTTTACAGGATTGTAGATGCAATGTAGCAATATTGCTTTATATTTTATCCCATTAAATTGTTACACCAGCATTTGATTTTTAGATCAAACATTTTAAAAAAGATGCCTATGGGATTGTATGTTTACAATTGTGTTGGATGAGTACATCTTAAAATGTATTATAACTTAAGTTTACAAATGACGTGTGGCAATTTTATGTAAGTTTTACATTAAGTGGTGACGTGAGGTGAAGTTTGGTGGCAGAACAAATTTGCCTTGTAGCAGACTGCATTAAGATAGGTGTAGCTTTAAGTAGGGATGGCAATTTCAACACCCAAGCTTCTAACCGAATCTTTCGGCACTTGCAGATTCGACACAAATGTTCTGAACAAAGCTTTGAAACAACAGTCACTTTTCAAATGTGACAACTGTAGAGTAGCCATATATCTATAGGATTGCATATAATGGATGCATACAATTAGATCCATCGTGCAGTAAGATAAACCTCACTCTCCGATACCTCAAGGACGCTCTATGCTGAGGACTCTAGGTTTAGTCTACTTTCTAGTCCTTCTCCTTTCAAACGGGGGGGGGGAGTGTTCGTGTCCAAGGTGGGGGACGGCTCCGTTACTTATAACAAGTCACCTCGTTTAGGACATGTGGAATGACATAACCTACATACATGGTTTGAATAGCTTATTCACTGATTTACTTTCTTAAATAAACATTTTTATTGTAAACACTAGAGCTAATATGCATTTTTGTAATTGACTGAACTCCATTAGGCTTAGGCTGTTAACAGAGGCCAGCTAGAAGCACCATGCAGTAAGTTGCATAAACCTCACTCTCCGACACCCCAGAGCCCATTGGGTTCTAGTGTGTCTTGTAAACGTTTTGGGGGAAAGGACAATGCCAAATAGAAGTACATTAGTGGCTTAGCCTATAATATTTTATTTTCACAAAAATAACAATTGAGCAATTGACACCAAATATACATGTCTCACTATTGCAAAACATCTTGTCACGTGGCCCAAGGTTTTGAAATTACAAATCACAGTTTAATAAAATTATGGCTGAAATGACATCCTCTGCCAGCAGATGCCGTGTTATCGACGGTACGAAACATTCCGGTCCGTTTCAAACCAATTGTTTCAAGTGTATCAACCGAGCTTGCCATCCCTAGCTATAAGTATCACATTACATCCTGAATATAGCGGGATATAATCAAATCTAAAAATATGTATGATGTATTGTGTGAAACACTAACTGGCAATTCTATGATTTAGGTCTAACTAATTCACTGGAATTACCTTTTTTATTTTAAGTGTATTTGTGGACCTGACATTTTATTTAGAGAAATGATCACGCAAAACTACAATGCCTTATCTAGTGGATTGATAACTAATCATTTAGTAATTTAAACAAATTGTATTGTCTATACACCCGTTTCTGTGAGAATGTGTTGAAAAATATTTTTTACATACAGTATCAACTAAACTATTGTTTTTTTATGTCTTCAATGTGCCTGAAATTGTCTTTTTGACCTTTACAAATCATGCATGCAGTTCACAGAGCGTTGTCATGGACATTTCCTAACCAATGTAAAAACTTTTTAAACATTTTTTATATGCAACTATTTTCATAAATAAATGTCACTGAATCACAACCATGGAGTGTTCAAATGTTTTGTTTTTTCTTCTTCACAATATGATCTATAATATGTAATCTGTGCTTGTGATGTCACAAGACGACAACATAGGTGATGGAGCCATTTTCCACTTGGTGTACCAATGTAAGAGGCCTGGACACTAGGTGGCAGTAAGCCTTGGCCACAGTACATTTAGGTGTGGAAATAGTCACTACAATAGGTTTTAACAGTCTGTTTATTAAACAAGGTAAAGATACAAAGTTTTTTTTTCGTTTTTTTTTTCTTCAACATTGATATTTAATATTTTACTTCTCAGTCTTGGCTGTGCATATTTAATTGTCTAGAAACTGTATATGAAACCACAATGCAAGACAGGAAAAAAGTGTATTAAAGCTACACAATATCTTTTGATAGTGAGCATGGGTTAAACAGTTATACAGATTACAGTTTGGGTACGCCATGCGGAAGGAAAGTAAAAATGTATACACGACAATGTACACACTGCAGAACACTACAGTGTAATAGTAATAGAATGAACATGGTCTTATGCAACAGTTAAGGCGTATACGTAAATAACTCATAAAACATGGATATACAGGTTGACTAAAATCATTAGTTAGGTTCTTACACAAAACATATCCTTTTACAAAACCTGAATAGAAAGGTTTATGAAAACAAAATAGCTACTATAAATGAGTTACATGTTTTACAGTACAACATGTACAGTTCCCCATCGTCATAAGAGAGCGTAAGTTAAAAAGAGGCAGGGTCTGTTGTTGGCGTAAATATCTGTGTTTAGGCAGATGCCTTGAGTAATAGGTTGTTGTTGTTTTTTTTGTTTTTTTATTCTTTTGAAAACTTACTATATACTGTATATGTATTTTACATTATTCTCAGTTCCATTTTAAACATGTCTAGCCGTAGCACCTTTTCATACGTGCCCTGAAGAAAACAGGGTACCCTATTAGTACCGTCCAGAGGTTAAGTTACAGTAAAAATACAACAAACAATACTGTGTACAATAAAATGAAATATTAAGTCAAGAAGAGAAATACTATCAATGGAGAAGCCTTGCCTCCACATTAACCGGTCATATTGGCCCATGAAATATGACGTATACTGCAGTTCAAATGGGTAAAGCTTAACATTTTCATATTGAGTATTTAAAAAAATACTTTGTATTGGGTCAGAGGAGCTGTACAATAAATTCACATTTTGGTCCAATGGTTAACACATTTTTTTACGCTAATGAGGTTAGCAAATAACACATTTGTAGCTTAATTCGACAAAAACAACACGATTGCAAGATGCCTATCTCAGGAAAATGCTTAATAAGGTTTGTATGGCACTGGTTAACTGGGCACCAGGGGAATAATTAAAAGGTAGACTGTAAATAGAAGTCTCTTTTGTGTCGTATTTATGAAGATGATCTAAGGTATTGTGAAACATTTGGAAAATATTTCAACATTAATTTTAAATGCGTTTCCTTTTGGATGAACTTTCCTTTTGCCGTAGTTTATGAAAATGCTGTCAATACAATCAAAACTTCTGAATTGTCATCTACCGATTGCCTTTCTCAAAATTAAAATTGATATGACCCTGTAAAAGTATACATGCACAAAAACAAGGGGAAAAAGGTAACAGAAGAATTAATTTAGACACAGTCCGTAATCCTAGCTGCCTTAAGATCTCCTGTTGGCATTTTCTATCTGACGAGATTGAAACGATGTGAGCCGAAACCACAAGGCCTAAAAGTGCTTTAAGATTATCTTTGGATGTCTCCAGAATACACCCAGCAAACCTTTTATCTGTCTCGATTCTTTTACGAGGGCTAATATCATCTGGCACAGCTATTTTTTAAACCCCATTTAATGGAAGAAAAAGATATTTAAATGACAGGGCGAATGCATCCGGTTGTTTTACATGATGCCTACGAAAGTGCTTACTGAATGTGACGCGGGACCCCGGCCGGCCCGTTGACCCGCCCTACGATACCAAGCCGGTTTTTTTATTTTCTTTTTTTTGCATTCACAAAAATTCACCGCGCTCGTGTTTTGACGAGGCTGACTACGTCAAGGCCAATCAACGGGCTGTGTGCGCTAGCCAGCACGGGATGCCTACGTCAGTTGTCATATGCTAATAATGTAGGCCTTATGTAGCAGGCCGTGCGTGCCGCGACCCTAAACCCCCCCCCCCCCCATGCCGGGCGGGGGGGGCGGGGGG
>JAODOY010000022.1:798643-809285 GCA_025399855.1 Forbesichthys papilliferus
TCCATCCAGAGATACAGCTCTTATCTTAAAGGCCATAGCTCACCAATGTTGTCCAAAACACAATTAAATAAATAAATAATAATAAATTACAATTGATTAAATTGATGTTGTTTTATTTGTCTAGATTGCAGTCTGAGTAAATAATAAGTCAATATTTCAGAACAATCAAACATCACAATTTCCACAGGCATGAGCGCGAGAGCGATTAGTGGCAATTGTTTTGCTTGATACAGACTGTAAACAAACTAACATGTGGTTTATTTATTAGGGAGTGTATACATATTGTGTGCATAATACATATTCCATCCTAAAGTATGTTTAACACTGTAAGAATTAAGTTTTAATGGGTGTCTTAATGGGTGGAGTCATATATTTCGAGCTCCAGTTATCTTTATTATAGTGCATTGGTGTGCACTCACACAAGTAGTTCCAGCACAATGCTATGGAGTAGATTATTAATTTAAATATTTCCTTTTATTTTAAGCATACAGTAACCATTGAAATATTTACAAGACCTGCAAACAATCAGACTCATAGTTTCCCAACAAATTCCTCAATATACATTTTAAGTCTGATTTGGTCAATGAGTTATTAGTTGACTTGCAGTGTCAATCAAAATATCTCTCATGTCAAGTAGGCAGGTCTTGACGTAGTAGCAAACACTGTGTCCCACTAGAGACAGAGCACATTTATTATTTAGCTCTCTATTGACTTTACATTGCATTAAGATAATCTAACGTCATTCATGACGTCAACCAAACAATTGACCTAAAAGCTGTTGTTGACAGACTAGACAGGACAGTTCAGCTATCTCAGTTTAAACTGGATCTATTCTACCATTAGATGCCACACTAAACACACCAGCATCTCTAACCAATACTTGCTCACTGCTGAAGTCATGTTTTACGTGTCGTACAGGGTACATACCTAAATATATATATATATATACACTGTATATATATTTAGGTATATACAAAAAACATTTATAGATTTAAAGAAATGCATTTTGTCCTTATGTTCTACGATGCATATGCCTGTGCCATGTGTCTGTACCTACCTAGACCCACTGCACTTCAGATAAACTCCTGACAGTTCAATAGGATTTGTGTGCCCATCTAGGAAGACATTTCACTGTTATAAGTGTTACACACCCAATAGAACCTGAAACTGGGGCAGATTGAAATGTCATACAATTAGTTTGGTCTCAGGCCAACTGGTCTGGTAGGTTTAAAATGTAGTGTTATATTTATTTCATATTGATAATTTGAAATGTATGCAATGTTTTTGGTTGTTTGTTAAATTGGTTCAAAAGTGGGGGGAGAGTAGTCTGAATTGGGTTCTGGAGATGTACTCCACCTCATACATCGCACTCAACGCGCCAGCCGTAAGTGATTCCAAGCCAGTGAGGACACATCCACCAGAGACATATATCGCCACCTGGCTTCTCCTGTGAATTTAGCTCACACGGCCAGTGTTTTCTGTGCACTCACTCACCCGGATCAGGTGATACCCTGCAAGGGTAACCATAGGCTCTTGTCTCAGACCTTCCCCGAGGTGATTGGTGGAGTGACTAGCACTCAGCATGTGACCTCTACAATGAGCTTCCGCCCACAGGAAGAGACTAGCAAACACATTCGTTAAATACAGGCGCGTATACATATACCATTTCAGTAACGGTGCTTTAATGTATTTTATATTTACTCGTGTATTTTACAGTACGTTGCAATCAACATACGATGCACTGCACATGGTACAATTAATTTGTTTTTACGTGATTTCTTCAACCTAAAACTTTGAATAGCCTGCTGAGAAATGCATGATGGGAATAAAGCTGGGCACGTCACGTTCCTTGCGTAGACAAATAAATTAAACAAATACAAAACTAATTCGCTGGGGAACAAACATTGAATGTTGGTAAAGTAAGTGAGTGTAGCCAATATTATATTTCAATAATTGAGATTAAAACTACAATAGACTACATAGCCTAATCACGAAATGTGCGACGACATAATGGCCATGTAACAAAACAAAATTGATCGTAAACAAATTAGCATATTAATGTAGACTATACGTCCACATCAATTAATGATACAAAATGAGGCCAAGCTTATCTGTACGTTCACCAACAGATGGCAGACATGCTCAGCACTAGACATGGTCGCATAGAGGCAATAGCATTTTGGCCTTATAACCTACGTTCTTGTTGGCAATGGCCATTTATCTTTGACTACAGATAAACTTTACCGTATCTATTCCATAGCATGACAAAACCTGACTTCATTCACAGCGACGTGTCTCTCGGGAATTGTTTCACAACTTTTAAAATCAGAACATATTATTTATAATGATAATAAACACAGTACATTGTTACTTACTTTTACCTTTAGGGAATTTATAGGCACACCAATTCAGATTATGGAAATTAGGCACACAAAGAACATCATTCTGACTTCCATTGCAATAACCTAATAGCCTATTGTAGATACTGTCTTATTAATGTCTTTGTCTTAATACTGTCAGCCATTCAGGTGTTGTTTGTCTTTCTTTCAGAGTCTTTCTGTCTGTCTTTCTTTCAGAGTAACCAGCTGACGTCCTTTATCACATTACCACTGTACTTACTTGTTCCCTAACAGACAAGAAATTAAAAAAAACTACCTGTAAATCTGCCAGTGATGCATGGTAATTGGACGGTTTACCGTAGTCTTTCAGCACTATGTAGCCACATCCTATTTCAGGAAAAGCAAGATATTTCTGGGGGCATTTTTGGGGCGACCTTGGGACACCCCAGAGGGAAGAGAAAAATGGTTCGACCCAAATCATTATTGCTGTCCTTGAAGAGACACTTATTAATAACCTCTGGAATCAGGAGACCACTCCTCTTCTCTCCTCTCCTCTCCTCTCCTCTCTCCTCTCCTCTCCTCTCCTCTCCTCTCCTGTATTATTTTCCTGCCAAACGTGTGTTTGATCTGCTACACATTGCTGTCTGTGTGTACGTTTTCTTTCATTCACAAAGACCCCCAAGGTGCCCAGAGGGCTAGAATAAATCTGACACTGCCTAAAATAATCAACCCAGTTAGAGAGCTGGTAGATCTCATCATCAGTGACACTGAGTAACTCGCTCACTTGCACATACTCACTCATTCACTAATGCTTCATGCGTAGCCTATACAAAAAACACACATTTGTGGGTTATGCGGGCATACATTTGGGTCATACATTTTACAACATTACAGGTCCCACTGTGTGTGTGTGTGTGTGTGTCTGCATGTGTGTAATGTATGTGTGTAATAAAGGTTGATGGCGCTCCCTAATTAGTGACCCCTGTCTCAGTTGGCTATGACCCTCAGCAACAGTAGAAATAACATCAATAAAACACCAAACAAGAATAGAATGAGCTACAATAGCACAACGCTGGCCTATATCTTTGACAATAAATCTGTCTTCTCTTCACTAGCTGGGGCAATTAGCGAAGACATCTTCGCTGCCGAATACAAGGAACTTCAAAATACCCCTGCCCTTTTCAGTCACAACCTATAACTAATTAGTGTTTCCATTTACCATACTGGTTTTGATGTGATCAATTCTTGTGACATTTATTAGCATTTATTTCCATTTTTTTCTTCTTTTTTCATTATGGCAGCTTCACTGTTATATGGTATATATTGTAAATTGTATATATTACGGTATCCTAGACTGAGGAAAAATCAAGCAGGCATTGCCCGTCCTACATACAAACTCAAATATAGCTCTGCCAATTAAGGCCAACTCTCATACATGAAATATGTGAGAGAACTCTTTATAGTAATACGAAATGACAGGCTTCAACAGCTTTGCATTATTTACTGTATCCTGTGTGCTGTGCACATGCAAGTTCCTCATTGGTGGATTCATTATATTTGGTAGATGCTTTGCATTTAAATGCACAGTCTGGAGAACGTTTGTTTATGTTCTGAACTCGATCAAAACAAAGACACCTCTCCCTTCAGTGCAACAGGCTCCGCCCCACAAATTGTAAACAGATTGCAACAAAGCTAGGACATTGTTGCGCGGTGGAGCCAGGGCTGTGTAGAAACATCCAATTATTTTCTCACACAAAACAGACAGCTAGTGGACCACGAGTATAGCTATGCTCTGCATTTAACTAAAAGTATATTAGCATATAATAGCACTGACTATACCTTAAAATTGCCTCAAAATATAGTATACAGTATTTAGAGGTATAAAACAACAATGCATGAGGTCAGAATATACCAGCTACATTTATAAGGTTTGTAAATCCAAAATGACCACATGTACATTTCAGAGAGCAAGGGTTAACCAGCGGAGACACACACACATCCCAGTTGCTTCATATCCCCTCGTTTTCTTTCTATTTTTTTCTCCCCTTTGATACTGCTGCCAAAGGAGGAATATGGCATAATTACAGCATGCTTCTGACCCTCCCCACTGGCCCAAAGCCTGGCGAGGGCCGCCGGGAAAGGAAGGAAGGCACAAATAGACGCATAGACGCACCAGGGAACGCGCAGTGATGACCCGAATGATGGCGACACGGGGGAAAGAGGAAAAGAATGAGAGTGACCAAACGAGTGATAGAGATGAATAGAAGGAGAGGAAAATAGGCAGGGAAGATGAAAGATGGGGGGCGAGCAGGATGGCAGAGGGAGAGAGGGAGGGTTAGCTTCCGACCAAAGGAAGTGGGAGATGTTCCAGCAAAACACATACTGAGAGAGTGATGCCTGCGTGTGCGTGTGCGTGTGCGCCTGCGTGTGCATGTTCCTCCACACACCACAGACGTGTTTGAGAAAGAATACGGCGAGCAGGGAACAGTCACAGCCGTAGCAACGTTAGATCAATCAACGGCAAATTTTAAACACGCGCGGGAAAGATCGGGATTTCATTCTACATTAAACGTAGAAAAGGACAATTTGTGTGCAAATTTGTACAACCACCGACCATTTACGGAAGACAATTAAAAAGCATGTAAACTGAAGTGTTAAGTGGGTGGCAATACATCTGCTTTTGACAACAAGACTATGAAAATTATCCATACATTTTTGTGATTGTACGAATGCTATAATGATATTATAATTGAATTAATCTAATTATGGATCTTTGCATACATGCTATTGCAGCCATGATGAACACACAGATGCACAAATGATATACTGTGTCTGTGTACATGCAGACATTCCTCATAAAATGCAGATTAGTCTGGATGTCTGGATGGAAATGCAGGTGTTACAGCAGCAGTAGTTGACAGGATACAGCAACAACATAGAAAGGATAGGCTACATCAGTAGCTACAGACATGAAGTAACGAAGGGCAGCAATTGTCAGCTGCTACAACCATGACTATTAGCCCGATACGGGTGGATGGAAAATATCAAGAAGAGCGTTTGAACAAAGACAAAACATTGTGAAAAGGACCAATGGAAAGGCAGAAGGTGGCAAAATGAATGCAAACCAAAGCTCTGAGCACTCTGTCTGAATGGCTGCTATGGCCTTGAATCCCGCCAGCTCGGAATGGCACATTTGGCCCAAGCCACAACACAGTTTACTTTCATTCCAACTGAGTAAACTATGTTGCTTAAAAGGCAGAATAGTTGGCTGTGTCTTTTTATTTGCCCCAAAAAAGATACAGGTCATGGAGAAAACAGAATTGAACAGAATATGCAGTGGTTTGTTGTAGAGCCATAGAGAATAGAGCTTGTATTGTAATATATTAGTTAAAGCCACTGTTTTTGTGATGGTTGTGATATGTTTGATATGACATCCTTGGCAGGATTTTACCTTGTCTTTCTGTGTACTTTGTGTGTGTGTGTGTGTGTGTGTGTGTGTGTGTGTGTGTGTGTGTGTGTTACAGTAAATACTATATGAGCGTATGTGTGTGTGTGTGTAAATATTTTTCTTGCAAACTATTATTGGGGGGTCTTGGGGCATCATGATGAGAGCCAGTGATTACTGTTGTGTTGATGCCGGTTCAGCACCACCATATTACAACATTTCTTTAATCTAACTACTGTATATCAAACAATCAAACAAACAACCTTATTAACTTTAGTCATTTTTTGTTCGTGTTTTTACTTTTTTACAGATTTTCCATTTAATCCATTTTTTATCTATTCCAGCTATTTGGAAAGCCGGTTCATTAGAACTGGTTCTACAATGTATTTGAAATGGACACACACAAAAACAATAATTATAGGCAGCCACATAAATTTAATTTAATTCATTAATTCAAAATGATTATTTTTCTATGTTGTAATCACTAGCATTGATTTACCAGACTCAGGAACACACATACAGCACATACCCACACACCTCTGAATAGATGTGCTTTCAACAAATGGAAGTCAGACTCAAGGTCTCTCTGTGAATGTGTGTGGGCAAAGACTGTGCACCTAGACAAAAAGCCTATGCCATTAAGTTTGTGTGTTTGTGTGTGTCTTTTAAAGGTGTTGTGCTGTGAAAATATTCTTTAAAAAACGTATGTACACACACTTTATATGTCTGCCAACACTACACATGTACACACAACATGCAAACAGACAAACAGAAAGTTTCTGCGTCACGACATTAGGCATCTGTCGGTAGAACACACACCCAAAACATAATGTGTGTATCCCTAGCTACAACAAGAAGGCAAGCATCACCGCATATATAGGCTGCTGTACTCTGCCTTTACATGCCCATTTTGACACTAAAGGCGTGTGCCTGCTCTGAATGTGGTCTCCTGTGGTGTCCTCTATGTGCTGTGGGGTTAAGGTATTAAATCAATCGAGCAGGAGTTGAACGCTTTAATCTCCCTCCATAGCCTCTCTCTGTCGTGTGCGTTGGCCATGGCATGATGTCATTGTGAGCAGTGAAGACCTGTGTGTATAATGAAATGATGCATGTGGATGTATAATCCCAGATTTGAATCCCAACCACTGTCAACCCTTTGGGTGGTATGTGTCACTCCGGACCTGTACAGAAGCAGAGCCTACAACATATGTGGGACACTTTTATAAAAACAATGTATACAGTGGTCTAACATGCCAAATAGCCTATGTGTTTATATAAGCATGGTCAAAGTTGATGGTGGATTTCAAATATATGTGTCTGTAATCGACAAAAATATGATAGCCTACAGTCAGTAGCTAGATAGGAATAGATACAGCGGGTATAGGAATATATATAGAGATTGAGATATAGATGGTGTGTGTGTGTGTGTGAGAGAGAGAGAGAGAGAGAGAGATATGAAACCAGATTATGTATTTCTCCTGGGTGGGAGACGGTGAAGTAGCCTACTGTATGCGGGCGCAAGCGTGAAGGCACGCTCAAACAATCAAACTAGTTCTAAGGCTATCGTGATTTAACGCTTGAACGATTAGGTTACGGACCACGCTGCTTTTTGTATCCCTGTGTGACCCGAACAATTCAATGTAGAACGAACTAAGATTTGTCTTGAAGTTAAAGTGACGAAGCTACAGCTAAAGTTTCTATCTGGACAAAACGTGTCCACCGTTCGACATAGCTACGACAATACAAGGTAAGCTTTATCAACGCATGTTGCCTTTATTTTCTTAATTTGACGGTCTCGTTGGCAGATACAAGAGATGTTAGGTTATCTGCTGTGCCGCAGATGCGCAGCATGGGCAACTGCTGCAGAGATTTCTTGAATTGTAAGAGTGAAATTGACTTGATGAAAAACACATACAGCGCCTTCTAATTTCGATACACGACACTTTTCATGAGATTGTCTATTGCACGCATATAACCAACAACTAATTGCAGAACTTGTTGAATTGAACGTGGGTTAGGCATGACATTTTTTATCATTTTTATTTACGAATCAAATGGCTTTTACATTCAATTCTGAAGATAAACTTTACTTTTCTGTAGACAATGTTGTAGCATATATGTCTTTATGCCTTCCATCCTACCGAGGATTGCCTACCAGTCAGTATTTTGGCGTTTCGTTTTTATGATTTAAAAATGGTCACATCACGCCTTTCTCTCTTCATTTTTATGTATGCATATTTAATAGGCATTCACAACCGACATATAATCCTAATATAGACTTGTTTTAGCATTCAAACTACTGTAGGCTATGTTGAACCATCACCAATGCTTTATTTATAGATTACCAGAATGTCTCCAGCCTCTATGTTGACACAGCTTGTAATAATAGTCTAGCTACAGATATATACATAAACGTCACGATATATTGAACTTACCTGGCAAAAGCTGGCAGGCCTAGTAGCCAGCAAAATGTGCATTCTATTTATTTAATTAGATTTACAGTATACAGTAGACCTTTTTGGCCAATATAAACATGCTGTAATTGCAAATTAATTAGACTACATGTTGAAATATTTAAAAATGAATCAAGCTGGAGAAAATGTCAGTGTCACAATGAAAGCCTATTTAATGTCAATTTGCCTTGTTAACTTGCTCTGTATAGATGGATGAGAAAACACACTAAAACGAACAAAGAAAACATTTCACCAGTGATGATGGGATAATCTCGTCACTGGTGAAATGTAATCTCTAGGGGAGATAGATAGACAGATAGATACAGAATATATATACTGAAATATGGAGAAAGAGATAGAGAGAGTGAGATAAATGGAGTGGAAAAGGGGAAAATGGTGATAGACATTTGCACAATAGCATGTCCAGCATACTTTAACAGACTTTCAGCGAGAGCATTATGAAAGAGCATATCCTTTAAATTGTTGCTCATGAAAGAAACAGACATGGTGATAGGGCAAAATTAACCTTCTCCTGTAGCCGATATTTCCGTTACCACATCTCTCGCACTTCACACCTGGCTGCTGAGTTGTCACCTTCACACAGAGCTGACACGTACTGCTGCACGATAGTTACAACAAGATCAGTCTGTTTCTCTACAGTCTGCCTGTCTGTTGGCAAACCTTTCTGTCTGCCTGTCTGTCTGGTTTCCCTTCCTATTTATCTGCCTGTCTGCCTGCCTGCCTGTCTGCCTGCCTGCCCGCCTGCCTGCCTGCCTGCCTGCCTGCCTGCCTGTCTGCCTGCCTGTCTGCCTGCCTGTCTGTCTGTCCAGACACTGTCCTCTATACCAACCTGTTTGCAGCTGTAGATAATGTTTGAACTGGTCCCTTGAGACCTCATTTGGAGTTTGTGGTGAGGCAGCAGCCTAGAGGACAATAGGCTCTCAACAGTGTGTTGCTGCTTTAGTGCGTAAAGGCAAAATCGCTGGCTATACCCCGGCCAAGCCAGATGACAGATGCACAAATAGACAACAACATAGCAATCAAACAATCAAACAATCACTGCACGTGTGCATTTGCATAATGCTTATGGTTCATTTCATTGCCCGTGTTTTTATTTAATTTTTCTTTTTTTATTGCTATTTTACCGCTATTGTTCAGGCAATGGCCTCGATGTTTGCTGCTGCTAAGGCCTTGATCTGCTTTTAGTCTTTGATGTTGTACAGGAGAGTTTCAGCAGTTTGAACTTTTGCTCCAGGCTGAATTTCCTGAGACACACTGGAAAGAAAGGATACCAGTGCAGTTTTCATTAAAAAATATAGCAGGTTGTGCTTTCTTTGACTTGTTTTTCAGTGCACATAGACGTGGTAAGAAGAAACAACAATATGGATTCACTCAGACACAATTAATTAATGGGTTTTTATAATGATGTGATTTGAACTGATGTTGCTTTAAGAGGGCATTGTCAGATAACAACAGAGCCTTGTTATCTTCATTCATATTGTTTACTGAATAAATGATCAGAGAGATGAATGTGAGGCTCATGCCAATGACCTATAGCCTTAAATAGCCTTAAATAAATAGGTTGTCCTGTAATACGATCATCACACGCCTTAAGCAGAATCAATAAGTTACATTTGTGGTGTAACACCATCTGGCTTTCTCAGCATGATGCAATGCAATTTGAACCAAGAGGTTTAAGTAAAACCAAAATTGGGGCAGGAAATATCTTTCCCGTGCAGATTAATTAATAACATCAATCATTGTTAAGGGGAGAGAGCAACATTCTGTTGGAACCCTGCAGATAAAAGCAATTTTACAGATTTATGAGTTCATCAGTGGAAAACTCAATAGTAGGTTTGTGTAGCTCTTGGTGCAATGTGCCCGGCAGTATCCCATTATGATCTGATAATATTCCATAAAGGCTCATTAGAGTACTGGTAATGCACACGCTCTGGTTCTTGCTTAGCTGAATGTCTCCCACTCAACTTCGGCCGCTGAGGCAAGGAGACCACTAACCTCGGCTTTGCTGCATTCTGTAACCACCCGGCCACAACTAAAGCGATTACGGCAGCCAGGTTGTGTTGCAGAGGGTGGGTTTTGTAGGAGATAAGGTCCAGCGATCCATCAATACACATTTTACACACCTTACCAGATATATGACACACTGTCTGTCCCCTCTGGGCCACCGTAGTTTGGCAATAATGATCCTAACGTTGAGTGCCCTGAGGGGTTAGAGACAGCGCTGCTGTCATCAGGGATTTGGGTTATGTCAGACACTGGCGAAAGCTGGCCTGCTTTAGATAATGAAGGGGTGGAGAGCAGATGCAGATAGTGGTTAGAGACTCGAGCCAGCTGGGCAGGAAGGGGGTGGGGGGGGGGGGGGGGGGGGGGGGTAAAAAAAAAAA
>JAODOY010000022.1:839718-856048 GCA_025399855.1 Forbesichthys papilliferus
AAGACATGGGATGAGGGAAACATGGAACACAGGGAAAACACATCCTGGAAATGGGAAGACATGGGATGAGGGAAACATGGAACACAGGGAAAACACATCCTGGAAATGGGAAGACATGGGATGAGGGAAACACAAGGAAAACAGACCTTAACAGACTAACAGATGGGGAACACACGGCAGACAACACCCGACTGAAACTGTTTGTTTGTCAACAGGAGAACCCAGATATGAGATAGGAGCTGAAATGAAAAATAATTGGAGGAAAATGTTTTAGGTAAAAACGCGTCCAACCCGATTAGGATGATATAAATACCATCCTCACGCACCGACACTAATGATATTATGATGGTAATGATCACAAATGACTCAGCATTGCTCTTGTCAAGTGAATACACCTGGTTAGTGTGTTTTACTCTGTGCAGCTCTGGGTTTTAGCTGACGACGGGCAATGTCCGCTTCAGAAAGAGCAAACAAAAGAAAATTAAGATTCATCTGAATCCTGACCAACATTACAGGGTAGGTTTCTTATCTTGGGCCCCCAGAACCAAGTTCCCCCCCGAGGCCCCAGGCTCCTTCTCTCTCTCTCCACCTCTCTCTACCTCTCTCTCTCTCTGTCTGTCGTGCCCACTGGCCTATTTTTACGCAACATGTGGCCCTGGCTGGGCTTTCCTCATCACAGCCATGTTTCCTGTCACTGTGTGTACTGTACTGCAAGTGTCTCTGTCTGTCTGTGATGTGGTCCTAGTAACGCTAACATCCTGTCACCATTTCCACTGGTATATCGCATTAAACAATCTAACATGTACTAAATATATACTAGATTTATTGTGTTTCACATTAAACAATCGAACTAACATGTACTAAATATATACTATATTTATTGTGTTTCATATTAAACAATCTAACTAGCATGTACTAAATATATACTATATTTATTGTATATCGCATTAAACAATCTAACTAACATGTACTAAATATTTACTAGATTTATTGTATTTCACATAAAACTATATAACTAAAATTTACAAAGTATATACTAGACTTATTGTATTCCACATTAAACAATATAACTAAAATGTACTAAATATATACTAGATTTATTGTAATTACTTGCATAATTAGTAATTTTTTTATTATATATTTGGGTGCTGCACCCAATATTTTTTGTTATTAGCTATTATCGTTCTTAAAAAGTCATTATTATGGACGACACATATGTCATGGAATGATTTCACACAAATGAGGAAAGAACTCATGATTCTATTCACTAAATTATTAATTAATATTATATTTAATAAACACACAATCAAATAAAACATATCTATCCTATATACCAGAAGTCAATTAATCTGTCTGCTACAACTACTCTCACAGAACCGAGCGAATAGGCCATTAGGTAATTAAAATCAGACAAAAGCAAAACTTGTTTTCCTGCCACTAATCAAAGCTCCCTGTACATAGTATAGTAGAGTGTTTGTAGGATTTATACCCAGCTATAATACAATGCATTGATCCCATCAACAAACCAAAGCCTTTTCAATGTGTGGCCTTACGCTGACCCCTTTATACACCCACCCACCCAAGCCCCTCCTATAAAACATGTTTATCATGATGCCCTATCCCCAAAACAACACCGCCTCTCTTCTTCAGCTGCATTGTGCACAATGCAATATACTGTATCGCACTGTGTGGCACAATGGAGTAATTGTGGGGGTTTTTGTTCCCCCAGAGGAAAATAATATGGGGGTTGTGGGGGAAGGGGGAGAGGGGGGTGGGGTGGGGGAAGGGGAGGATACCTGTGCAGAATGATTTGGAGTCTAATACTCTCCAGTTGTGAGTGAGCGTCTCTCACCGTGGGAGAAGAAGACGAAAAAAAACACCTTGATTTTCCACGACGTGCGTCTGTGACAAGTCGTCTGACCCCTCGCTCGTGGCCACGCCCATTGTCTCTCAAAGCCCTTCAACAGCCAACGTGCTGTTTCACACAAGGACCTCGCTGAGCACTGCTTTAACGCCCTGCCAACGAAACTAACTGTAGGAGGTAGAGATCAACGTGAAGACTAGCCGAGCGGATAGGGGAGGAGTAGAGAGAGGCGCAGAAATTCCCAGCACATATTGAGGACTGTGCCTTTAGTGATACATTTCCCTGAAGGGCAAGAACGTGTCAGCTACGATGTACAGCATCGCACGACCGCACGCCAAAGAGCTTCCAGATGGGACCAGTTAGGCGAGTGAATTTCTTCTTTCACTTCTGAAAGAAAAATACATGTTTGGAGTTTTGGAAATGGTAAACAATGACATGCCAATAAGACCGTTAGCTCCGTGTTATTGCGCTGTCTCCATGTCTCGGGCGGTGTGACCGTGCGCCGTGCCTCTCTCTCCCTCCGTCACTCACTGCTTACGTTACCGTGGAGCACTAATGCACACAGATCAATAGCATACTTTCCATTTCAACACGGCAGGCTCGTGTTGGAATTGATCACGTCTTGTCAACACAAAATTTTAAACCTGTTCCGTACGCCTCCTCCTGCTTCAACTTCGCCGGAAATAAAAATCAAATAAATAAAAAACACTCGACTGCCGGGAAATAAACATGGCATTTTTCACAAGCGGTTTTGAATGTCGGGCCTTGTTCGAGCTCCTTTGTAGTTAGATTTTGATATCTCTGTTTTGCATGTCATGAAAACGCTGACAATGATGTAAGGTAGAGTGGGCGGAAAAAAAATGTGCCTTCATATCACTGTTTTCCACAGAACATCTAATCTATTCACGTAAATCTAAGTTTAACACATTCTGTCAATTCCAACTATCTTCCATTTCTCACCGGAGATTAGTTTTATGGTGGAAAAAGAAACATCATGCTGGCTAGATCGAAACTATTTGAGAAGCACTATGAAGCCTGTGCTGTAAAACATGTTAATACGCCAATAAAACAATAGGTCTGAAATGTAAAGAAATCAAGAGACAAATAACGTGTGTCGCCCATCATTCTTGAACAAACAAACCCCCAGAAAATCAATTTCCTCCCCCACAGGAAGTCCGCTGCATTCTAGCAGGTTTTACGACATCACTGAAAGGTGTAAAACACTGAGCATGTTTCGACGCGGCAGAAATATCATTCTGCAGTTTTAACATCCTAACAAGCTCACAGTGTGGTGCACAGAGATTTGGTGGTGTCAGAAACAAGCAATTTGGCTTGAACTACTGGTGTCTGAAAGTCTAAAAACAGCAAATGGCTGAGAAATCCTAGGCCCACTGTGTATAATGTGATAGTTTAATGCACAACAAGTTATTGCCTTCTTCACCAAAGGCCATTTCCATTTTATTTTAAGCTTTAAGTTCTTTAAAGACTTTAAGAGACAAATAAAAGCATTGCTAACAAGCTGTACTAGAGCAACCGAACACAATGTAAACAGTCAATTTAATTTCTTCGCTTGTCAAGTTTTATTATACGATTAACCATTTTAGGACCTACATTACATTTCAGACAGCTCTGCTGTTTATATACTACATAATCAAGTGAGAACAACAGTGCCCACACTGAATCTGACACGTTCTAATAGCCTACATTGGTGTAAGTACATTCACGTTTTAGAAAAATCGCATGACGTCTGTTGTGTACACAGTTCTGTAAAGCACTCAGCCATCACAGCAGTGACCTCTAACACCAAGATAAAATGTTCTCAGCATTTACACAGGCCTAAACTGAGCCAGCCAGCTTCTCTGTAAAACAGAGAACGTGGAGTAGAAAGGCAGATATATGAAGTGAGAGAGAGAGAGAGAGAGAGAGAGAGAGAGAGAGAGAGAGAGAGAGAGAGAGAGAGCGGAAAGAGAGAGTGATATGTAGAGAGGCCGCTAATCTCATTAACTTCTATTCCTGGCAGGAATATTCATTTCTCGGTGGCAATCAGTGGGAGGCAGACACAGAAATTCAATCACACATCCCGGCATTTCATTTTCCATGTAATTAAATCAATTAAATGTTATAAAAACATGTAAACTCCGGCGATGACTTTGAGCCATTTGCATTTTTAATCAGGCCAGATTAATTCTAATAAGCGAGTTGTGCTAGAGCAACGTCAGAGCAGTGGGCCTATTGGACGTCTGTCACACTTGTTGAATTGTGCCATTATGTGCCACATCCTATTATGCTAATTACCCTTTTATTAGGCTTTATTTGCCAATCAGAAACAAGTCAATGCTATTAGGTGATCATCTCGTATTTAACCTTAAACATTTTACAGAACAGTAGCGCTCCCCCCCCGGGTGATGTGTTTGTGCACAGTGACACCTGGCACACACAGAGCACAAAACAAACACACCACAGTGTGCACATAAGATCCACTGTTGCCACCCAGCAAAGGTTTAAGCAGTGGCATTATATAAGGAGACATGCCACTTGTATAATTTTGAATGGAGACCTCTTTGGGAGAATTCTGACACGGCAAATTTGGCAGTTGGAGGGAAAAGAGCCAATCATCGGCTTTGTGACTGCTAAGCAGGAACCTCTTTAACCAATCGTGTGGTTGCACTGATGCAAGCCAACTGTTGCGCTGCTACGCATGCGTACTATATGCAGAATTAAAAGCTTTTTTAAGCATTATTATTGTGGGAAAAGTCACCAAACGTTTTTAGCTATTTTGATCAGATTTGACGTTTTTACTGTATGTCCCGGTGACTATTGAAAGTGCAGTTATGGCTTTCTTCCCATTCTGTTCAATAACGTCTTCCTAAATAACTGCCCGAAGCATTTCAAAGATGGCTGCAAGTGGCAACACTTGCCTATAAGGACTTTAACATACGGTGAGGGCCAATGTGTTGAGCCGTTTCCTCGCCCTGTCTCATGGGAGCATACACTTAATATGGGCAGAAACTGGGGCTGTTATCTGATAGGAAGACACTGTTCCAAGTACAAACAAGGAAAGGTGTTGGCGGAATACGGCCAAGCCGTGGAGATACGTTGCACATCTCTGGCCAAGGTTGACTCCAATAGAGAAGAACGGCTCTGACAACAGACAACCCAGACGGATCTGAAGCAATATTATATTACGATGTAAAAATAGCTCATGGTCTTTCTGACCCTAGAATTTTGAGTGGTGCACATTTTCATTTACAGAACAAAAAAGATAACATTGTCCACTCAAAGATAGTAAGTAATAAGAAAGTATTTTTTAGCTTTTATCCGCTTAAATGATTAATCAACATAGTAAATTGTCAGACGAATGGACTACTAATTAGTATTGCATACCACACTAAAGCAAAAAAATGAATAAATAAATACAAATAAATAAATAAATAAATAAACACAACCACAGCCTAATAAAGTCTTATAGTGAGGCAAACAATCCCCCCAATGTTTCCAATCACTGGCACAAAATGTAGTGCTCCCCCGCCCACGTAAAGCACTAAAGTCTTGATGTTCTCGTTGCAGCCCCTGCAAAGAACTAGGACAGCGAATGGCGGCCGCTCACACCACTAGTCCTAATGTGGCATAAAAGTTTGCGGTCGGCCACCAAGGCACGCTGCAGTAATTGTAACACTTGTGCGGTGTTTCTTTGAAACAGGATGTGCACATTCAGCCGGCAAACCCCACAGCGATGGTTATCTGCAAGCCGCATCTACATGTAACGTTAATGTTTTCCCCAAACTGTAATCAAATATGACCTGAGCAACAGAACTGAATAGGAGACTGCAAAGGAGCAAGTACCTGTGCACGTGTCTACCCACACACACACACACACACCGCCTGACAGTTTGAATGCATTTTTGGTTTATGTATACTATATATTTGCTAATTTTTCTGTTCTCCTGGAGCTCTGTTGTCATTTGCGTTTCTGTCTGTGTAGCCTCAGTTAACATATTTGACTTTTTAGCCTATTCTGTTCGTCCTTTCCAATCATGTCTGTCTGGTCCCTAATGTAACAGACAGACAGACAGACAATAAGCATGTATTAATTCAAAACAAATGAAGAAGCACATGCATGTGCATTTTGGATGCGTGGGGGTTGGGATGAGGAATGTGTGAAGGGGTGAGGAGCAGTTGATGCACCGAACAGTAGGGGGCACCCTGCTTTAAAATCTTTAATAATCCCTATTCATTCCTATTAACAGTGAATTATTTCGATTCGATTCTGCAGCTGTTGCTGCAATGACCCAGTTTCCCCGTGGGGATCAATAAAATCTCATCTAACATAATGTAAATTGACCTCAGGGCTTAAAGGCTGCTTGTTTGCTGCTATTCTCTCTAAAACAATATCCTAACACCGTCACTGTCTCAACACTTTAAATTGACCTACATTTTGACATTATGAAAAGCGAGCCGTCAAAGCTGACTCAGTCAGACAGGTACAATGCAAGAAAAGTGTGTTAATTTTCTCCCGAGAGAGGCAAGTGATTTTCAAATGTTTTAATACCCTTGACTTTACCACAATCTGTGGTGTTAATACCACTTTTAGAAGCCACTTTTCCATCTGAAAATGATTATCACTATGGAGATTGCATTTTCCTCAGATCCGACAGCCATACGAAGAGTGGCTGTTTAAGTACGCGAGGAGAGAGGAACCACGTGAATATGTTACAGAGACTCATCGTGGCATCTGAGTTCTCACCTGCAAATGTCATCTGTTATAAGTAAGTTCACTTAGCTCCAAACCGCACAGTAATTTCAGTTTTCACACTCTCTCGGTCAAATTCGCTTTCAGCACTCTTCAGCCTTCATGACCCCTTTCCTTCCAAATCCCTTTTTGAAACAATTTACATATGACTTGGTATTTGCCTCTATGGGAGACTTATTAAGTTCCCTGTTGTAGACAGAAGGTGAGTGTTACCATGGGGATACACAGTGTAGCTCTGTGATCTGTGGCCTGTTCCATTGTGGGGACAGAGAACAGCTGTCTTTACCTTTTGGCAGGCAAACAGGCTCGTTAAAGGAGGCCATGTTTGTTTTTGTGCCCGATACCTAGCCCTAAGCAAACAGGGCCCTATCTCCCCTCCGCAGCCCGCGCAGTCTGAGCATTTCCTTTCCTATTGTCGAGGAAGGCAGTGCAATCGCGCGCTTTCACCGCACTGGCAATACAGCTCCCAAAAGAATGCGTGGTTAAATCAGAAATTCAGCCGAGCATCGAGCTCCTACAATGAAGCGAGGGCATTGCAGAGATGCTACGACTGTTATGTGTTACATACATGTCATTTCACTGATATCGTCATACCGTGTGGTATGTTACAACAGAACCTCTTTTGTTTGTTGGCCATTTGAAGTGATAAAGGCTCTTTTATTTAGGAGCATTCGCTAAAACTTGGAAGAACAAGTTTTCTGTCACATATTTTATCTTCTCTCAGTGCGGCCTTTCTTTTTTTCCTGACAGGGCATGTTGTCAAGTCATCAACACATTAATTGAATGTAATTTACAAAGTATGGACCGGAAACACGAACACTTAAACTTGTAGGGCACATGCATTAACCTATACACAAGAAGCAGAAACAAGATTCTGTGCCATTTCTTTACTGGGAGTCTTTTCAGCATCTCAAAAGTAGTGCTCCAAAATGTACTCACTTATTTGATTCGGCCCCTTTTCACCGTCCGCCCAAAGTCACAATGCCTCGTGAAATGAGTCCCTAATGTGGAGTAATGAGGCTGTCATGGCCAAGCAATCTCTGCTTGTTTGAGTTTGACTCATGTCGCAGATTCAATTAAATCAGCTGAAGTCAGACTGGCCTCGGGCCATATCGGTAATGGCTGACCTCATTCAAACAATGCTCTGACATATTGAAACAATAAGAGGAAAGGCCTTGGGCCAGTCGCAAAAGCAAACTTAACTCAAAGGTAGAAAAATGACAGTAGTCCAAAGTAACATACAGTAATGTGTTTTCAGGGTGTCCACTTTGAATCTCTGTGCCAGTTTTATGCCAAAAACTGTATTCCCCCTTCCGAAATCACCCCCCCCCCCCACCCCCCACCTGACATCCCTCTAAAACAGTCAGCTATGACTAATGTAATACATTAGAAATATTTATAGACAAAAACATTAAAAGTGCACACAAACAGTGATTATTTTCTTTAATTACATGCAGAAACCTTAATCCTTTCTACTGTTGTTTCTAAGGACATAAATAATGTTTCATTCTGCTAAGAGTAGTAAAACTTGGTTAAATGTAAAACTACAGTAAGTGAAGTGTATCTCCACAAGCAAGCCAGTGAGTTGAGAATGAGTGTACTAAATATATTCATTTATAGACAGACTTTGTAATAACTGCCCGGAGGAGTTACGGAGAATGCTGCCGTGTGGCCAGACTTTCAGTAAAGGACTTTGACCTTCCCAAGATGGCTGCCGTGTGGCCAGACTTTCATTTAAGGACTTTGACCTTACCAAGATGGCTGCCGTGTGGCCAGACTTTCATTTAAGGACTTCGACCTTACCAAGATGGCTGCCGTGTGGCCAGACTTTCATTAAAGGACTTTGACCTTACCAAGATGGCTGCCATGTGGCCAGACTTGCCCCTATAAGGACTGGTGCTTATGCTTCTCAGGTAAAAGAAACATCAGCAATGCAGCCATGTGATAAACAGCACATCATTAACAGGCATGCCTGAGAGCATTAGCACTTTAGCACATGTATGCAATCGCAAATGCAGTTCTCAGCGCGTGTGCTAATTGAAAACAACATTGCTGAGGGTGTTGAAAACATCTGACATATTTTACCACAGCTGGTTTTATCTTTTTTATTTTTTTTATTAGTCTAAACTGATTTATTTAGACGTTAAAATGCCTGGAATTTAAATCATGACAAAAACACTTCCATGCCTATGTAAACACTTTCCAGTCCTACAGCGTACATTCATGATTTCTGCCTAATTTCTGCCATCATCGTCACAGACTACCCTGCTTTGAGAAGGCTGTCTGCAGAAGAGCAATCACAAGAGCTCGGCTTGTGTAGCAGGGTTTATACATTAATAAGACTCCATTCTGCACTCCACTACCGGGAACCTTACGCTCTACAACGCATAAACCTCCATTTTATATATATATATATATATCTATATATATAATTGCCAGAGATGAGGTAATGAAATCAAAACGTATTCACAGTGGGGATAGCGGTTATGGTACGTAGATAAAAGAAGCAATGGAAATCTCACACCCAAACACACACAAACAGGCCCGCATGCACACACACACACACATATATACACATACACACGTGCACACAGTGACTGTGCCTCGTTAAGTGGCATTCCCTTTGGCTCTTATTCCATTAGAAATTAAAACTCGGGACAATTAGTGGCAGATTGGTCTTTGCTCAGTGCACGATAGCCTGCTCTCATAGGGCATTGAGATGGCTTAATTACAGGCTCATCTGGAGGCTACACAATGGCACCCTGCTGGGAAACACACTGAGTACCTGGCAACCTAGAATCAGCCTCGGGCTCCGTGAATGAAGAGCTAAGTCGCTGGGAAAAATATAGCTGTAAACAAGGCTACGCAGGGGCACACGTGAGCCGCCAATGCATGTTGCGTACAGGAATGTATGTACTAGGACTGGGCGATATGAACCAAAAATCCTATGCTATATATTTAGGTAGATAAGGTCTATAAAGTGGGTTAAATGTTCAGGAGGAGAAAAAACAGGAAACCATGACGGAAATGTGACATTGTTTTTATTTTTAGGGACTTAATTGTAGTTGTACATGTTTAAATGTCCATAGCGGAGGTTGTGAATGTTGCAGCTATAATGACAAAATTTAATCCACATTTGTTTTTGATTACAGGGTATCTTGTAATACTAGCGGCTACCTATATCTGTTTGTCAGAAACGGAAATTGAGCATGTGACTCAGTATCTGCTCTCATTGGCTATTCTGAAAAAACTGTAAAAGCATTTTTTTGAAATGGCATGAAGTCTGTGTGAAGCTGTCCGATATTTATATCCGCGGCGCGCGACTGAACTGTCTCTCGAATCTTAGATTATATTTCATTTCCAGTTCCATAGTTCAAAGTCTAAATAAGCATATTGGAAACATATTCTCTATTCATGGTAAACTATTTATTAATTATATATCATGAAATTATGTTTGAGCTAACGTTAGCTAAATGAATCATATCCTAATAACATTTGCTAATAACATGCTAACGTATCTGCTGCAACATTGCCGTACTTAGTCGACAAAATATATGATTTACATTTGGTTACATTTTCAGATGAGTTTGTTAAAATATTTTGCCCAGAAGAGAAAAATGCCTGATGTCGGCTACAGCAAAATAACTTACTTTAACTTTCCTTTATTAGGGAGGTGCTCACAGTGCCTGGAAAAGTATGGTACCAGTACAGAGCCTATGCCCTAAAACTAAGCATAAGTTCACGGTAGGCTAACATTCAACGGTTCCTGCATTGCAGGTGTTCGTCTGGCTGTATTTATAAAATGTCTCCATGCAGGCACCCCGTGGTATTTCTTTCTTTAATAAGATAATTATCCAACGTTACTTATTAAAACATAGTTATATTAGACTACAGGCAGGAATGGTGGAAGCGAGTGAAGCAGGCGAGATGTCAGAAAGAGAGAGCAGAGAAGGAGAGGAAAGAGGAGGAGAGTGGAGGAGTTAAGGACAGAGGAAAGAAAACAGTAAGCACAGATTATCAGGCCAGGGGCCAAAGCCATGCTAATTATGGTGAGTATTCAATATTACATATGTATTATTATTATATAATATAACCACATCACATCATTATGTATATTTACAATATTGTCATGACTATTCTGTGAAGAACCATGCCCAAAAATTGCTGCTACCTGCTAATATGCAGTGTGAGGGGCAGACAATAAATGTCTTAAGTTTGTTATGCAATGTTTGTTATGATTGATATTCAGTCCGACCACCAAAACACGCACTATCCAGGTCTAACAAAAATGTAACCCCCCCCCACTGCTTAAAATGATCATAGAGGAAACACTGCATGAAGGAACCACAACTTTAAAGATGGATGAATTTGTGTTTTTATTATATATATATATATATATATTTTTACATGATTACCGTATATCAAATTATGAACCACCCAATATACTGTAGCTAAATCATGTGCAATAACTGTGATTAAGAAACCAGCACATTTTGTCTAAGACAGATGCCACAATTAAATAACCCTGATTTAAATGCGTCTGCTTATTGGAAGGACACAAGCACATTTCTCTGTAATCAAGGCAGTGTTCGTTTATGTAACAATTGACAAATTTGCCCTTCAAGCTGCAGAGCGAGAAAGATAGAGAGAGTGGATGTGAGAAAGAGAGAGAGGGGGAGGGAATGGGGGGGGGGGAGGGGGAAGAGAGAGACAGACAGAGAGACAGACAGAGACAAAGAGAGGGGGGAGAGAGAGGGGATCTGATAGCTCCATGTACTTGCCTTGGTCACGTGACATCATGTCCCATTATATTGGGATGTTGTCAAGAGAGGAACGGAAATTAAATGCCTTGAAGCGACCTAGGAGTGTGTGTGTGTGTGTGTGTGGGGGGAGGGGGGGGTGCATACGTGTCTGTTTGTAGGGCTGCATCTAAGAGACAAGTAGATGTAATAATGTGTGTGTGTGTGTGTGTGTGTGCGTGTCTACGATCTAGAACAACATTTTAATATTCTATTCGATTGCTGAGTTTGTACCTTGATGATAAGGAAAACATTATCTAACTCTGCAACAATAAGAATATTGATACATTTCTGACCATGTGGAGATGAAACATTATTGCAGGTTGGAATCTCAAATGTTCCAATAACTACATATTCCGGTAAAAGGAATTGTAATAGTAGTAAACACCTTCATTCCCACCTTTGAGAACAAGGAAACAGAGGTAATCAAATGATAATCAGAGAAAAGGCAAGTTACTACATCATTAAATAGAGTATGTAAACACAGTTACTACATTCCTTAATGGCAATTACAGAACAACAACAATATTAATAGTAAATAAACTTTAAAGTGACCAATAAAAGAGACACCTTTTCAACAAGTTACAGTGTCTGTGGAGAGTGTGTGTGTACGTGTATTCCTGCATCCTTGTGTGTGTGTGTGTGTGTGTGTGTGTGTGTGTGTGTGATTGTGTGTGTGTGTGTGTGTGTGTGTGTGATTGTGTGTGAGTGTGTGTAAAGTCAATGGGCAGTCAGCATTTAAGGTTCAAAAGAAAAACAGCAGGCTGGGCTGCTGGCTGCGTGAAACCAAGGCTGCCCGGTGCTGGATCAAGTGCCATTGTTTTGGTAATAGTAAACCTGGGGCATTTGCCAGCAGGCATCAGTCATTCATCTAACAGGTTCCACAGAATAAACCCCAACGTGTTCCGTTGCTACTGTACTTCCTCTTATTGAATTTTACAGAGAAAAGAAAAAAGAAAAAATAACAGACTTCTGGCAAGTGCATGTTCGGTACTTTTATTGCGAGGAAAAAGCTGCCTGAACAACAGTGCTGCCATGTTTATTTGCTTTGCCCGTTGCTATGGTTAATTTGTTTAGGAGTTTATTTAAAGTTGGAATCTTAAGAGGAAGTGGGCTTGCGGGGAAGTGTGAGGTTTGGTGAAGGAGGGACGAACAGGAGAGAGAGAGAGAGAGAGAGAGACAGAGAGAGAGAGAGATCAGGGGTGAAGAGTGAAAGGGGTGGGAGGGGAATAGTACAGAGGTCAATTTTTCAGCGCGCCACGCATACAACGTGATCTCTATTTACCTACAAAGCACCAGGTAACCCAAGCCGCAGATTAGTCTGCGTTTATCTGTCTTTAAGACGCGTCGGTCTCTTCTGACATCTGCCATCCCCAACGTCTCCACTCAGAGCCATCAACGGGCAAACTAGCTGTCAAGGGACGACAGGGCGCCAACATGACCTTTGAACCCTGGTTCAAAGGTCAAATCACATCTACTAACTGACCTGACAAAACCACCCATTATCTTTCCTTTGTTGAATCCCAGAGAGTATCTAAACAAAAAGCAATACTAAATAAAATAGAATTGCCATTATGGTTATAAAGTTGATTTGTACATTCTCTAACGTGGCTATGTGCAACCAACCATGTGGTCATCTTCAGGAGCACACACCGTATACTCTTAACTGAGGGCTTATGGGCCGGACCGCTGTCTATTTTGGTTGATTTGGTGAGAAGGCCTGTGAGAAACTAGTGGTTTCTGCTGTAGTGGTTTCCAGCGTCGAAGTCACTGACACACACACACACACACACACACACACACACACACACACACACACACAGGCACTTGTTGACATAGCCTGGAGCAGTAGAGTACAGTGCTGTTTGGGGCTATGTTTTTTTTTTTAATGGTTTACTGTGTGCTTTGTTATTAACAATTCTATAAAAGGACATTCTAAAACTTCCTTTTCCTGCATGTACTGTTTGCAGTGTTACGTTGTTTGAGGGTGGGGGGGGGGTTGGGGGGCTGGAGGGAGATCCAGTCGTCAATAGCAAAACACCACTGACCATGTTGCGATGTCCGAACTCTACGCACTTTCTTCTTTCCTCTGTTTGTTTTCGTACGAGGACGTCACTCAGCGGCATATGGCTCGCGGCCGAGCAGGGCTAAATAGGTCCGACGACACATACACAGGGCCTCTCTCTCTTTCTCTCTCTCTCTCTTTCTCTCTCTCTGTTGTTCTTCCGTCACTATTTTCCTCCCTCATGTATCTCCATCCTCCTCTTTCTTTACCTACATCTTACCAGCGTATTCTTTTCCCGCTAAATGTCTGGGCTGTCCCGTCCTGCGCAGGACCTGCTCTCATCTTTATTAAATAATTACTCTTACAAAAGGGTGAAATCACGGCGGCGGCCCTGCGACACATCCCACCCTGCCTGCCTGCATTGTAAACGCACCAAGCTCGTCATTAGCTCCCCAGAAAGGGGGGAAAACGAGGCACAGTTTGATAACGCGGTGCTCCGCGGGTGCCCTATGTCGTCTCCGCTGACGGGATTGGACGCGGGCGGGGCGATCATTGCCTTGTACAGCGCAATTATATCTGCCAGCTAAATATGTCACACGTAATAAACACATGCTCCTGACAGACGAGGCAGCAGCATTGCCCGGGAATAAGGAGGTGAAGAGGGACAGTTAACGAGAATCATCTGGGTCTAACACAAGGGCTCAATACGGTACCTTCACACTGAACTCGTGGCAGAAAGCATTTTTCTTTTATAATTCCAAAATAACTTAAAGTTTAACTACACCACTCAGCTCCTAGACGCATTTTTCAAAGTTGTAGTGGGTGGGGTCAGGCTCAGCGCTGGGGCGCAGTTACACTTTATTAACATATCTTTTTTTTTTTTTTATTGCTAGCATAGGCTATAACTGGGCTTCAACTTAGCTCACTAAATATAAATAAATAAGAGCACTGTTTAAAGACAGCGTTCAGGGTTCTGCAGAAAGACTGTTATTTTTAATATTTATAATATTTGAACTCGATCGAAATAGAAACACCTTCGATGCTATAGTGGTGCTCCCTCAGAAGTTCAGCCCACGAATTTGGACACGCATTGCCAAGGCTGGGATAGTAGTGTTGTGTGGTGCGGTCTGCACCACTTTGTGTTCCTAAAAAAAGCCAGGGCTGTGAAGAAACACCAGAGTGTATTAGCTTATAATCACTGACTCAACTTTTAAATATATATATTTTAACACTAAAAATATTTTTAAAAGCTTTTTGTTTTTATACTTCTGTGACCCCTTGAGGAGTCCCAACCCGAACACATAGGCTTTGATATTATCTGAAAGCATGCAAATATGACCACGGAATTAGGCTGCACCAATGCAGAACTATGCGGTAACATCTCCCACCCACAGTTATATTGGTAACGTGACACTCCAGATATATGTGTCTGTTAAAAGACCCAACTTTGCATGTGATTGGACAAACCTGTGGATCAGCAGTCGTTTTCCACAAAAGAATAAAAAAGTCGGGAGTAGAGTGAAAACACACTGTACAGTATTTTCCGTTGAGAAAAACCTTTGCTCTTCTAATCAATTCTAATAAAACTGATGCTATACTGTATCATTGGCTACTACGTTAATCTCTGTAGGACCCGCAATTGTCGTTTTCGACTCGATTTGTTTTCAAGTCGCCTTCGTCACACATAGCTGAAAACACTATGTTTACCTGCCTAAAACACATCGACTTCCAATCTCTTTAGACTGATTCTCCGGGCGAAGTCAAACTGAAGCTGAACCGACATTTAAGACGGTAGCACTAACAACTTAGGTGCGCCTTAAATGTCGGCCGAACGTTCATGTGCGCGCAGTCCTTTAGGTCCAGAGCGCGTACGTAACATGGCACTAACACCAGGCTGATAATATTTGTAAAAGATATTCATTGAAAAAACAACCAAGTGAAAAGTAGCCCCAAAGCCCTGGCGAGGATCTTGCCATGGCCCATGGTGTTTGCACAGGACATACCTCAGGAAGCCGAGACAACTGGGAATGTTTGTCCAGCTCAAACCTCTTGCATACATACAGGGCACAAAAAAAGCTCTGTTATGCTTATGAACCTGTTACAATTTTTCTGTATTTTCTAAGCCACCAGAAATATCGGCCTCCGTCTGCATAAGAAGAATCTACCTTTTTTACAATGGTGATTTCCGTGTTTAACTATAAATACATCTGTATATAAAAGCCACATCTCATGTGGCTTGAATATACAGTATATGCCAAAAAGCTTTACTGCAAAATAACAATAAATACATAAATAAATAATGGCTTTGAATGCCTTTGACCAATGTACTGCATTCATATCACATCAATTTTAACAAGCAGCATTCTTCTCTTTCTTCGGGGAGCGCCCGGAAGCACAAACATAATCAACGTTTAAACAAACACCTAGGGGGGCCCTATACGGCAGCCAGGTGCCGGATTCACTCACGACCCCCCTTTGCAGGTGGAAAGTCCCAGGCTGACCAATGCAGGCACAGGTACACTATGCCACAGAACACATGCTAACTTCGAGCTCAAATCAAAACAATATTGCCCCAAAGCACAGCCCCCCCCACACACACACACACACATTGTAAAGGCATTTAGGGCTGTCGCGATAACCGCAACAATTGAATACCGCGGTGTTGCTAACCCAACCGCAGGTACCGCAAACTGCAATGTTTACTTTTTTTTTTTTCATGAGGCTAGCCCATCGACTATGACGTCTGATCTAGGGCATGTGCGCTATCTAAGCACAAACATTGCATTCAGTGACACCATATTTATTGTCTGCGAGAGTTGTTTGATGACTCTGCTACATTAATCACAATGATTTTAAAATTAGCATCGTAACTCCTCAGTTGTTTAATTTGACCTACTTTTGAGCCGCTTTGT
>JAODOY010000022.1:872417-887896 GCA_025399855.1 Forbesichthys papilliferus
CCCCAGCTCTGAGCCTGACTCCACCTTTAAAGTGTAACTGCACCCCAGCCCTGAGCCTGACTCCACCTTTAAAGTGTCTCTGCACCCCAGCTCTGAGCCTGACTCCACCTTTAAAGTGTCTCTTCACCCCAGCTCTGAGCCTGACTCCACCTTTAAAGTGTCTTTCCACCCCAGCTCTGAGCCTGACTCCACCCACTACAACTTAGAAAAATGTATCAAGGAGCTGAGTGAGGGGAGGGGAGGTGCTGAGAGGGGGGGACCCCTATTAACATAAACGGTAATATTTAAATTTGATGACATAAGAACAGTGTACCGTTAAAAACCAGCCAGGTCCTTGAGTGATTTTTAACGGATATGCTGTGCAGATCTGTTTTTAGCACATAAAATGCAAATTTTGGAAATATTGTCAATATTAACAGCAACACTGATTTTTAAAATCACAGATAATCCTATTACTTCGTTAACAACTCAAAAAACACATTTTATGGCGTGGCTACACTTTAATGTTATGCAACTAGATCCTTCTGAACACGTTTGTAACTTAAGGGCACACTGGTGAAAAGTCAACCAGGTAGGCCTACAGTAGCAGTAGATAACAGTATTCAGGCAGTACTTCTTTACCCTTTAAGCGAGGAGCTTGGGCTATTTGTAGACTGATATCTAGGCTACGGTGAAATATGGATAAACCTGCCCAAGGTCAATAGGCACAATTCATTTGTGGACAAATTTGAAAACTTTTCACAAAAATTGAGTTGCACACAAGAGGTACTATTTGTAAATCGCAGTAAAACCTTCTATGAAGCAAGAATCGCACAGTGAATACATGTGGTTCCTGAAGGACAAACATGTGGATTCTGTATTTAAACCAGTAAATGTTATTTAAAAAAAAGACTGCAAAGCTCTCATTTATTTGCAATACTTGTTAGTTAGATCGCCCTCCTATAGAAATAGGCCCCCCAAATTTGAGTACATAAGTATTGGCTGAGAAAATGCTGAGTTGTGTGTGTGTGATATAAAAAGCACAGATTAGGACACTGGTGAAATACTGTAATTAAATTCTACTGTCTTTAAAGTTTACTCATACATGTTGCTGCAAGACGGAGTAATGCAACATATTCAATATGGCATTGCTATAAATGACATAAATAAAATAAAATAAAAACTATGTATTATTTTTGCTATGCACATGTCTTTGGTAGAAAACCAAAACATAATCAATATTTACCACTTGAATTGATTTTCTTGTCCGTCTGTACACCTTTTACAGCTCTGTCTTCCAGTCATGAAAACGTTACGAGATTTTATAGAAAGGATTATGCAATTTGGGCCCATTAAAATGAATACAGCAGAGGCCTAAGTGGCTTATATAAGCACACTTATTATCCAGGGTTGGTACATGTTGATATCACTGCTGTGGAAAGAGTGGTCTCGCCACACAATGCAAGAAGCAGGATGGTGAGAATTACTTTTCAATAAATCTCAATTGAATGATCGGAGATTAGAGCTGTATTGACACTATCTTGCAGCCAACTCTGCATCAGGATAAAGAATGTTCTCCTCCTATTTTTATTTTATTTTTTATTTTTTTTGCAGCGAGAAGAATAGAGCCGAAGTGGATTTATGGCTCCGTGTGCCAGTGCAGTGAATGCATGAATAAAAAATTGCAGACAAGATGTGTTGTTGAACCGTCGTTAAGAGCAACAAACGCTTTTAAGAGTAATTTCTTTTTTTTTTCTCTCCATTTTCTTCATTCCTTCCTTCTCTATCGTGCCTCTCTATGTTTAATTTGGTCCTTTCTTTCTTTCCACCACAGTTTACTTTCATCTTCTGTTCTGTTACATTTGTATTTTTTTTATATTTTTGTATCCTATATCTCTTGCACGCCCACACACACATATGCAAAGACACACATTTTCAAGGGTTTGGGTTGATGTGTGTGTGCGTGGGGGGGGGAGGAATGTTGCATCCAAAGGGAGTGAGAAGACAGAGGAAGGCTATGGGGGGGTAACCCATCAGATTTGATGGCATGATGTAGATAATGTTGTCTCCCTCTGTCCTGCTCAGAGGAGAGATGCCCAGATCAGAGACTCTCTCCTGCACTCAATGTGCGTTCCCGAGCGAGCGTGTGTCTGGCAGGTCTCTCTGTGTGCAAACACGCTGATTGGTCCACCATTTTACAGTTGTTACGACCAACACACGCTCCCCACATTGGCTGCCGCACAACAATGGTTTAAAACAAGAAAAAAGAGAAAATATATCATTATTCAGTTTCTTATCTGTTTTCTTAAAAAAGGTAGAAAAACTCTTTTTGGGAAGAAGAAAAAAACGCTTAACGCCACGGTAATTTGCTGCACAGAAACACTGGAAAACAAATGTGTTCAGGAAATGTAGATGGGGCTTTAAGGTCTGAAAACCACAGCTGCTTGGCAAGCAGACGCTGGCTGCTTTTGTCTTTTATCTTCTTCTGTAATGCGCACAGGTGCTGCTTAATTCAATTGCAGAACGTTGCCATGGTTTTACATTAATATATTTCCATGTTACCATTACGACTGTTGTCATGGAGATGATAGGACCTATTTGAACTGAAAGCGGAGATGGTTTGTACGAGCGCACTCTTTCTCTCTCCCTCTCTCTCTCCTCCCCCCTCCCCCTCTCTCTCTCACTCTCATCACATGGTATGCAGCCAGATTTAAGGCTTGACTTCACCATTCTCCCATTCGTTTTGACTGGGTCTCATCACTTACTGCTAGAACAAAGAATGCAGTTTACTCATCATGAATCAAAAATGAATATTTCACTAGTAGAGCATTTTATCTACCCAGTATCTAGCAGGAGAATTGAAAATGCAACAATGAAAAGAATTATCACCCATGTCTTTGTTTTGGTTAAATCCATGCTGGCTGAATATCTCTGGCTCTCCAGAGAAATCGCTCAGGGCACAAAATGAATGGGATAATTAGGTCCAAGGATTGTGCTGAAATGTAAATGGAATATGTTCCCAGATCAAAACCCACTATGTGAAACGCACACATGTTTTAACATACTACCAACATCCAATCGAGACACGCTTATACCAATTAAAGTAATAGCATACTTTCGTAAAATCAATAATGCTCCTCGGAGCCGTAATTGCTTCTCTCAATCAATTTGATGCATTTTCTGGAACAAAAGGCAACACAGGGGTATTCAATTTACCCAAGCATACCCAAAGTTGATGGAATGTGTGCATTGGCTATTAAGGCATATAGGTTGTGCTTCAGAGGAAAGTCGGTTCAAAGTCACCTTGCTATGTGGAATTTTTGTTTACCATACTATTGTAATTCATTACACTGCATCTGCATGAAAGAGAAGAAAACACTATTAGCACACCGCTCCATTATGGCAATGAGATGCAGAACACTTTACAACACAAAATAACTTTGTTGACATCCACTATCGCGTCTGATGAGTGGCAGGAGAATGTGGTGCACGACTCAAACACAACCGCACACGCACACACACACAGATACACTCACATGCAGACAACATGATAGACAGACAATGTGCACACACACACGCACACACACAAAGATACACTCACATGCAGACAACATGATAGACAGACAATGTGCACACACACACGCACACACACACACAAATATACACTCACATGCAGACAACATGATAGACAGACAGATGTGCACACACACACACACAAATATACACTCACATGCAGACAACATGACAGACAGACAGACGTGCACACACACAAAATGACAATGGCAGTTACAGTAGACACAAATAAAGACATTGTGCACATGTGCACGCAGACACACACAGGAAAAAAACACATGCAGATAAAAGAGGCTGACAGACAACACACACGCACGTACACACACGCACACACACACACACACAGACCTATACAGATAAAGGCAGAATGACAACACACACACACACACACACACCTTGGTAGAAGGTCCACACTGGTGAAGAACTGGGCTATTCTGACAGCTTTGATCAATCAGCAGACAATGATGCAAAGCAAAGTCAAATGTGACCCAGTTTTCCCTGCATTCACTGATCTGCTGTGAAAACATCCTCCTAGTTCTTTACACCTATTTTGGGTCACTCTCAGCCACGTAAAGTTCTGCAAATGGAAACGCTTCATTAGAAACGCGACTCTGTGCCGCACACACGTTGCAAACACATCTATTTGTTGGACGCCATTGTTTGTCCTTTTAGCTTGATTTCTTTCATATTTCATTCTGCTGATGACGAAAGGAAAATGTCTATGTGAAAGTCTAGATTCATGATGCACAATGCTGGCCTGCCGCCATTCTTATACAAACACAACTTGACAAGATGGTTACTCTCTCCACAGTGACAGTTCATTCCAGACTCGGAAAAACGTCAAAAATGTTTAGTCACGGCTGGGTGGACTTAATTACCATCCTCCGGGCTCCCACAGAACCAAGTGCCACTATTGGTCCAGAAATACAGATACAATTAAACATACAAGGATGTTGTTGTTGTTGGATATGATTAGGCAAACAGGAAATATTTACTATGATGTAATAATTCACGTAAAAATGCTTATTACCTAATTCCCTGCCGAAATGTGGTCCTATTAACATATGTGGTGTTTTTATATGCAGTATGTTGTATAAGACAGTAGTCTTGTTTACATAAGAGTGGGAACAAATGTGTCAGGTACAGTAAAGGTATAAATAGAGAGAATATTGTGATTAATAATATTTTGTTAATAAATGTATACATTGTGGCAGTGTTGGCATATAACAAATGCTTTCTGGATATTAATGCTTGTATCTAAATAAATCAAATGAGAGTCTACTCTGCAGTCTACAGAAAACAAACTGAAAAAAAAAAAAACATTTACCTGATCTTATCAGAACCAAATCACAAAAGAAAAGACTATCAAGAAACGTTTGTAGGAAACATGTTCACTGTTTCTGTAAAATACTTTTACAAATTAAACTAGAAATGGATAAATCTCAACGAACAAACACAATCCCTTGGAGGCTTTAAAAAAATGACCAACATGTACATATCTCATATTATGCTACATCAACGATAGGTGAAATAGCTATTTTCTTTGTTTCCTGTGGTTATTATGCTACATTTTAAATGTCACAGACCTACATTAACCACGTTGTACTTCTGATAAAACAAACTTATTAATATTGTATCCAAGTGGCAAAACATACTATACAAAATCACATTCCGCTGATGTGAAAACTCAATGGTGTTTTCTAATAGCACCCTGAGGCTGTTCTTCAGTTCACAAAGTGAAGTTTAATGGAGAGAAGTAGATTCAAGTAAAGCCTGTGGTTCTCTGACAAAGGATAGCCTGTTGACGGTTTTTATGAAGATATGTATTTCCTTAGAAATCTGTGGCTTGTGTTTCCACTGCTATCAGCACAAAGGAAATCACAGTGCAAATGACTGAATCGTACTCATATGCTACCGTGGGTGTTCAGATATTACATGCTAGATATAGTATGCTAGCAGCCACTATGTCAGTAACTACAAGCTGTGTATATCAAAGCTCCCTCAGTGGTATTACGGTTACTGTATAGCTGTACTGTATACAGTAGATTTACAGAGTACAATTGCTATACAGTTTCCATATTATCTGAAGAAAACATGCAGCTTTTCTGTCGAAACGTCAAATTTTTGTATTGAACACTCTTGTTGTCTGAGCTCTAGTATGCTATTCTTGCCCGAACCTCTATTCCAGGTGTGCGTTTTCAGTTGAGTGTTTCATATATAATATTATCCACACAACATCAACATTTTCTATAGGCTATAGACCTTTGCTCTTATTTGTAAACAAGCTACTTTATATTCTTACTACCGGTAATGCAAATCCGCAAACCTACAGATCATTGTCCCTGGAAAGTCCATATTCGTTGCATCCATGATGGGAAAATCAGTTCATACGCATCACCGCTATAACATAACGGCCTTCACAAAGTAGCATAGAAATGCTAACATTCAACACGGCACATAAAAGTAGGGGGCCCGCTGACTCTAATGAAAATACAGCAGGAACAGAGGGCAGTATTTATTAAGAGCAGAGAGATGTCTCCCTGATGGCATGCATGGGCTGTTTTCACTCCTTTTCTGCCCAACCTAACCTGCGACGATGCACTTGTGTTTGCTTTATCCTCAAAGCCCCCCTGGACCGAATCAACCGCTATAAATAAATTACAATGCTGTACTTTAATAAAATGGTGTAACCAGACCCAAAATTAACTTTTTGTGTCTGGATAGTGTCTGGATACGTCTCCTTAGGGAGCTGTTGCTTCCTACTGGGCATATACCTTTTGAAAATACTGGACAGCGTTTAACCAATCGCCGTTGCTAATGTACAATTGTTTGTATCGCCTCACCTAGCTCTACTTCAATGTCATCGCACTTAGCCACCCTGACAGGTCCGTAAGAAAGGCGGTTTTGAAAACACTAAATGCAACAGGGCTTCTAGAGAATATAATCTCAGCGAAAATTGAGAGCAATAAGCGGGCAGAGCCGGGCTAGTACTTTAGAGCAGTGGTTCCCAAAGTGTGTGTCGGGTCGATGACTGTGGAGTGGTCATTACAGAGGCTTTTATTTGCTTCTCATCTTTCATTCATTTGTTTCCCAATGGCATTGATGGTTGTGAATGCTTCGTACATATAGTACAGTATTTGCCAGTACATGCTTTTTGCCACAAATACATACAGTAGTCACTATAGTTACCAAGACAATTTCTTATTCGAAGATTAAGTATAATAAATAAACAAACAAATAAAAAAATTTAAAAATCTAATTTATAAACAAGTAAATAAAAAAATTTAAAATGGAAAAAAGTAAATAAAAAAGATAATTAAATAAAGACAAAGTATGAAACAAGCAAGTCCCGCTACGTGGGACTAGAAGGCCGAGAAGGGTCGCAGATAAGCGACGCAGCCTTGGTGGAGACCATTGCTTAGCAGTGTCGTCTTCAGAGCTTACCCACCCCCAAGTCCACCCCATCCTCATCTCCCTTCACGTGTAGCCTGGATTCAGCAGCACTATTCCCCCGATCGATCACGAGAAGATCTATTTTTTCTCACCCAATCCCTGCATATGTTTCTTTACAAAAAAAAGAAAAGAAAAGAAAAACCAAAGGGGCGGAGGAACAATGTGAGCTAACAGTGTGCGAAATCAATACTCCTCTGGCGCAGAATAACTGGCGGTCTGGCTGGCAGAGGACGCACAGCTCCAGGGCCGGTTTGGGGGGCCGATAAAGCCGCACCCCCACCAACCCCCTCTCCCCGCCACGTGCGTGTGTGTGCATTTGACAACCCAAGTTTTGAGCTGTACATAAAGTGCATGTGTCTGACACGGTTTTGCCAAATCCATAACTTCAGGTTAAAGGTCATCAGCGTCTTCAGGTCCTCCGGGAAGTTCATAGGCGTCAGGTTAGAGCTGTCCATTGTCTCGTCGTAACATTATGGAACAGGCATACTGCCTGCAGCGCATGCATGTGTATGTACATGTACGCCACGCGCATGCCACCCTCTCTCAAACACCACCGACACACAGAGCCCGCCTCTAACCTGCTTTTACAAAATGACCTATTCCAAGAAATTGTATGCATATGAGAGAGAGATGCATATATGTTATAAAGAACAATTCCGTAATGACTTGGATTTCTTTCTGATGTGTCCTTCCCTGGTTTCACAGAACTTGTTCTCCATAACACAACACTGATAGAGACATCAGTTAAAGTCTCAGTTTTCAATTCATGTGATTCCCTGAATGCTGGAGGGCCCGGGCATGGGATGCTGTATAATCAAGTGAGCTGCCAGTCTCTTCATTAAGAAACACATGTAGTAACAAAGCTGGGATCCGCTCGGGAGACACCAGTCACATCTCGTCTTGCCAATTACACTTTGCATGATTCCTCCCCCAAATTAAGCTGAGCTGAGATGGAAAATGATTCCTGGCATGTCGGGAGCACTAATTATACATTGAGCCAATGGAAATATCATTAATGTGCTCTTAATCCACCGTACACGGGGAGTAACAAAGCCGTCTGACATCTATTTGGCTTGGGAAATGTTTTTTTTAATTAAAATACAAAAGTTTTGCCTATCAAACAGAAGATTCCACAATCAAAAGGCTGAGTAAGATATCAGCGTGTTGTTATGTGGCATCTGCGAGCCCTAAAAACAAACACAGGTTTAAATTCTCAAGCGTATGTTGTGCTTAGCCAGTCACAATCACCAGATACTGTAGGACCGCATTGGAACAAACAAACTCCATTGTGTTGTAAGAAGTTACAATCGCAACTGCGTTGTTTTACAAAAACAAACTAAAATGTTATTTACTGTGAATAGAATGAATATTGACCATTAAGATAGGTATCACTTCAAAAAAAAAAAAGCTAACTAAGCATACTCGGTTGATAAAAGCTGCCTCCCAAATGCTTGCTTTGTTATTCACGATGGCATAGCACAATAATACAAATATCGTTTTAAATGTAACTTCAGATATTATGTGAATTCTTGAATTTGACTTCATAGGAATAGCAGCAACATAACATTACCATAAGCTTGGTGCAATGCATGCATAATAGATTGTTGTTTTCACTCTGCATATGGTGGGAGCTGGATTTGCTTCAAAGTGCACCAAATTTGCATGATTCGATGTGAGGGATTCTGGGATTAGAGAACACCGGTTCTTCTCCCTCGTTCACTCAGCTATAGAAAGGTATCACATTCTCACAGATGGTGGGGAACATTGTGAAAATATTGTCATTAAGATACAAAAGAGTGCACATGGAGAAAATAATAATAGCATTCTGTTCTTTCTTACGATTGTCACCAAATTCTCTACTGGAATTTGCACATGCCTTGTCCACCTGAAATGAGAGAAAGAAGGATGCTTTCCAACAATGCCATGACCAAAATATGTGAACCAACGAAGTTGCAGTACACAGATTATATCAAATGTAAGTGCACATGGCCATGACGAAGACGGGTGTTGTCCGTGGAAAAGTCGATTAAGAAAATATAACTCAACTGGCTTGAATAACAGAATAAACCTGTGAACGTGCCGTTAATTATACAGCATGGGCAGCGATCTCTCTCTCTTTGGACCTTTACGGTTAGGCCTTCGCATTGTTTACCAAGCAGCTTTGGTCTAGTGAGGAGGAATCTTGAAGACAATGTATCATGCTTAGAGAAAGCAATTGACTGAGCATGATACTGCCTCCAGAGAGAAACCCAAAAAGACATACAAATGAACACTGGAAGAGGAGAGACCAGCGAAGGTTATCAACTATTTTACATTGAGGGCAATTCTATATAGAAAAGCCAGTTCATAAAGCTTTGCCAACAGAACCAGATAGGCACTCTGGAAATTAAGCTTGGTAAGGAAAAGATAAAGAAGATACGAAATTAGATTTGCTAAGTAATTGTTTCATAAAATGGCCAGGTCCTCAACTCATACCTGAGGGGCGTTTAGATTAGCAAAGAAAGGCAAACGTTCGCAAAACATTTTCAAACAGTTTTCTGTAAACTGGGATTCATCCAGGGAACACTTCTCTATAGTTCCAGATGCCGTTGAACGTGAACATGTCCTCACACCCAAATTATTTATACCTGCAGTCAGTTCAAGATGTAGAAGCACTTATGAAAGCAGTTAGCTGGTTAGTTTACATACTAAATTAGTGTCTAGCCTGGATCCATTGTTGTGTAATACCAGCACTAAGATATTGCTACTGTCAGCGAGAGATGTCTCTGACACCCCGGGGCAAAGTGTTTAGAGAACAAATGTAGTAAAAACCTTCTGTTTTGATTTGAGCATATTGCAGTCTTGACAATGCTGCCATCTTTGAGGTTCTCAACTGTTTTGCAAGTGCTAGGGTGACATTCAATACTTTCTTGCTTATTATTATTTTTTTCTGTCAGTATTAAGACATTGGAGATTTGTGATTGAGAGCCGAAGCCACGACTTTTTACAGGTGCCAGGCACCGCTGGCACGGCTGCATGTAGCTGCCATTCCTTACCCTTGGCTCCTGTCATTTAAGGAGAAAACAGTGAAGCCTGTGAGACTAGCATTTTGTATACAAGCAACAGCAGCATGTTACTACTGTATCTTAACTGATGCTTAAAGTATTAACGAAACGGATATTGTGTTGATAGCAGAAACGACAGAAACAGAGCTACAATAACTGTTTCTTCATATGCATATTATTCGAAATGGCCTGCCTTGTGAAATGACCTGAAGGAATATGTTACAGCCAATGGGATTTCCACAGCAGTGGATACGTTAATGCACATTGCATGGCCATCATCGATGAGCTGTCCCTCTTCCCATTGGATAACCAGATTATAATTTAGATTGTGTTGCCCATCTGTTGGGCGTACACCCACGCACTTAGGATGAGTCGCATTGCCTGGCTTTCATATCTCGCCGTAAAGAAATGTAAGAGAATGGGGGGGGAGAAACAATATTGTATTGCTCGCCTGTCTCTAGCAGTTACACTGTGTATTTGTGTTCATTTGGGATGTTTCTTCACAAAATTAATGCATTCATGCCGAGGTGTCACTGCCAGAGAACAATAATACCAAATCCATTCAGATTTGGATGGTGAGACCAAGCCTTCTCTATGGAGTGCCATGTTGTAAAACACGCTTATAAACTATATAATGCAAAGAAGACAAATGGGGCTAACATTAACTTAATTAGCTACAGTATGCGAAGCCTCAAGTCAATACTGTAAGTGATCATGGAGTCTATTGAGTATTTTGGCCCACATACCTCAGGACAGTTATACAGTAAGTCATTCCTGAGACTCAAATAAAAAACACTTCCTCCCCAGAAGCTCCGCCCCACACATTTGAAACGCATTGCAAAGGCTGGGATTTTGTTGTTGTGTGTGGCCTGCACCACTTTGCTTGTGTTCATTCCTATTTACAGAGCCAGGGCTGTGTAGAAGTCCCATATTCTTATTTCATCACGCACAGAAGCTATTTGGTGAATTTGACAAAACCTTTATTAACTTACAATCACAGAACATTTCTTTAACAGAACTTGTCATTTTGAACTGGCATGTGAACATTTTTCACTTTTGGTGTGTAATTCCACTGCAAGGTTGGTCTTAAAGTTTGATCTGCAGTTGAATTGAAAGGAGTCTTAAAAAGCCCTTCAAACATCTTCAAACTCGCTTGTTTACGCATGTAGACACCAGGATGCTAGTTTACCTATGTATGTTACCGTATGCACATTGCATGCTGGTCCTGCAAGGCCATTGGCTGGTTGTGGAGGAAAGCCAGATTGAAGGAGGATGCAGTCTTGTGATGTTCATTCATTGCCAGTGGGCTTGCCTCGCCGGTGTGCGTGCCGGCCGGCGGTGGTAAGCCCTTGCTCCCAGCGTCCTCACACCCACACGTTAGCCGTGTGGGCGTGGGGACGTAAGAGGCTGGAGGACTCCTTTCAGTTCGTGGGTTCTTATTTGCATTACCTCTGCTGGCTTGGCCGTTTGCCTCTGCGTCACGCAACTGTCACGCGCTGTTCCGTTTAGTCTTATTAAACGACGGGCAGTGGCTTCGCTTGATCTCCTTCACCTGTGTGTGTGGTTCGTATGTTCACACTCGCACTCACCCTGCTTGTTACAGCCAGGTGTGTGACATCAGGTGAGAACCAGGTTCTGGTCAAATATAACACATAGATGAAGGCATGGATACTCCCAACGATGGACCCTTTTCCTAGTGACCCCTCAGAAATGCCAAACCAATAATGGGTATCCCCTTTACGGTCATATGAGTTCGTATTGAATGTGTCATTTTCTCATATTACATGCAAGAATGGAGGAAGGTTTATACATCATTAGTAACACTTGGGTCAGGCTAATTGGCATATATGCACAGGATATGTCCACCCAAATAAATAAATAAATAAATAGATGAATTCATTAATTTAGACATATGCAGCATGTAAAATGTATAAAGACAATACATAATTATAATTATAACTTTTAATCACCCTGTATCCACACCTTCATAATTCTTTTCACTAATTGTTGTCTCACAGTGATCTACGTTTTATGGGAGAGAAACATTCACTATAGGAGTTGTTCCATCAACATAGTCCTTCAATAAAGTACCATCTGTGTCTCATTAAATCTGATAATGGTTTTCGCCACCTTTCAGCCCTTTTGTTTAGATACACTTTATTCACAATGTTGGCTATATAAAATAGGGTAATTGAAAGTATTCTAATAGCTGTTGGCCTCTCCTGAACCTGCACACTCTTGACTCCGAATCCGGAACGATAAAATTCCATGATAAATTATAATACTTAATGAAATGCATCCAATTAAAGTAAAAGCATGATCAAATTGTGCCTGACTGTCAGTCAAAGATGCTGACATGTAATTTAAAATGTTCCCTTTTTCCTTTGCTCACTGCTGCCCTGTAATATGAATCCGTTTAAAAGCAGATCGGGTTTCCGGGAGACAACTGGAGAGTAGATGATACTTAATCAACTAATTGACATGACAAAGAGCTTTTCTAATGTGTGTGTTCAATAACATCTGGCCCTCTCGTGTTTAATACTAAATTATTCACAGGAAGGACATTTTCAGTCTAAACTAGCAGTGTAACATTTCAGCTGTGGATGTTTGACCGGTCATTCATCAGGAGCTTGGCAAGCTCATAGTTTTGTTGCTAAACTAAACTGAACACACTAACAACGCAGCAAGCATGATGTAGTTCACGATAATAAACGTGTTAATAAACTGAATGAGAGAAGTCAGACAGAAAATGTCTGCAGTACGGTATCTACTACCATTGAAATGAATCCAATTAGAATGTTTTATTTAAAAATAAATAAATAAATAATAATAATAATAATAATAATGAAAAAGCAGAGCTCTGCATGAAAATACTGGCCTTTGTGTGTGTGAACTGATTGTTTCCCCCAGAGACGTAACAATCCCGTCTTTACGATTATGAAGACCAGAGGAGAAATGCGTTTGCACAGCAGATGGTGAGCGCTCCGACTGTCCTAGTAGGTTAGTTGATCATATTACCACGTCTGGCCGCAGTGTTCAAATCTATCCTGCTAAAGAGCCACTCGAAGCTTACCGTCCGGACATTTACGGCCAGCCGTGTCCTTTTCTTTGACACACCACAAGTGCTGATGCAAACACAGCCTAGAGCAGAATACAACTCAAAGCGTTACAGTATAATTTTACCTCCCATGTCCACTCTAACACAAGGACATATTTAGGTTATTTTCCAGGTGGGGAGAGAACAGAAGTGGGGGACAGGTATAATGTTGACGCTGACCAACTTTCAGGCTCAAGGGCTCCCTGCGTTGTACAGTATACTGTAGCTACAGGTCACTGTTGTCCCACAGATGAACTAAGTGACAATAACTGAGTTAAGAGGGGAAGCAAATGGTGTTGTGAGTGCATGAAGTGGAAGAGGCCCACTTATTTATTTTTCCAAAACAATGCATGCCAGAGCCAATCAGTTTTATAAGAGAGGGTGCGTGTGGGGAACAAGATACGGCTTGGGTCGCAGGCCGAAGAGAGGGATTATACCAATCAAAACAGACGTATACTATGTTTATTATACTGTATATAATCAGAGGGGCCTGCCTAATAGTATGATTCCTAATAATATCACCATTTTAACTTGATTAATTGACCTCGTTACGATCCACATTGGACATAAAAGTACGATTTAATGATCTTTACAGTCCACTGTGTGTTTGTTATGTCAAAGCAGAAAATATACAGTATATTACAACCACATGCCTACACCATCATCCTGTCAATCACAGGCCCTTCTGCTAACAAGCATGGTCTATTTAGATAGCTCTGTTTTGTGCACGTTGCTGTTGATGCCAACCTTCTGGAGAGATTTAAAATGTATGATAAGGAGTTATTACAGACATCCTGCTATTTAATTAGAAACCCAAACATTATGCTCTTGTTGTTAAAAAATAAAATAAACATCCATATGAATAGCAGTGCAGTGTGGCACATGCTGTATACTGACAGCCATTATGAACACCATTTGTTTTAAAAGCAAAAAAGATATGTTTCTGTAAAACAACACCCATGGTTGCATTTACAGCGGCCTGTTTTTCAAGCGTATGCACATCCTGTCTTCTAGAGCAGGCTGGTGGCACCGTGTAACTGCATAGACACAAAAAGAGTAATTATTTTAGAGAAAGGCCTGAAGGACATTTGGAGTTGTTGACATTCAACTGTTGGGGACTCAATCCTTTCCAAACTGGGTAAAAAAGAGGAATGATTAGAGTGAGAAAGGTTCTGTCTCTTGTCCTTTATCTGGCAAAACGACTTCACAGAAGAGAGACTAATTGCGCGGGGGATGGAAAGTGGTCACAATTATTTCCCCATAATGGTACCGATGCATCCATTTCAAAGAGAGGCTGTGACTTCACATGAAGTTTACTGGATTAAGACAGAGTTGAGTGCTATTGTGTGTTAAATGTGGGTGTTTGTGGATGTTTTTAGCATTATGTGTGATGGTCTTAATAAAAGCTATATGATTTATGTACAGTATTTACAATGACTTCGGATGCAGTGTACTGTGTAAAGGCACTCAAAGATTACAATATTAAAAAGGTGGGGTTTAGCAATTATAATCCAATACACTTTCTGTCACGTTCTGTAAATATCCCCTCATGGTTCATTAGCTGCAACATACAAGGTGCACCTTTACTGAGAAGTGATGTAAAGGATGATTTAGATTAAGCGCTAATGAACTTCTGTTACATCTTCAACTCCGTATATCCCTCTCTGTGCCTCAATAAAACGTGCTGCTGCACCACAGACCTTAGCCATCTATTAACCCCTCGTTTGCAGAACTGGTTATATCACCAGTTTCTCACACATACTTTTAGTTTGTCTGTTAAAGTGTAAGTGCACCCCAGCTCTGAGCCAGACCGCACCCACTGCACAAATGCTACAAGGTCGTCAAGGAGATGAGTGAGGGGAGTTAATGTTAACGTTAACGTTAACATTTTAATTTGATGACGCACAAACGAGAAGTATTTTTGGAAACCAGCCAAGTCCTATGGCTATTTTCAGACCATAAAATACGAATATTTATAAAATTGGGAATTTTGTCAAAATTTACACCAGCATTCATGTGTGATTAATTACTAGTGGAGATGCACATCAGATGTTTTTTTGAGAATCTACAGAAGTCAAAGGTGGCCGAAAAAGCTAAATCCTGTTCTGAACGTCATCGTTGAAGTCAGCCAGCTATAGAGTAAAGGTTTCATTACTTAATTACTATAGTCTCGCCACTAGCAGCCATGTTTGATACACCTCTGGACAGTTATTAGGAAGACCACTTATGTTTTTGCAACCAAAACAAGGTTTAAGTTGTAACGTTTCGCTGGTCTCGCCGGGGTAGGACGACCGGGGGGACGGACCACATCCCCAGTGCCTCACGCCCTCACG
>JAODOY010000022.1:925034-936544 GCA_025399855.1 Forbesichthys papilliferus
CTTCATTGTTATCACATGAAAAGATATGCTCACATATTTGCAAATATGTGAGGGGTGTACTCACTTTTGTGAGATACAGTATATTTATTTATACATTTTTTTATTTATGTTTTGCGGGATTAGTGGCTTACTACATGTCTGCCACACATTTTAAAATATGGGTCATGAGCCAGCCCTCTTTTAATAGCTACAAGAGGTGCGCACAGCTTGTTGAATCTAGTGGGCAAGATATCCTGACCAATCTCTTTAATTTGGATGCGACGATATTTAACCTGCCTGTCTAATGTACTGTGTTTCCAGTAGCTTGCTATATTTAGCTTTCAGTGACATCACTGTGTGTAGATCTAGCACCAGTTCAGTCAACGTGATGACATTACCAATGGTTTGTTGACTATCCAGTCCAGGGCTCATGGACAAAATGCTGTCGGCAGTGAGTGAGGGTATAGTAGATCTCACCCGTTAATCGCTGCACGATTTGAAGTGGGCATTGTTATAATGGAGCCTGGATCTACTCTACTGAATATCTACTATAAAATAAAAAAACATAACAGTAATAAAGATTCAATCAAATTTGAAAATGCAGTCTCACCCACTATGTCACATGCTAGCTTCACTTATGTGCCGTTAACCAGTCCAAGCAGAAATACTGGTTACACATATTTCCTCAAGTGTACAACCATGTGGTTCGAACATAATTGCATTTCTTAGTCATTTCTGACAAATTCGAGAAAGGAAAAAAAAAAAAAAAACCACGCACAATTGTAATTTTGAGACAAGTGCATTGTTAAGTCTTGTCCAATTCAAACTCAATAACACTGCTGTAATCTTGTCCGCTCATCAACTTCACTCTCCTTAAGTGTGTTGGTTAATGTTTTCTCCTCCTATGATTGAGTTTTCGCCTCATTTTCGGCTTTACCTGAGACTTTATTGGTTATTTGGTTTGTAAAGATTATTGGTGTTAACATGGAGCACTTTGGCGCATTAGCAGTTTCAGCGTTACGCGACGCCTTGCCGAGGAGCCTAATTGCAAGGTCCTAACCAATGGCTGTTTAGCAATATTCAGAACAGCAGGCCACACCCGTCGTTTTAATCTCACATGATGTAGTTTATACTGCTGAACTGACTGTTCCTGCCGCTAAAAAACAACCCGCTCCCCTCCTAAAAGCCCCGTTGTGTGCTACCCTACACTATATAACCATGACGATCTATAAGTCAATAACAAGACAAGACTGAAATCTGTGCAATGTGGTTATAATTGATTGAGATGTCTGGGTGGAACTTGCGTAAAGCATCTATGTCATCTGCTAAGACGTTCACCCCCAATCCCCCGGAAGATCTACCACTACAATTTTAACTGAATGGACATTTGCCTTATTAGCTTGCCGCTGAGCTTGCGGTGGTCTTCATTACGATGTCATACTTGCGCCTATTAACAGTGACACAATTGTCTTTTTGTGTCAATATATGCTTTTGAAGATTGCAGGCAATGCAAACAAGGATCACTAGTTCAACGTATTCCTCAACTATTGGATCATTTATTTTTCATAGTAATATGATTATTCCATTAGCTGGAATGGATTTTTGGCATGTGTACTGTTCACCGTTTTCTGCATTTACCAGCTCATTCACTTACCTCACTTAGCCGAACTGCGTATTGACATTTTCCTGTTGTCCAAGGGATATTTTCCCTAAGTTTTTACCGTATCTGTCCTCCCAGAACATCGGTTGGGGGTTCACCATGCAAATGGTTTAATATGCTTGTCACAATGAGGGTTCCAGATGACTGACTTTAATAAGCCCTCAGCGTATAGAGATCCAGGATATCCCCCACCAACAAACACACTTTGGGGGGTGCATCCCTTATGTTCATCAAAGGTCACAATAATGTCACAGTGACATGGGAAATCTGTGATTTATAGATAACTATTCTAAGAATATAGCCATAACTGTATTACACCATCTTAAACCTACTACCATTCTGAATTCTTGATGGTAATTCATCAGTTTAAAATATACTATATTGATGATCATTTTTCTTTTTCTGCATTCATGTGATCACAGCAGAATGTATCCCTTCCCTGCCACATCCGCCCCAATGGCTGATCTTTAAAAGGCAATTCTTTTGAATGGAAACGGGTTCATAGTATATGCAATGCATTACGCAAAATGAATTACCACTGGCAGTGCATTCAATCACTTTGTATCTTTCAACACTAAAAGAAAAGAGTAATCAAAACCTTTCAACCTATTAGAGGGATGACTTTTACAATTGAATCACGGGGACCACAGGTGCGATAACAAGTCATCTAAACCCTTCTCTCTAGTGTGTTTCCCCTTTTCTCCGTGTTCTTTCGTGTTTATCTGTTTCAGTAGGCGCCACTTCACTTCACGGCGCCCACTTCGAATTTATGTTTTAATGCCATCTGAGAATTTTCTTTTTTCCTCTACAGCCAATTCTAGGAAATGCATACCAGGGTGGAAAATTAAGGTGCATCTCGAAGGAAAACATAATAGAATCGATGAACGCTGTGCACTTAAAACTACTGATGTTCAAATGCCGTTTTAACGTTCTAGTGCATTAACGTTTCAAGTCATTACAACATTCAGGCCGGGTGATTTGATCACGGCAGGTTTTTAACTGGAAGAATTACAGAAGTTTTCAGCCTAGGATTGTGAAGTTATTAGATACAAATGATCACCTCTGCATTAAGTATAGATTTTCTCCCCCCTGCGCACTTAAGACTGGAAGTTTGTCTTTAAGAGGGTAATAGCAAATTAAGCTCCATACTCCATTTCTCCAGCACTCTTGATGGGCTAATTTTATAACTGCTGATTTGGTCATTCTCCAGATTTAGCTGGAAAGTGGTCAGGTGCTCTCTATTTTCGAGGCTGGGGTGGGGAGGAAACTCTGAAACGAAATCCATTAATGTTTTTTGTTTTAAACGAATATATCCTCATTTATGGGTTGTCTAGACTGATGTATGTACTTTTTAACAAATGAGCCTCATCCTCTCACTTGAACACATTTAGAATAATTAACGTACATTTGTTTCTTCTCAGATTATCACCGCTGTAAAATTTCTCCAGAACCTGAAGGTACGCCAGAGTCCTCTTGCCACCAGAAAAGCCTTCCTGAAGAAAAAAGGTGAGTGCAAAAAATATTAATTGAGGAACGTGTTATCACATTTGAGGACGTCTGTATAATGTAGAATCGCAGATTTAAATTAGAATTAACGGTACCTAATGTGCTAACTTTCATTATAACATTTTGTTTTTATGTTATCCATATTTTACATTTCTAAATTGTATCTTAATTTACAATTTTTTTGGTAAGACAGCCAGTGTTGGACAAGTTACTCAGGAATATTACAAAAAGTAAAGACAATACTTATTACTGGTTATTAAATGTAATTAGTTACATTACTAATTACATTACTATATTACTTTCAAAATAACTACCCTGCCTTGCTTCTTCTGAGAAATGACAACCGGTGTCACTCATTCTAGAATATAATCCTTTTTATTGGAACAATAATTAACCTTACAATCAGCCAAAGTGGAAACATTGCAGCCTCTCAAACCAGATGATTGGACAGGTTTGTTCAGTTAGCTTAATTTAAGTTATTGTGTAACACGATAACGCAGCATTACTTGGATTAGTATTTATAATAATTTACAGTTTTGGACATAGTAATTAGTTACACTACTAGTTACTGTAAAAAGTAATATTACAGTAACCATTTACTAGTAACTATTTACTGCCAAACAATGATGCCAACATACAAATGTAGTGTGTTGCTGTCGAGCCATCTAATATCTCCTATTGTCTCCCTCTCTGAGGGTAGTGTTAAATAAACTACTTTAATGGCAGTTAGTCTAATGTGTTGGTCAATAGTATACAAATTATATTAGTGTTCTGGCCTCAGCCGGAACACCTGTTTTTATATTTACATATACAAAGTGATTTGTAAGCAGTAGAGAAACATTAGTGTACTTATTTCTGCTCTTGTCACTGCTGAAGGAAGCTTATACTGCATATAGTTCATAATGTTTATCTAGCATCTCAGAACATTGTACAAGATTCTGTATTTTCTTAATTCACATAATTTGTACAAAATTCTTCACAGTTAAGCGAGGAATTTCAGCTTTAATTTCGAAGGGAAGCTGACATGAGATTCACACCCAATGTTCTCTTGTTAGCTTTTTCTGTCAGGATGGAAGGCTGTGGCCTGGCCCTTTGCCCCGGGGTGTTTGGATAGGTGTGGATTCAGCTGTAGAGCAGTTGTGATTCAGGTCTCGTGAATGACTAAACTACCAACTGGCAGGCCCATTTGGGTCCAGGAAAATTTATATTGACAAAACCCCTCTGCATTTTCGATGGAATGGTCAATATGACCTTGCAGCATTTTACCCTTTATCTTAGTTCAACTCATCTTGTGAATTTAAAGTGTGAAACTCTTAGTTTGTTCGTAGTAGTGAAGGTGGAAGCGTGCACTTTCTGGCTCACCAGGCTTTTTGTGATATACCCAGATCATTTCTAACACATTTGTTGAAATAAGGCTAGTACTGTACACACAGGTTCATCACACTCAGGACTTATTTGTGTCAAGGCAGAATGTAATTCAATAACTGTTGGCTTCTTTTAAATAGAGCAGAGCTGCGGTTGATGCTGTTTTGCTACTGCTTCCTTGCAATAGGTCTCTGATGGAACATTGACACATTGCGTGTAGCTTTTTCTTCGATACCCTGTTGTATTAGGGAGTGCTTTTCTTTCAATTCTTTGCAATTCTCTTATGTACTTGTGGGACTAATACATAGGCAGAGCTAAGGGACTTTGCGTCTATCATTAGAGCAGCCAAGCAGTGAAAAGTGAGCCTAAAAGCTCCATGACTGGGGAAGGTAACCTGAAACCAAATCCATGGCTGCTACTACACAAGCCTCATCTGGCTATAATGACTCCTGATATCTCTGGAAATGTCCCTGTCTTTGCGTCTCATTATTGACAGCTAAGGGATGTCCGTGATCCGCTGTTCGTTATCTCCAATTCAATAAGGGCCCATCAATAATAAATTACAACATGCACGGCCGCACACATCGCGTCCCACTAACTAAACGGTTGCATTCACAAAATGTGTTCCTCAGTTCGTGACCTTTTTTATTTATTACATTTTTTTAAATATATTTTACAAGTGTACTTTCCAACACATTCTTTTTTAAGTGTTGCTTTTGCAAGTGTGCCGATTAAATACGCACAATGCATTAAATAGTACCACCTAAGTTGGGTAATAACATATCTGTTCTAACTGGAGAATAGACTTGTCTGCGAGATACCAAGTGAATACCAAGCTCATTTGTAATCCTGGAACAGCTGCGATGCCCTGACTGATTTTGAGGTTGCCGTGATATTTGTAAATATGCGTGTTACAGTAAATTGGCCTGTATCAGCAGAAGGCCGTTTTAACTGAGCCTCACCTTGAACAATGCAATTATGTCACAAAGCTGTATCACTTTGTAAGTGGCTCACAAGTGTTGATGGGTCAGAGGAAAAGTAATGTTCTGGACAAAGTGCTGACAATACATGAGACAGTTCCAGATTATTTTACATAAATTGTAGCCTCTTCACTTCCATGCCAAGTTAAATCAATTTGTTTGCTGCCCTACCCTTATTGTGTCAGTTGCATCCAGAGGAAAAGTGTTATTTAACCAGGTATTACATTTTTGGGTTGTTTTCTTTTATACAAGAGGTTAAACGATTATTTTTATAAGTGAACTAGACTAAATTCTTAAATAATTATTTGCAAATGGCGTGCTTCTCTTTTGAAAGGTAATAAAGTCAGAGAAAGGCAGTGTTTACACTTTGTCAAGACAAATATAGGCACATCGTGACTGGTTCTACCCGATATGTATGGAGTCTGCCGTGCTGTCCACTCAACCCTTTGACCCTGAAACTCAATCAGTCGCTCCTCTGACATCCACCAAAGCAAATATGTCAGTCTTAATTTCTAATACGGTTTAATGTCATATTTATGTAAATACTTCTGTATTTTACTCCATATTAACAGCCAGAAATGTCAAAGCACACATAAAATGAAACAATACCATCTCCCGGTAGAGTGGAATTTAAATTGGATTTCTCCTGCTGCCAGTACTTACGCTAGCCAGCTGATGAAGGGGAAAATAGGCCCCACTTTGATTGCATGTTGCAGAATCTTTACACAATAATCTTGTGCGTGCATATTATTTCCCTGCATATTTGTGCCCTGATCTGCACTGAACGATAGCTCTCCGGTTACATCTCTTTTTTTTTTTTTTTGCCGAACACTTCCTAATTGTATGGTTTATTTCAATATTCATTGAAAAAATGTAATTTTCTGTTTTCCTCCACCGTCAATATCATGGTATGAATTGGCAATTATGCACTCCAATATTTCTATCTGCCCTTCTTGAGTCCTTGTTGTATATCCAGGATAAAATATTGGAACTTTGTCACTTAAATTGTAATATAAATCAAGATTTCTTTTTTTTATGCTCTTCACAGTATTACACAGGGGAGGGGCTGAAATGAATTTCTAAGAAGTGCCATGCTAAAGCAATTTGTTTTAGTTGTCCTTTGGCAAGATCAAGCTACATTTTAGTGAGTTTGAGTGAAATACAGTGTGTTTGAGCTTCTTCTAGAGAACAGTTCCACCCACACCTTGGGACGTGATGGCGTTTAAACAGACAACTAGGCAGTCGGGCATACGTTTCAATTCTCACGTATATTAAGCCACATTTTGCAGCATGTTGTGGTGACCGTGGCAGCCAGCTCTACCATAACAGGGACGAGGCGGTCACATGCAACAGTGTGGCCGACGATCGCGCCACGCCAAGGCAGTTTGCCTTGTTCCCTTTCGGTCGCAGTGTTGATATATAATGCTAATGCGTTTGACCCTGGGTGGAGGACCATGGATCGGGGTCTAGCGGAGCACAGGTTGGCTGTCTGCCTATTACCATACCTGGTCTGAAGGTAAGAGGGGAAGGATAAGGTTCATCATTTCATATATTAATAGGATGCTGTTTGCAGGTGAATGTGTGTGTGTGTGGGGAAGTGGGGGTGTCATGTGACACACCCCTCGGACAAAAATGACAATGACCAAGGCCTGCGTGGAAGGTAAAGGGATTGATGTGGTTATAAATTACTCTGCGGCGCCACCTAGCACAGGCCTTGCCCTGCTTTGTCCTCAGCACACGGCAATAAAGTAGGGAAATGAGAGCAGAGTCCCCCTTTTTAATACATAAATGAATACACTATGAGAGCCGGCGTTATTTAGGGCACGCCGTTTTGAGCAGCTGTGGCAGTACACAAAATCACACGCGGAATGTCTGTGCGTCATGAGAAACTGGTGGAAGTTGCACTTGGCTCTCGATAAACCGTTGACCTCGACCTTTTCTGACCCCTGACACGCATATTTAAAAAGAATATGAGATTCAAAATGTAAGTAATTTTCACTCAAGGGCAACTTCATAATTCAATCTACAGAGGACAGTGAAATAGGCTTTCACCTTTTTACCGCTGAAAATATTTTAGTAAGCAATTTTTATAATTGGCTGTCCGGCATGGGTCTTGACCCATAAAGTTCAGAAGTGCCAGAATTGGAGAAATGGATTTTATGTAAGAGCCTTACTGCTTCTTGGCCCAGAGAACAAGGGCCTCTGAAAATAGAGCCGTAAATAACGCGAGGAGCAATGGGTTTTCCTTTAAATAAATACCGATCAGGTTTATGTTGAAAGACAATAGAAAACGTAGCCCAGATATGCAGTTTACAGTATTTATAGCTGTAATATCGAGGTGCCAGCACCGTAATTTCATGCCCCAATGAGAATGGCAAGGTCAAAGCAAATGCTTTGGCTGAGCATCTGCTAATACAGTGACTCATAAACAGCCAGCGCATGTATCAGGTGCACCAAATAATACAGTATAATGAAATACAGAATAGCTTTCCATTATTGTTCTTTTTTACGGTGTCGTCATTAGCTGTAATTTATGTCTTAAAAAATTCATCTCCCCACGGGTCGATTTTCAAAATGGAGGTCTTAGGGGTCATTCCACAGGTTCTGGGACCCGTAATAAATTTCACAATACCTTTTTGTGTTGTTTGCCTTTTATATGTAAAACTCAATTTCACCTTGTTCTGCTTTTCTTTCATAAATGGATCTGAGGGGTCTTTCATTCCTTGTTGTTTTAGACTCGTCAGTAAACGGATCAGAGCGTGCCACGTAGCTCGGTGAGGTGTAATTCTTACAAGAAAACCACACGTTTTATTGTGTCATGCGGGAGAAAGTGTTTTCATTCTGCCGCATAAACAACACCTTAATATCTATTAAGATGTGAATGCATTAGGCTCCTCTGCGAGCCAAAAGTACATTTATGGAGGAAATACCCTGGTTTTGGAGTGCACACGTTTTAGATGTGTCTCCCTGCTCTCTGACACGCCTGAGTCAAATGAACGGGTCAGGCTTCTGCACAGATTGATAACGACCCAAGTGTGTTGGAGCAGGGAGACATCTAAACGGTGCTCCTGCATGTTAGATGTTTCTCAGTGGTACTCCAGGAGATGAAAATGCTGCCCTAGAAAACAGACCACCACACTTTTACTTCTCCCCATTTGTAGAAACGGAGATCTCGCACGCCTCACTCAATAGTCTGCCACCATGCAGTCTGCTGTGGTTGGAGGAATCGGGAGTCCGGGGACACATTATTGCTTATTGGACAGTGCCGTCTGACGCGCCACGGACGCACCGCTTCCTGGCAGCTGTGGGCCCCAAAGTAGACTGCCGGCGCTGGCCGGCGTTCGCCTGCGATTATTCAAGAGTCGGCGCAGGGCCGTTTCTAAATGTCTCTGGAGCGTTTAAGTGTCGGTGAGAGGAGAGGGAACCACCTCTTGACATCCGAGAGAGATTTTTCAGGCAGGTTGTTTATTTGTTCGACTGCAGGTTAAAGGAAAATGTAGGGCAAAGTTTTGATATGTCTGGGACGGTGTTCTATTCAGGTACGACTCATTTGCTAAATTCCCTGGGTAGTGAGACCTGTCACATTGCACCTTCATGCAGGTTTTTGGCGATAAGAATATTATAATTATCTTTTTGTTCTGCCATTCACGTTCTTCATAAAGGCTGATTTGTGCTGCCGGTTTTGATATTAGGTGGTGTTATTGCTCCACACGGGTGCTATGCTCCACACAGGTGCTATAAAGATAGCTTGGCGGCTCACTGGGAGATATCGGCGCACGTGTGGATGGTGTTGTGCGGGTGTTACAAGCATGACCTGGATGCTGAACATGACAACAGCTGAACCTGAAGCCTTGCCGTTACCTCTGTCTTTTATAGAATGGAAGCATGTGTTGACCATGTGCAGAAGGGATCAGTCCAAATGTAAGGGTCCGTCTGCAAAGTGGGGAGGGGGTCTGTCAGGGGGACGGTAAGTGAGGAAGCTCATTCTGTCAAACGGGCAGGGAAAGTCATAGTAAAATGACAGCACACTTGTGTCTGACTACATTAGGATAATCCGTAACCCTGTGATCTAGAGATTGCTGTTGTATCCTGCACATCAACAAGTACCACCAATCGTCTTTGTATTTTTAAAGCAACCCATATTATATTATAACCCATATTTTATAAATGCAGTTTAATTTGTATCCTTTTTTTTTTTGTCATTATGTTTAAAATGTATTTATTTATTCTCTTCAGATTGCTCATCGAAAGTTGTGACTGTATTGTTCTTTCATTATATGATGCTCATTGAGCAAAGAGTCTTAGAAAAGCCAGCATCTGGTGCCTAAAATAAAATCCTTTCTTTCTACAAAAGGAGATGTTCATATTAGATTTTTTATTCTCCCCTCTGATTCTCCATCAGGGAGCCCTTTGCAATTTAATCATCACTAAAATCATTAAAAAGATCTGAAGATTAAATTATATTGGCATTTGCAAAATTATGTAATACATTTACATCACAATGAAGAAATTAAAATAATGCATTTTCTCTGTCAGGGGTGTATGAAACGTCCACCTGGGAAATATAACTGGAGAAGTGGACAGACTCTTATTTTCGTTGCCTTGGGTGACAGTTAATACGCTAGCAAAGTTTCCAACTCCATTGTTGGACACTTCTCCCCAAAAATGTGTGTGTGTGTGTGTAAATGTATTTCTTCGATTCAGACCTGTGTGAAGATGCTTACGTTGCAGTGTAAACACATTGTGATGATAAGCAATTTATTTTTTGGCCCCCCACCCCAAGTCAAAGAGGTGTGTCTGGTCCTTTCAGGGCTCACTGATGACGAGGTGGACTTGGCCATCCAGCGCTCGGGCAGCACAGAAGAAGTCCTAGCATTGAGCCCTGTGGGCCCCCCACAGCCGCTCCATGGCACCCAGTTGGCTCTCAGCCCACACAGTAAGGCCATGTATTCCCCTTTACAGCCAAACGCATCCTTTTATTGATTCATATTATTAGTGTTTGTGTTAGCTGTATTTGTGTTTATATATTTTCGGTCATTATTTTGAATGGCAGATTCAGTTTGCTTGTCAGTTGTATGAAACGTAACTGCCAAACCATACTACCAATGCATATGAAACGTACTGACTACGATACACAGGGAGCTACATTAAATGGCTTGGCAAATGGCTTTGCGGTTATTGGTCATATTCAAGGCCTTCTGCAGACACCTAAAGTGGGAGATTATTGTCCAGAATCCTACTAGAACACAGGAGTGAGAGTCAAAGGCGTCGTCTCATCAACCTCTCGCGCCATCCCCGGTTACGGGGGTGAAGGGAGGGTGTATTTCACCCCCTCTGAGGCCACACCACACAAGCTGTATCTTTACTACCACAGGGGGTTATGAGCGCTGTCCACTGATTTACCAATGCAGGATGAAGTCCGCATAATGCTTAACCCGTGTGACAATGATTCCAGATGCATTCCACCCTCATTTATTACAACACTGTCCTTGACTCCCCCGGCATCTCATGTTTTGTAATGATAGTGATGTTGATGGGATGGCCATGTAGTTACGGGGGGGTGGGGGGCTCTCTGTCCATAGTACGGGGGGAGGGGGGGTTATATCAGAATGGCTATAAGGCAGCTGCATAATGAGGTGAGAGCAGGGTAGTCTTGTACGGGGGGGTCACGCTCAAAAGAGGGGGCTACCTTACTTTGATGTCCTTGTTATGGGGGACGTTGCACGAGACCCGCATCCATCTCCGTCTGCGTAATGGATGCTCTGATCTCCATCTCCACACGGCAGAGGGACAGGAAGGCCTCCACTGAACCCAATAAATTTGAGAGGAGATTGGAAACACGGGGATGGAGGACCGCAGCGCCCGCCGCTTAAGTGACCAAGGAAAAGGCTGATGACAAACAAGTGTCGAGCGGGAGGAGGTGGACAGGGAGGAACGGAAGGTTCCAGAAGGGCCATGAGTGTGCGTGTTAGGGGGGGGGGGGGGGGGGGGGGGGGGGGGGGGGGGGGGGGGGGGGGGGG
>JAODOY010000022.1:936554-952400 GCA_025399855.1 Forbesichthys papilliferus
GGGCCATGTGTGGGCGTGTTAGCCCCCCCCCCCCCCCCCCCGCCCCCTGGCCAACCCACGGTTCCGGTCGTCCTGTGCAGGGTCAAGCGACCTCGGCCAAGGTCTCTTCCCCTCCACCCCCCCGGCCTTTTGGGATGCAGGAGTGTTCCGGGGTAGGCGATGAGATGATCTACCGGAGCCATAATGTGCTGTGTGTTGTTGCCATATGGGCTGTGGTGAGTGATGTAGAGATGGTTATGGGATGCAGTGGCAGGGCCGTAACATGCCCTTGAGTGAAGGCCACCTTGCTGTATTCACCTTGAGAACGCGCGGCACGGCTGTGATCATTTGATTTGCATGGCAGAAGTGGCACAACCAAAAATCAATATATTTGTACTTACTTTATGCCGGTAAACATGTCTGTTACATACAGTAACCTGTTATGTGAAACCAGATCTGTAATAGAATATCCACAGTGCACTTACAGTAAAACTGGTGCCCTATGATGATTTCCTAGTATTTACTTTCACCCGCACCAGAGTAAATAACGAGGTTAATGTCAAGAGGCTCTTTGTTGTTTACTGACATTTTCAGTAGAATGTGTACAGTATCTTACTTGGGGAAATCCAACTTGGCAGTTGGCCCGAATGACAGCCCAGCTCTCATTTGTGACACATTGGAACGGTGTCCGTCTCTCGGCAACCCAGTTTATTTCTGGATACATAGACTCTCTCATCTTGTACCGTTCTGGCGTTAAGACGGTTTAGAAATGTACATTCTTTAAGGTTCCTCTCAGTGTGATGTTGACACGCGTTTGCTCATGCAAACTTTCCATATCGAAAACAGATAAAGCAGCGCCGTTGCCTCGGCCGGGAACCACCTAAAATGATGCATATTTCCTTAAACCGGAACAGTAACATTGTCTATCTATTCTAATGTAGGCCTACAGTAATTTGCAAATTTCCCCAAATGCTGCATCTCTTTACAGTTAATGATATGGCGTTACGTTCCATTTTCCCCATCCAGGCCCTCCAGGCTACAGGTGGAGAGATTACAGTGCCTTTGCAGTCATTATGGTGGGTGTGGCCATTGGCTTGCATCAACTATACAAGGTAAGGTTATATAAGGTTAGTCATGCCACAAGTGTGTGAGTGTGTGTGTGTGTGTAGTATGCAGTGCATGCTACTGTTGAAATGTTTGGGGTTACCCACTCACACATACAGCCATTTAACAGTCTGGGGGCATTTCGGGTCTGGAGATGAAAATTTGCCTGTCTGACTAATTCTCACACATTTGACCTCTGTTAGTGGTACTATGTTTCATTAATGAAATGTTAATTTTTTGTTGTTGTTTATGTTTATTTAGTAAGGGACAATATTCCCTTACTAAACATAAACAAAAAAAATGTGTTCATGTTTTATGTGCAGAAAAACATTTGGACATTTCTTTGACTTTTGGAAAAAAAAACATTTTGTCCATTTAGAATGACATCAAATAATCATAAATGCAGACCTAATGTTGTAAATGACTGGCATAGCTGTTAATGGCTGATTCTACATAGGCGTGCACACCATGTTTAGCAACCGTCACTCTCGTGTGCCAGTGGTACGTTGCTAATCCGAGTTGAGCAAACTGATCATTAGAAAACCCTTTTGCAAAATTGTTTGCGTATCTGAAAACTCTCAAAACTGGCCTTCTTTAGACAAGCTGAGGATCTGTATTGTCAGCATGTTGTGGGTTTGATTGCATCCTCTAAATGGCCAGAAACAAAGAACTTTCTCCTGGAACAGTTTTTTGCCTTTTGTGAGAAATTAAGACTATTGCATGCGAGACAATTGCCACAGGGACTGGTGGCTGTTGACAACAAACCTCTGTTCGCTTATGTCTTTTTATTTCTGTATTTCTGATCCATTTTATTGGACAGAAAATGTCTTATAAAATCAAGAAAATGTCTAAGTGACCACAAACTTTTAAATGGTTGTGTAGGCAGTGTGTGTGTACTATAAACTGTACACTATGTACATCTCTTAAATACGCTATACGTCAACATATATACAGTTAATCTCTGCCCTGACATTGTGTTTAAATCACTCGGGCATTGTGCGTCCGTCTGGATGAATAGTTCCAGCACTGTGGTGGGGGGGAAAGGCACCGCTATTACTTAATTCGTCTGGAGAAGTTGTTAAAGCTGTCCTGCTGTACGTCAGAACATTATGTCATTTAAACCCCGTTTTTAACATTTGATTTATGCCCCCTCCCCGCGCTTATTTGACATACCGTCTTTTTTTCTGTTTCAATTTCCTTTGAAGAAATCTGCTTGGATCAGCACACAGCGCAGCCCCTGTCTTGATATGCCGCGGGTCTAAGAATAATCGCCCTGGTTTATATTGGCTGTGTAGTCTCAGGGTAAACCCATGAGACTAAGGGCCAGATTATCCCCCAGTGGTGCTGTGGTGTGACATGTGGCGGCCATTACACTGACCCTGCTCCCATTCCCGCAGAGCACTGGTTGCGTTGGTAGTAGCGCTTGGCATTGGAGAGGAGGGCTGGCTTTCGTTAGGTTGTGCTCACGTACTGTGTGCGCGTGTACCAGGCAAACCGGACACATCCAGTTTGTGCTTAAAAAGGCAGGTTTAGTTTTTTTCTTTTTTTTTCTGAAATAAAATAGCTGTTAATGCTGAGGGTAAAGTGTTGTAAAACAGTACCATTTGGTACAGGTTCAAATGTGAACAGTACGCAGCCCTAACAGAAAAATGGAGGACAAAGCACTGCAAAAATAATGTTCTGTCAGAAATGTTTGGAGATAATGGCGTTGTTTGAGCCTGGCTATTATAATACACAAGGCTATAGGCGATGAGTTACACACATGTACTGTATACAGTATGAGACACAAAAAGGCGATTTATTATTTTGGCCAGTAAACAATGGTGGATTTTTCCATCTACCAGGATAGTGAGTCAAAAGTATATTTTGGACACTGTTCAAAGGCATTCTAAGTCCCCGAACACACAGGATATACTGTCTTTTACGAGACGGGTGTATTTAAAAGTGTCCTATGACCTATAGTTACTGTAGCGATCATTCTGAACCTGGCGTAAAATGTCACATATTTTTTACTTGACATGGCTTATTTGTAGCTCTCGCTCTCCCCTATCTCTCTTTCTCTCCCCCTATCTCTCTCTCCCTCACTGTTCACATAACTCTCTCTCTCCCCTAGCTCTCTCTCCCCCTCGCTAGCCAGCTCTCCCCTAGCTTTCTCTCCCCCTATCTCTTCCCCTTTATCTCCCCCCCCCTAGCTCTCTCTCTCCCCCTCTAGTTAGCGCCCCTTCTAGCTAGCTAGCTCTCTCTCCCACATAGGGGGGGAGGGAGGGGTGGCCGGTCTTGTCCGCAGACTCCTCCGGCCAGCAGACCTGGCTGTGCTTTGGCAGCTCGGTCGCCGTGGCGCCCCGGCAGGCGGGCACGGGCTGTTGTCATGTCACCGGAGTGCAGCGCCAGCCGCGCCATATGCCCTGGCTTCTGCCCGCACTTATTTATGCTATGGCGTGCCTTGTAAACACCATGCGCCCAGCAGCCCGCTTATTAATTACTACGTGTTGACACTCATTTAATCCTTTTTGGGTTTTTTTTTCTTCTCTAAAAAGTGTTTATTACTCTCGCTGGTGTCTCCGGTCTCCACCTGTGTGTGTGTGTGTGTGTGTGTGTGTGTGTGTGAGAGTGTGAGAGAGAGAGAAAACCTGGCTCGGGTGGGAATTTATTTTTGTTATCTTTTATTTTATTTTTATGCTACGATTGAACTTTTTTTTACAAACGAGTTTCTGCGCCACTCCACACAAACACACACACACGGCCAGGAGTCGGTTAGTCACATTCCTACATTCCTACAGCTCTGTCACCTGGATCACTCCCGAGTGGATCTCACACGCAGTCCACACGCCATGTTCTCCGCCATTTTGACCCCCCTTCCCCCACCTCACATAACTACTTCATAGATTTGTAGACCCAAATAGACACACACGCAAACACTGGCAAAGATATCATCACAAACTGCCAATAGAGAATTAATAGATGTTAAACAAATAGAACATCTTCCCTTACCTTGTAGTTATAGCCAGCTAAGCTAGTAAGATAATACACTTTTTGTAAAATTCACCAAATATCTCCTCGCATTTTGATAGCTCACCGTTTTCTGTGCGTGTTGAAAAAGTAATCCAGTACGTCTACACAGCCCAGGCTCTGTAGATAGTAACACAAACAGAGTGGCGAACACCGCTCACAAAAACAGTGCCCTAGGCTTTGCAATGTGTGGGGACGGGGCTTCTGAGGGGAGTTTGCTTTGATTTGAGCGCGAGTTTAGCAAGCTCTCCAGAGAGTGACTGACTAACCATGCATTTTAAGGACCACTGCTTAGACTGGCTCACCCGTTCCTGTTCATAAACATAAATAAAAAAGCACCAACCCATTATCGGTACATTCAGACACCTTTCATTCTATGGGGTACAACCCCATAGAATGCGTTAAGTTTACATGCGAGTTTTATTTTATGTACACAGATGAGGTCGTTGTCCTTCCGTTTCTCTCGAGCTGAAACGGGCTCAACTTTGACTTGTTATCTCTCTGGAACGGTTTGCACACACATTTGTGTTTTTCCTGCAGAAACCAACAGAAATAATAGTGTTCACATTCTTGTCGTATGGGGTGCCAACTTCACGGAGGTCGTTCAGACTGTCTAATAAAACGATACATTTGACCCTCCACCGGTTGGCCTACCACCCCCCTCCCCCCCCCCCCCAACCACCCCAGTGTTTCTGTCCATCCTCGCCGACGGAGAGAAGTGTAATGGCGTGTCATGTTTTTAATTGCAGAAATACATCCTTCCCCTCATTATGGGCCGGCGAGAGGACAAGAAGCATCTGCAGAGGATGGAGAGCACCATCGTCGCCATGAGTGGCACGCTGACACACACAGGTGGAGATTAATATCTTCATCACTTTCTCCCTCCTCAACATTTTCCTTCATTTATCTGGAGCCAAAATCGGGGGATGGTGGGTGGGGGGGTGCGCACGTTTTTTAACAAATGACGGCGCTGTCATTTCGCTTTAATTTGAAATAGCTTGTTTACTGTCAGGCTCGGGCTCAATTAATTACGTTTCGCTGAAAAGCTCTTAACCTCGGAATATTAATGAGGGGTTGTGAAATGACAACTTTTCTCCCCTCCCCCTCCCCCGTCTGTCTGTCCCTCTCTCTGTGCCAACCTCACAAATCCCACCCGAATCACAACCGCCGTCACGATCACGCACCCTCCTCCAGTCTGTGGCGAGAAAGTTCATTTTAATTTTGTAGCGTGTGCGTTAGGCGCGCGCGCGTGTTAGCCGTGTTGCCGGGGCTCAGCATTGGGCCCGGTGTGATTAAGTGTGCACTGACAGATGCGACTCCCTTGTCGGACAGGTGAGGTATCTGAACCTGGCTGTCAGACACCAGGGGGGGTCGGGGGGTGTGGGGGTTGATGGAGCTGCATCTTCAGCTCTCCGTCAGTGTAATTAAACATCCCGGGAGGTGTGGAAGAGAGAGAGAGGAGAGAGACACTCTTCGAAAAGTTTGGTCTCGTTAGCGAGAGGACTTCAACTCGAGCCTGTACTCATCGCTATGCGACAAGTGGCCCTTTTAAACGGTGGGGTCTCGCGGAGGGCAGGGGGGTTTTGTTGACCATCGACCTGGAAGTGCTACACTTTCTTCCTGGCTAGTCTGGAAACAAGGAGGGGGGGGTGAATTCAAAATAAACTCACACAACGTCTGAGTTTATTTAGTCTGTTTGGAGTTACAATGCACACGATGCTTCTGCTATAAAAGAGAGCAAGCTGTGTGAATCAGCCACATTTACTCAAAGCATTATTATCTAAAGAGGACAGGCGTGTAGCCCTCTTTGGTAGCACGTTCAGGTTACAGTGATAAAAGTACATTTTTCACCGTTGTCATTCTTTATCTTTGTCATCAATATAGGCCCTATAATGTGTACTGTATATACACACTGTTATTAGTATATAATATCTTGCATGAATTCTTATAATCCCTTTAATATATAAAATACCCTTGGGTTCACAGTCAAGTTAATTGTTTCTGATATTTGTCAGTTGAGTCAGATTTAATGGACCTTCCCGTAAAATTATCCAGTAGTAGGACAACATAATTCTTCTTCCTTTTTTAATTTGTCTCCAAAGTTGTAAAATTAAGTCAATGACTCACAACTTCTGCATTGTTGGGGACATGGCTAAACGGGAACCATTGCAAACAAATGTTTCTGTGTAGAAACCCAGGCTCTGCATTAACTTGACAGGAATCACGTAAGATCAAAGTAAACACCTATTGTCTAATTTCCCTGAAGTGGCAAATTAGTTAGTGGCTTAGTTGTATGATTACTGGTACAAACTGGCAGTACAGTACAGGGTTCCCGTGAATCGCATATATTGAACAATAACATAGCAACATTTTGGTTTTGGCCCTTTACCAGAATGTACTTCAAGATAAAACTGCACCTTTTAAAGGTATTTTATTGTGGCCAGCCCCAAGGTACATCTCTACAATAGTTATGCTGTTTCATTAGCATCCGTCATGCCTGTCAGATGTATACATTATCTTTGCATGTGCTCAGATTTGAACAAATTTGCTAGAATAGAAAAAAATATATTTTACTTAATGAAAGCTGCCAACAAGTGTGTTGCAATTGTATTTTTGTTTCAAAAGGCAACTCTGGTGATTTGATAAAGTTACACCGACGCTGTTGTTGGCTTGGCGGAGTGGCTGCAGTCCAGTGTGTGACATCGCGTGCAAGGCGCGCCAACCTCAATCTGCTTAACAAATACAAGCTCTTTTATGGTCATTTTAGCCCGATTATGCAAAACCACTTCCTCTGGTTGTCTCGCCACCTGTTGTGGGCCTAGGCGCTGTGTCATTCTCTTTCTGCTACCTCACAGACCCTACAGTGTATGGTGTGCTGGTGCTCAGCACCTTTTACAATAAGAGCTCTCCTTCCTTTTTTTTTCCCTCCCCGTGATGGTGTGTACTGTAGTATGTCAAGGAAAAACCGCGGGTCCTTGGTTCACTCTGCCAGTGCGGGGAGCTAATTTGCTGTGACTGCAGTAGCCATGCAGCTATTGTAGTTAATGACTGTTGTAGTTAACAGTTGGGGAGAGGGGTTGCAATTACACTGAGAGTTTTCTCTCTCTCTCTCTCTCTCTCTCTCCGCTGCACTGAGTAATAGCGGCCGACTGCCTGGCTGCTGCCAATTGCTTGAACCCCCTTTTGTTAAAGTTCATGTATTTCTCTAGTGCCGGGTGCAGTGAAGTGATGTATCCCTTTGAATGGGGACTACATTAGTCTCTCTCAGCAGCCCCATGCTCTAGACTGCAGGCCTTGGTTCCCATTATGATTTTGCCTACAACTTCACACAGACAATTAATGAATGGATCTTGGAAGCACTTCAGCACAATCCGGCCTGTAATGGAATTGTGTGGCTGTCGGGTTGCTCTCTCTGTCGTCGGGCGCCATATTGGTGACCAGCTGGCCATTAAAGGCGGGCACAGGCTCGGACATATGTAGTGTACATTATACAAAGGTATTTACTGAATAATTTACTGGGTGTACAATGTGGCCCTCCCCCCAGCTGTTTGAACCTCTTTTCTCTCTCTCTCTCTCTCTCTCTCTCTCTCTCTCTCTCTCTCTTTTTGACTCGGTTTCTCACTCACACATGGCTTGTTGCAGCTACAAAGCCTCATTCTGATTCATGCCTGGCCAAAGTCGTTGACCTCATTAGTCTTCATATCGGTGATGGCCGAGGGCAGGAAGGATCTCGGTTTTTGTCAAGTGTCTCAGCAATACAAAGAAGGCAGAGATTACGGCCCGGCTTGAGAAGGAGCGGGCTGTCAACAGTTTAGCTCGGCCCTGGCTCAAAAAAGCCTCGCGTAAATGCAACATTACTGGCTGGCAAATGCCGTTGCCCATCTGGGATCTGAGTTGTGGTTGGGTGGGGAGCACCCATTGAGCCTAATAGGGTAACTCTGTAGTTGCCCCATTACGGTGTGGTACACACACCCCGTCGCTAACACCTCTTCTTAAAGAAGGCTTGGGTTTGGAGTGGAGTGGAGTGGCTGTCCTCGTTTTTGAGGTCGTCTTTGCACTAATCCGGCATGTCCCGGCGAATTTTGCAACTGTGGAAAGATCAAACGTTTGAGCGGCACGCCCACACTGATCCAACCACACCCATCTAAAACACAGGTGTCTGACACCAAGAGTTTGGCTTTCTTTTGAAAGATCAAATATTACCTCTGTGGTGCTTGGACAAAAGGAATAGTCTCCTAGCCTTTGTCCCGGTGCAGGTTAATGAGGGAGCAGGCTTCCCCGCATCCTGTCCAGTGATCTGGAGTGCATGCAAGCTTTTAACCAGTGGGCTGACAACCCTGCCAGTGGACCGACACAATATCTGTTGATGTTAATCCTATTAGGCTTGATTTAACACTTTACACGCCCCTGATTTATATGAATGTTTATTGGTTTTCTGTAATATAATCAGCTCGGGGAAACTTAATGCATTGTTTGGTAATACAGGCTTGACTAGGAGCATAGGGGCAACAAACTGCACCCAGTCTTATTTGAAATCATACACCGTCTTCCAACACCAACACTTGAACTAATTCAATCTTCAAAGTCAATGGAAAAAGAGCAATATTTATTGGGATTAGGGGGGACATTTTGTCTGGCAGCCTCCTCCCAAATGAGAGCCTTGTTTTTTTCCCTTTGTTGATCGTTTGAGGATTTAAGATGCATTAGATGGCAGTGTCTGGGTGGGTAATGGAAGGTTAGAGACTGTTATTTGATTTAAGTTCAGACACTTGAGATTAATATCTCCATCCTATACGCAGAAATCCCACCCGCCCCCAATAACTATGACTAAAAAGCTCAGGCTAAAGTTACTGGTTATTGGCTTTGAATGCAATACTTCAAGTGCATTTTGGATCAGTCTACAGTACATCCTACACTCATCATCATTTATAGAAATATGTATTCAGTTATGCGTCACCAAAATCACAAACCTTTGTTTATTTTCTTACACGTTTTTGAATCTCTATCTCGTAGGTTTGATGTACTATGTTTAATTGCGCTATAATGTCACTTGGCTCACATTTTAAGATAAAATACTTCCTATATTCTGTATAAAATACAGTAAATAATAATGTCACATGCTGTCGAATGTACAGGAGTAAATGGTTGAAAAGGAATTAACCCCTTTGCCAAACCTCTGGATTAATGTGTGTGCGTGTGTGTGTGCGTGTTCAGTCACTCAGCTCCAGCAAACCCTGGCCTCGGTCCAGGAGCTTCTGGTCCAGCAACAGCAGAGGATCCAGCAGCTGTCCCAGGACCTGGCTGCATCAGAGGTAAAACCAGCTCGGCACCCTCTCCTCCCACGGCAACAACACCATCAGCATGTGGGCAGCAGGGGAGCCATGCCTCCCCTGCTGCCTGTCCATTTTAAGTCGGGGACAGGCACAAAATGGCTGTCCCCGACTTAAAATGGACAGGCAGAAGGGGAGCCATGCCTCCCCTGCTGCCTGTCCATTTTAAGCCGGGGACAGACACAAAATGGCTGTCCCATTAAAAAAAAAAACTAAACTAACTAAATTAGAGACTTGCCTTGCTACAGAAGACTTAAGGGGCTCACGTGTAGCGAGAACGGACAGCCAGTTATTACACATTGTCTAAAGACTAGCAGCCAAAATGCGCGATGGGTCTTGATGATGGGATCATAATTTTTAACCATATTGCAGTTCTTACTTGTGCTGAATTTTATAGTCATGTATGGAGACTCATTAATGTTTAAGTGTACCGGGCTGAGTGATTGTTTATAAAAACGCACCGCATCAGGAACTGTAGAACTTAAGTGCAAGGATGAAATGTTGCTTGCTTACTTTCAAATTTTATTTATTTATTTATAAGGAAAAAAATGATAACGCCAGTCGTAAATTGCTTTATGGTCACCGGGCTCTAAGTACATGTACCTCGGAAAAGAGACACTTAATGTCCACAGCTTGTTGTTAAGCACACGTGTGACCGTAGCATCTGGATAGCGCAGGGAAACACACGCAACACATCTGTTTCATTCGACACCAACGTGGAAGACATACGAATCCTCCGCCTGCACAAGGTTTGTCACAAACTGCATTTTGTGGCGTTTCAGGCTCTCCACACACCTTACCCCCCCCCCCCCCCCCCTCACATGCACGCACGCACACACCACCAGGTTCCATGTGCCATGCATAGAGCAGCGTGGGCCCACATCACGTTGTGCGTGGGAGCAATGCTCTAATTAAACCCATGCAGACTTGAAACAGAGCTCCCATATCCCCCCCTCCCACACACACACACACACACACCACCACACCACTAAGCAATACCCACTTTAAACAATGAGTAACCGCAGAAGCACCGGGGAGTGAGGGATGTTTTTCTTTTCATTTGGCATCGCCAAAACACAGATTGGATTAAAAAGTGTCTACTTCATTTGCCATGAGTGCCTTGTTGGACAGCGGTAGTGGATAAAAAGTATATTTCACATCAAAACACCCATTAAACAAATCATAAACTCTGCTTTATAGCTATAGTGTCGATCTTAAATTTTCCCCGTGAGCCAGCATAAGGCTTTCAGTTGTCTTAAGCCATAGGGGAAATTGGGGAAATTGTTTTCAGGTCGGGGGTGTGTGATCAGAAACACATGTTGGAGCGTCATTGCTACTTATCATTCACAGTTAGCAGCTTTCGGGGGTTTGCCTCTGCGCATAGCTTGCTGCAGACCACAATTGGCAATTGCACCTCTCAACGCGGAAATGTGTCTTTAACCCAAAACACATGGAGACTTCTGTTCCCTCAGCTGCTAAGTAAACATTTCTTATGCGCTGGAAACCGCTGAATTGCACCGTGCAGATACTGTCCCCAAACCAGAGACCTCGTTATAAGTGAATTAGGTGACACGCACGCACGCACAGACTCAGCCGTACAAGTCATTACACATAGCTGTTGGAAGGCTTCAAGTTCTGGCACAGCTATCTTTCAAATGTTTTTTCCTCTGTAACCATGACTTCTTTAAGGGTATTTTCTGAATCTCTGACCACTGCTGTTAAACGTCTGGCTTGGGGATGGATTTGCCTCAGGCTGATTCATCCCCTATGTTTAACAGCCAGTCTATTTTTGTTCCATTATCGTTACAAATTTGCCAGTTAACAATGTTTGCCCTGCCTTCACAACTCACTGATAGTTCTCTTTATTAGTGGATGCGCATAGATGATTAGAAACCACCTTCTTGCTTGTGTGAGATGAACCGCCAGTGGGAAAGTGCATAAATAGAGTGAAATCAATTGCACTAGCAGAGTTTCCACTCAAAAACGCTCCTCTGGGGATTTCCTTTTGAAACTAATTCTATCATAAATATACATGCATTACACGAAAATGCAGTCTGCTGGCAGAGTAACTGTGAATTAATTTGCCTTCAGACACTCTTAAACAAGCCTTGTTAAAGATCCTATCTTGTTGCTAATGGTCCAAAGGCATTTATCTTCATTTAGCCAGTTGTGCGTTACAATCCTCCGGCGCTCTTAGAGTTTATGCTTTTTGTGCTTGTAATATTTTTATTTATGTTTATTATTATTATTATTATTGTATCTTGACACACTTAAATGAGCTGACCCCTATTTTACCCTGGAAAACCACAGCAAGAAATCCTCAGATAAGCCACGACTGAACAATAAATAACAGTGGTTTCAACGTGGTTTTGCAAGTGCTTAAATTCACGTATGTATAGAATAACTAGATCTGACGTCAAAGTAAACCCAGGGAATCCACAGATAAGGAGTTGAATAGAACAGAATAAGACTGACATGAGTGTGTTCTCTATAAGATCCAAATTCACTTGAATTCCCTCATTTTAAGGTTTTACCCGCCTTTCCACCCCCGAGGTATCCCATGAAACGCAACGAACACTTTAAGTCACATTTCGCTACGTAGATATCATAACAACTCATGTCCGCTCCCCACTTGCCCCGCCCTCTCTCGGGATGGATTCCATCCCTTGGAAGTCTTTAAGCTCAGCCGGCAGAGCAATTAATTTTTTCCGGAGGTAAAATGAGAGAGAAGCAGCTTCCAGCCTTATTATGCGGATGCCCTGGGGGAGCGAAGGGATTAAGATGGTTCTAATGAGGTGAAGGCTTTAATAAGAGGGTCTTCAGCAGGCCTCCAACCAGCGCCCTTACCTTCCAGGTTTAAGGAGCCGATGAGAGCAGAGCTCATCCACCCCTCCTCTCCCCTACCTGATCACTACTCCTCCTTCTCTAGCTCCTCTTGCTCCTCTTGACGAGTCTCAGCCCTCCTCACGTGTGATTCAATTAACATCTCTTAGATTTAATTACAAGTGGAAGAGTCCAAGTTATCCCTCTCCTCTTGGTAGGGATGGGGGAGAGGCTACTCTTCCTAACAAGCTGGCCTCTGGTGAGTCGGCCGAGTCTTAATTACGTTTTTTTTTCCTTTTCCTGTTTGTTTTGTTTATTTATTTATTTTTACCTTTTTCATTCTCCTCCCTCCAGTCCAATCATTTAGCTCCCCCCAGCCTGGTTCTAATCGTCAGGTATAGAGAGGTTTAGGAGCGCAGGTGCAACCATCTAGAATGCCAGCTGTCTGAAAACACCTGCTGCCAAATGTTTTAGATGCCTTCCCGCACGGAGGGCAACACGTTGTCTCCTCGCAGCCTTGGAACCCTAGAACAGTGCGATGCCAAAACGGTTCGCTGTTCATTGTTTTGTGTTGTCGTTATTTTCCTCACAGAACACCGCGCGCCAGAATTTCCGCTGACAATGAATGACTGCACCAAGTAATCGTGCACAGAAAAATGCATTGCGTTTTGACATGAAATTTGCCATTCAAATATTTAGCTTGATAACACAATTAACCATCATTCCCTTTAGCAATTCATGCCTCGGCACGGCAGTCCGTGAGTGATAACGCTCACCTTTTGATAAAAGGCAAAAAGAACAAAACAAACTGCCAAGCCTGTAGCATACCTACATGAATGCCACTATTGTTCAAGATAAGGCCATTATCCAAAACTCCCGACCTGCCCTAATCTTTTCAAGGTAGTATGGAAAATTATGTAAAAATGGCATGATTCACACTCATAGCCATTTGGGTGATGACAGCTGTTAGGATGGGACTGTTTGTCTTTCTCTGTTACCAGAAACAGCCCCGGTGTGTTTGTCGGCTGACCGTTGTGAAGTGGATTATACTGTGTGGTGATAAATGACTTCTCTCCACACAGGCACACTGGCTTTTGGGGATTTGCATTTGCCAAATTAGTTTGAAGCTTCAGAAACACAGTAGTTTTTTCTCCTTTTCCCTTTGCAGCAGTGAGCAGAGATTGCGAGACACTGAGACCCAATGCTTTAAATGTGTAGTCAAATTCAGTGAATCGTGGTCCACCATAGCTGCCCGTTCTGTGTGAGCTGGAATAATAATCTGGCTCACTATATGAGAACACACAGCATGGTTCAGACAACAATACCCCAGCCTTGACAATGAGGGGGGTCGGGCGATGGAGCTTGTGAGGAGCACCCCATGGCTCTTGTGACTCTCACACTGTAGTTTCAAGTCTTCCATGTCTTGCAGGCCTCGTCTGCCACCAATCGCATCCTGGACAGCCAGACTGTTGGAGACTTGAAGGCTGAGATAGTCTCTCTAAAAGGCTTGCTGCTCGGCAGGTAACAAGACTTGTCCAGCTGTGAAACCTTTTGTTTGTGTGTGAGTGTGTGTGTGTGTGTGTGTGAGAGAGAGTTCAATGTTTTTCTAGGTTTCGGTTTAAATAATAGTGTAAACGGGACACTAGTGACCTATCAGGGTGTTTTACACAAACGGTTCACTAGTGTGTGTTTATTGACCAGAAAGCAATTTGCCAACCAATGTCCAAACAACAATTTGCCAAACAGCATCCAAACAACATGGTGTCTGCTGAAAATAGTTCCACTTAAATGAGGAATTCATATTCTATTTTCAGATATTATGTATATGCTGTATGTTGGCAAAGATGGGTGGTTTTAAAATGAGAAATTACTACCCCTTCAATTGCTATTCGTTTGGTCGGCGTGATGTCATATCGGGCCGTGACTTGACAACTCTGTGACAACAAACGGCTGCGGCGTAGCAGCCAAACGTTAAACAGTGGTGAAACTGTTTCACATGCAGGCTATTCACATGGGTTTTGCAAAGTCTCTGTTTAATCTTTTTTATTTAGTATGCTGAATTAGGCTATTTAGTATATATTCGTATTATGATGAGCTCCCAGGTGATGCAGAGAAGCATTAATTGACAAGGTTTGGACCACATAGGGGAAAATAAAAGTAGTTTTCACCCATTACCTGTTCTTACGAAGCAGTCGCGCAACGTCACTTCCGGGCTTTTCGCCGACCAGACAAATCTGGTTAAAATCTGAATACCTGTCGCACGCACGCACGCACGCACGCACGCACGCACACACACGCACGCACACACACACACTATTGTCAGATGTCGAGCTGAATTCTATTAGAATTCAGCTCATCCTTTTCAGCTCGGTTGCCCAATCTAGTCAGGCACAGTCTGTCGCTAGTTTTAAATGGCTATACTGATTTGTACCAGTCATTAGCATGCATGATTATGTATCAGTGCTGCTAATGAAGCCTCAAGTAATGGTTTCGGAAAACTGACGAAGATGAAAATTGCTTGGGAACTGTCATGTTCTTTCCCTTCGTACCTCCTAATCAGTAATAAACAAACTTTTTACTTGGCTTTTACTGTGTGTTTACTAGCAAATGGCAAAAGAGCAAATTAAACGGATTGGAATTAGCATCAGTCTATTAAGATGTTTTCCCTGTTAAAAAAAAAAAAGTTGTCTCTTTCTTTGACGTAAACTCACGTCTGCTGTTTACTGAGATGTTCTTTACTGAGCCCTTTAAGATGATTTGTTTCAGTTTTTGTATCTTACAAGCTACAATCAACAGAATGGAAAGAAAAAAAAGTATAATAATTCCGTGCCAACCAATGCAGTCTGTGATTCTTGGTGTGCTTAAGCCCGAGACACATCGCGGTTTGTAGCTGAAAGTTGGTCACTTGTGGACATTCCAGGCTCTCATGTCTCCTTATATTTCTCACACAAAATATATCTTAGTGATTTATAATAGTGATAGAAACATTCTTCCCCAATGGGAGCTAAGAATATAGTCTACCCCCCCCCCCCCTTGCTCACAGGAGGCAGTTCCCCGCTACACCGGCCGTTCCCAAGATCCCGTCGTGGCAGATCCCCCTGAAGCCCCCCACCTCCGCGGCGGCGGTGGCCTCGCCGCCCGTCCATCACCACGGCAGCGGCAGCAGCAGCAGCGACATCTCCCCCGTCAGCAACGAGTCGGCCCACTCCTCCCCCGTCAAAGATGGCCGCCGCAGCCCCAAGCAGGGCGTTCTGCCGCCGCCAAGTGACCCGGCCTCCTCCACGGCCCCCCTGCTGACCCTTGACCTCAAGGACCAGGTCCGCATGGAGGTGCAGGGTGAGGAGGAGAGCCGGGAGGAGGAGGAGGAGGAGGAGGAGGAAGAAGAAGAGGAGGAGGTGGTTGGTGGTGGTGTGGAGGAGGGGGAGGAGGGGGAGGAGGAGCGTCTGAGCATGCAGACAGAGGACAGGCCGGGCGGGGACGGCCAGCAGATCAGCGAGCAGGTGGCCAAGCTGCGGAGGCCCGAGGGGGCAAGCAACGACAGCGAGGTGGACTGTGGGGGGGGGGGGGGGGGGGGGGGGGGGGGGGGGGGGGGGGGGGGGGG
>JAODOY010000022.1:955506-973846 GCA_025399855.1 Forbesichthys papilliferus
CCCCCCCCCCCGCCCCCTGCCCCCCCCCCCCCCCCCATGCGGGCGGACACCAGCGGGTGAAACATCACAAGCGTGTGCGGCAGCCATCTTATTCCATCATTGTTGATGTCGTCGTCATGCAAACCAAATGGCTGCCTGCCTGGGGACGACACATGTTAAGGGCACATCCAATACTGTATGCAGCAGTCTTTATCTCCTCACGTGTTGCAGGCTCTCTCTCTCTCTCTCTCTCTCTCCAATGATGTAGGAGTCCTCAGAGTTCTCCTCTGTCTGTGATAGTTGTGTGTCAGGGAGCCTTCCTCTCTGTTAGCAGCGATAGGCGTGGGGGGGGGGGGGGACACTACAAGCTAATCCAAGACAGGAGCTTTTAGCCTCTCTTTTTTTCATTTTTTTTTGCCTCTTTTCATGTGTCCTTTTGCATCTGCGTCAGTCTGTCAATAATTCACAGGGCCAGCCGAGTGCCTGGCATTTGGGTGAAATAAAAGCCCTGAAATTTGAGATTAGAATGTGATGACGGGCTTTGTTCCACGCCGGTGTCATGGCGCTCCTGTGCTCAAAAGGGAGGGAGGGAGAGATTAATGTTTTCTCTCCCCCCTCTCTCTCTCGTTCTGACCCAGGGCTGAAGTGTGTGCACGTGCGCGTGCCAGGCCGGCCTATCTGCCCCGGCTGCATCTGTCTCCAGCCGGGGCAGCTGATTTGGTTTGTGAAGTGTGTTAATAATGAAATAATCAACAAATAACAAATGTATTAGTTCATGTGGCTTGAAATGTCAAGGAAGCTATAAGCAGAAATCTAATAGTGGCGGGGTCCCCTGTTGCGTTGCATTACATTCTGTGACAAACCCTGTGGTCCAAATTATGCGGGGTCTGAGTAATCTGCGCAGAAACGGGCAGCGATACTTTGTAATGAAACTGCAGTGGAGATGAACGCTGGTGGAAGTTGCAGAAGCTGTATCTGTCTCGTCTTCCCTTTCCTTCTGGGCGTCAGGAACCGGGGTTGAAACGCAAGAAATACCCCGTGATTGAAACAGAAAGTACCAAATGAATACTAGCCTGAGTGAATTACTCACTTGGCCTCTGGGTTGAAGAGAAAAGGAGGCCGCGGGTTAGAAGAAGGGGCGTCGGCTTGTCTCTGGCGGAATTTTCACTTGTCTCAGTCGTCATAGAAACCATGCAAAGGAAGAGGGACTCTGACAAGTTCTCTGTGGCATCACATCAGGTTAAACATTTCAGAATTGTATGTAATGCGGTAAAATACAGTAAATTAAGTTAACTGGGGATTTTCTTTTTTTTTTTTTGATTGGTTTCTGTTTGATGAAAACTGAATTTCTATGTGAATGAATGAAATTGTTTTGAGAGTGAAATCTGTGAACATTTACAAGGTATATTTCCATATTGCCCACTGTAAGTTGCGTACTGTATAACTGTAGTATCAACCAGAATTTACATACTTGTAACAAATTAGATTTATCAGAGTAGATACGGTGGTATTCATTTCACACTGAAGAGGACAAAATAAACCTTTTACATGCTATTAACAATATCATGTACTGTATTTTAATTTACATGAGCAAAAATTATCCTGAGTTATAATATATAAGTGTAAAATGACTTGTGTTTAAAAATAAATCTACACACTGGTGTTCAGGAAGTTTTTCATCATACAGGCTGAACCAGGAGACTTCTCAAGAAGATAATGCAGTTTTAATCCTTAATGACTTAATTTAACTAACTTCACTCCGAGCTCTGAGCCTGACTCCACCCACACACACAATTATGATGAACACTAGAAAGTGAGGGTGGTGTTGAGAGGGGTGCCCAAATTAACATTAAAACTGTAGTAGGTGATTGTAAGCTAATGCACTTCACCAAATAGCGCCTTGCTATTTTACCATTCTTCTGCGTGCTGAAAAAAGAATCTGGTACAGCCCTGGGTCCGTAAATATAAACACAAACAAAACGATGCAGTCCGCCCACAACAATACAGCAACTAGCCTTCACAATGCATTTCCAATGTGTGGGGCGGAGCACCCCATGGCATTGAAGGGAGAGATGCTCTTGAAAGGATCAAGTTCAAATATCAACTGTAGCGTTCTCCAGATTTACTTGCTATACCTTTGAATTTGATAAGACAAGTGTTTAAAAAATACACTTGTAAGCCAGCAAGGGCCCTGGGTGACGTTTAATGGACATTACATGAAGAGCCATTTGCAGATTTGTATAAAAATTGGCATTTTTGTCAGTATTCTATAGTCTCATCACATTTCAGTCCTATTTAGTTTACAGCTCAAGAACTCTTAGGGTGCAGTTACTGTTTAAGATAAAGATGAAAAATATTTCCCTTTTCTCAGAGTAAGCAGTCGACTATTCTATGGACTTGTCAGGACACCATTAATAAACTCTGGTTCTAACAAATGTTGGTCTGGGGGGAGAAAAGGCAGTTTTTCTTTTAGCGACATTATTCTGAATATTCCAATGCATTATCAAGTATATGAATTTAATTTGTCAAGGTCTAGATGATAAACAGTGTTTCACATATTGATGAGGTGTATACACTTCTCAGAGGTTCGATACTGCATCCCTTTGTAATCCATTAACCTCTGCCTGGAGTTCAGGCTAACCTTAGATTTATAGGGGCCTACTGTAATAAATGCACTTGTACATCACATGGTGTCTTTTGCAGTGCACCTCTGCTTGTATCCTAGTCCCATCCCAATCTTAAAGGGAATTGTTTACCTGTCAGCCACTGCAGCAGTTCTGCCATCACAGAGCAATAGTTGGCCTTAAATAAGCATATACCTGCTGCTTGTAATCAGGGAAAGATAGAGTTCTAGTAAACACTAGCCTAGTGTAATCAGACCTAAAGTTCACTTTGTGAATAAGGTCTGGCAACGCTCCATTGGGACGTTTTGCTTCCTCCTGCTCCAAATATTTTTGAAACTATTGGACAGCATTTAACCAATCGGCATTGCTACTAGGGGTGCACAATATAACAACTCTTATATCGTTATCGCAATATCACCTTGCGCAATATCATATTGAAAAAGTTTCAGGAAGTGCAATATTCAGTTTGTTTTGTGGGGAGATGCGTCCTTTGGTTGTTTGGCTTAGTTGTGATTTAGACAGAACAGTAAGATGTGTGTCTGAGGAAACTGACATAATGGAGATCAAAGAGGAAACATCAGTGTCCAAAAAGAATGCCTCCTCGGTAGCTTGGAATTACTGTTGTTGTACCAGTTCAGCATGATTGTCAATTGAAAATATCTTGTTTTGATAAGTTTTGAATATATTTTGATGCATTTTCCCATAACCTGTGTTTTTACTGATGGTTACAAATATCTAAACTAATATCGATAATCCGATTTCCATTATCAATATTGCAATATCACATTTGGTCAATAGCTTGCGCCCATAGTTGCTACAACTGTTTTGATAGCCTAGCTCTACCACCCTTTTTTAAACGTGCTTGACTTGAACGTCCTCTCACTAACCCACCCTCATTGGTGGCAGGGTGGCTCTGAAAACGCTAATGCGAACAGGGTTTCCAGACTATAATCAGAAAAAAGATTTAGCTGAGAGCAATAGTCAGGGTGAGCCAGGGCTAAGCAGCCACATACTGTAAACATTTCATATATATTTCACTATATTATGTCACATCAAACACTTTTAGGTTTAAAGAGAACATTTCTCAGATTTTGTGAAGTTATGGAATGAACAGCTAAAACTGAAATTGCTAATTTTTGGTAACTACAACCCGAACAGGGCTGTAGGATTATTCAAGTCTAACCCCAACCTCTAAGCCTGACTCCACCCACTGCACAGTATTTAAGCCTGTTTAAAAATAGCCAATGTTAAGGGGCCCCCCATTAATGTTGACATTTAAAATGTCACATCATAAGCCTGCAAGTATTCAAACTGTACACTTCTACAGTAAGTCAGCAAAGGACCTTGGGTGATTTTTAACGGCCTGGTATTGAACACATTTCAACCTACGAAACGCAGGTTTTCATATAGATTTTAATTTTGGCTAAGTTAAATTTGAAATTAGTCATACTGGAGAAAGAATGTTTATTTGAACTCTATCAAAAAAAAAACCCTTCAATGCGGTACAGTCTGCACCACTTTGTATTCTATACAGAGCAAGGGCTGTTTAGATACATCGGATCATTGCTTCAGCTCGCACAGAGACCTTGCAGCCAAGGATCTGTGATCAGATATTCCCTTCATTTGACTAAATGTGTATTATCTTACAGTCGCTGACTCCATCTTTAACTATTATTTAAATATACAGCTCAAAAAACACATTTTAGGGTGCACTTACACTTTAAGCTAACATCCGGTGCTACTGACCTGTTACTGGCGGGTTACCGTAGCAACTGATTTTCAAGAGCAGCACCTTAGTCCTGACACCGTCCGGCTCCCCCGGTCGGGAGCCTTAACCTCATCAATCTTTCTGCTAAACGGAGAACACTCAATAGGATGCTGTATCGACGTGAACTCCATTGTTCGTTGGAACTGAGCACTCAGCAGGTTAGAGGGCTGAGTGTCTCCTTGGATCAATGCGAGGGTTGTTAGCTCATAGCTGCCAGTCAAAGGGCTGGAATGGCTCATCTGCCACACACACACACACCCATATCATCTCAACTGGTTGAAGCTTATCATACACCGTCAGGGAAAATACATTTACATTTAGGTGTGTACATTTATGTATTTTATATAATAATAAATTACATGTACAAGCGCCTTTCAAGATACCCAAGGACACTGTACAACATACTTCAAACAAAAATAATGAATTGCATAATAAATCCAGAGCTAAATTAAAACCTGGCTAAGCCACGGGAAAAGCTAGCCTGAACAGATCAGGCTGTAGTCTGTTTTTAAAAACGATTAAAAAGTCTGAGTTGCGGGTGTCAGCAGGGAGTGTTCCACAGTTTAGGGGCAGCAACACTGAGAGCCCGGTCCCCCATAGTGCATTGGTCTTTATTTTGGGACAGTGAGCATACCTGAGTTTGAGGAGCGTGAGTGAATGAGGTTGGGAAGGTAAGAGGGTGCAAGGCCATTAAGGACCTTGTAGGTGAGAAGCATGAACTTGTATTGAATGCAGAATATGATAGGGAGCCAATGGAGGTGTTGCAGTGTCGGAGTGATGTGTTCCCAGGGTTTGGTGCGTGTGAGAACATGCTGAAGCCTGGATAAGGCTTTGCCTGACACCCCTGTCAGGACTCCATTGCAGTAGTCCAAACGTGACGTTACAAAAGCATGTATTAGCGTCTGCGACTGGGTCTGTGAGGGCTGGGAGGAATGGGTGACAGGCTTGATGTGGGGCTCGAAGGAGTATAGGGTCAAAAATAACTCCAAGGTTACGGACCTCAGAGGATAGGCAGAGGGAGCAGCCGTCAACAGACGAGACAAGGTCGCCAACTTTCTTCTTTTTCATTTGTGAATGTTTTTGAAGTAAAAACATTCATGTTTTTACATGTTCCCGTGGGGTTCTAATAAGTATAAGTTAAAACCCATAGCTTTTGTGCCACTCCAGTGACAAGCATTTGTACTTGTATTGCTCTTTTTCATACCCTTCCTTCTTGTCTGAAAGAGATGGTAAAAGTCACGGAGCGTTCTCACGGTTTAAGGTCGACCCTGAGCTAAATATCTTTTCTCATCATATGGACTACATTTTGAATTAGTTTACGGAAAACACTTTGCAGTGAAGGCCCAGAATCCATTTGATGTAGCGTGTACAGCCACCGAGGGCTTACACTGCTGCGTATCAGTGAAGTGTTGCACTTGCACTGTAAAGGTCACGTAGAACGCAGCAGGGGTCTTTGATGGGGGAACTCTCTTTCGTTCCCACTTCCTTGTCAGATAAGACCTGCACTGGCTGAGTGAGTGGGTGGGTGTAACGGAGGCACTGTGATGTCAGACATGGTGTATGAGAAGCCCCTTAGAACTCCAACGATGCACTCTACCGGTGGAAATATCTCTTTAGAATGAGGAGATCCACACTCATGATTGATGCTATCAACAGCATGAAGCTGTTGCTGTCATTTGAAGGTTGAATGTTGTGTTTTGGGTTTCTTACTGTGAACGTAACGTCACTAAATTGTTTTGTTTTGCTATGTTTTGATGCGAAATGTGTTCCGGTCATCAGATTCCTGATGACAGGATTCTTTTTTTAATTTTCAATTAATTAATTCAATGATAACCATGATAGTTGCAGCCCTAAATGCTACTTTGTGACAAAGTGTAATTGTGCACAAGCTACAAAAAGACTTTCGACCTGCTGTTGTCAAATGCTTAAGATACCCTGAAGTAGGCTAGTCCTAAAATGTTCACCAGCTCAGATCGGTGACCTCGGCCTCCATGCTATTTCACAGTGAAGGCAACGGTCGCCTCTGAAAGCTCTCTGCTGCTACTAAACTACTCCACTGTATGAAAGCAAATCGCCAGCAGCGGAATACTGGCTTCTTCCTGATGAAAATGGGAATGTGTATGACAGGGCCAAGGTCACCTGGGAGCCTTGCCTGTATAAGGCTTCGGTGGCGAGGTCCAGCGAACACTGCAATGTCGTAAAGCACTTTGTCATCGCTCGTTACATAAACGCTAAACAATCGAGGGGGATCACATTCCCTGCCCACCCCTTCCCACCCCACTCCCCGCCCCCCCACACAGCTCTGTGTGGTCCATGTCACTTACACACACACAAACACACACACACACACACACACACACAAATCCCCTCCACCTCCTCCTGGCGGAGTTTCAAATCCAAATGGAAAGCGGCTCGCCCACCGGCCCAGAAGTGCGTTGAAGGGCTCAGGGGGCCCCTGTGTTGTGCACGAGCCAGGCGGAAGGGCTTTACTCGCCTTATTGGCAGGTAAGTAAAGGTGTCAGCGGAGGGAACGCACGGGGGGTTGGGGGGGGGGGAGTGGGGACAAAAAACAATAGCAGGCTGTCAAAGAGCAGGATAAATCACATGCCACGTTGCGACACTGCATGCTGAAGGAGAGAGAGAGAGAATATCGCTTGCCGTTATTTATGAATGGCCCGGTAATTAGCCCTGCTGGAGCGCGGCGGATGTGAGCGCACGGCAGGAGAAGTATGAAGGAGAGAGAGAGAGAGAGAGAGAGAGAGAGAGAGAGAGAATAGATTATTCAGCGGTGGGCATGTCAGCGTCGCGGTGGAGGCGCCATGGCTGCGGGCCGCGAAGGGGCAACAGGTGTGGCGGTGGTGGCCCGTGACACTAATCCCATGGATGTGGACGTGCGCCACCTGAAGCAGTGAAGGGCTGTGGAGGGAAAGGGCGAAGGGGAGGGTAGGTGTGAGACTTTGCTGAGCAAACGGTGAGCTCTGTGTCTCTGTGAAACCTCTGCTTAGCCACACACTGATACTGTACTGGGTTTGCGGAAATCAACATTTTTGAACGCCTATAATGTAACGAAGGGTTTTAGTTTTTGTACCTGTCTGTGTTTGTTCGTTTAAATGGCAGTTACGGTAGCTTACCCACTTAACCGCTTTGCCCCATTTTCTCCCCACCTCCTCCCCGTCAAATGCCATGCAAAGGTTGATGGGTATAAAAAGATGGTCTCAGTAAAATAGGTTTCGATGACCCTGTCCTCAATTTGGCATGATTTGTCCTGGTGAAATACAATCCACATTTTCATGCCCCGGGCAAGAAGAAGAGGCACGTTTAAAAAAAACACCCCGCTGGACCCCTAATGTCTTGTTTTGGACATACTGTGGCACTCACTAAATTCCATTGGTAACAGAAACCCAACGCGAATGATGGACGTTTGCTATTATTAGCCATGCTAAAATCTCCCCTATACCCTGCTTCCATGCTACAAATATCACATTGCTGATGTATTCCATATTAAATTACCGAGTTTTAACTGGGCTGGGCTCCGAGTGTCTGTTATCAACAGCAACCCATAATGTGGAAGATTAGCGCACATCAGACCACCTGTTGGTCTCCTCCATTTTATGAACGTACGCAGCTGTGATACTGAAACCGGTCTTTTTAAAGGCTCATGGTCTCTGACAAGTGTCTGCTTAAAAGGAAAGGGGGAAGAAAACGCTGATTTTTAACACTGAAATAGAATATGTCCTTGACCAGTCTTGCAAATTTTCCACTTTACTTTCCTCACCCTAAAAAGTCCATTGCAACAACTATGGTAAAGGAGAGTTGAATCCAAAGTTTGTCAGCATGTGTGTCTAAACCAGTGGTTCTCCAAGTGGGAGTCGGGACCATATAACTATACATTAACGGTCGGGAGCACCTAACATAATAACATAATTGTTAGTAGTAGTGCTACTAGTGTAAATTAAAATACTATGTTTTTATTCTGGCTGTTATGCTTCTGCTGTTCTGATAGAGGGGGTCTGCGAGTCTGGCAGTGTTATTTTGGGGGACGCAAGCTGAAAAGTTTGGGAACCGCTGGCCGAAACCCAGGCCGAACCACATTGAACGTAAAGCAGGCATGTCCTGTATTCATCATTAGTCCTCCACACAGTTAATAGGCCAAGCTAAATTGGTAGTTTTAATGTACACGTTTACAGTAGATGTTTCTGTCTGGGGTTTATAGGGGCTTTCAAGCTACTTCAGGAGAAAATCACAATTTCCATACGCTAGAATTATGCTTATCTGGGTTTTATAGTCCCCATGCAACATTGAGTCATACCAGGGCTGGTGCCAGCATCACATGCACCGACGTCTTTGTCTAACCCTGTCGCCACCATGTTCAAACCGCCATCACACAACGCCAACACCATGTTGGACCATTCCCGCTTATTGTCAACCAATCTGCCGTTCTTTTTGCCTGAAAGAAAACCATTCCGTTCCCTGAGGATGCATGTCAAATTAAGCAAATGTACAGCTTAGCACTTAGGAACTTCTATATTTGCCAAGAAAACAGCAGGCCTCGCTCGCCAATAGTGGAAATTCAAGTGGAATGAGTATGGGCTCCTGTGCTCTGGGCCATTATATGTTTGCTCCAACCTCTCTAGTTTTGGAAAAGACTTAAGCTTATAAAGTGATGAAACACTCTTTCTCCACTCCAGAGACCTCTGGTCTAATTTTTAAAGCAAACTACTTGGAGGCTAATGGCTGCGTGGCCTCGAGCCAAGACAAAGCAACCGTTTTAAGCGTTTGTTACTATTTTGTCTCTCAGCTACTTGTTGGCTCTGTTGGCAAAGTTTTACACTGGGAATGACTAATTGACGGCCGGGGATAAACCTTTAGCAAAGTTAAACAAATAATGCACGATGTTCGGTATTTCTTGGTAAACATTTATGTAACAGGACTGACAGCCGTCTCGTTTTTCAAAAGCTGTTTACAGGGCTTCGAGGCTAATCTATCTTTTGTATTCTGTTTGTGTGACGACAGCTGTGTTGATCAAATAACGTCCTGTGCAACCCCACACAAAATTATTACAACAATACACGTTTGTTCTTTGCAACATTTCCTGAGCATGATAACATTCTAACACTATAATACACAGGTTCAATCCATTTTAATTGGATGAATTGAATGTCAATTGTAAAATACATCAGTAGTATAAATCATTCACACTACTAAATGATACCCAATGACTTCATATTGAACTTGAACAGGGTTACTGTGAAGTGGCGTGGTGGGGCCACACTGTAAAGTCATATGGGGAAGGTCGCTGCTATAAAACAAAGAAAGAAAATCTTATCAGCATTTTAAAAAGGAAGTTAGCTCAACATTTTCGTGTTTAAACTGGCAAAGATTCCATCCAGTTTTTCTGGTTTTTGATGAGTATAACTGCACACATACTGTACGTGTATAACCAACAGAATGTTCCAGCATAACTGAAAATAATGTTTTGTTATCTTTTATGTCTTGACAAAAACAAACCCAGGCAAACATTCAACCATTCAAAGGGGAAGCTTCACTGATCTACCAACTGACAAAGAATGTAGACTGTATAATGTGTAGACTGTATTAACATAAAAAAGGCTAAATGTGGTGTGGCATAACAGAAAATTTTAAACTTGGGGGGAAACAGTGCTAAGCAGACCTTTTCTTAGTACAGTATTTGAACCTAAAAAAATGCATTTATTAATGATGAAATAGAAGTTGACAAACTCACTATCGCTTTGACCAATGGCGGTTAAATTTAAAACACACACAAAAAAAGTTTCCTTAAAGTCTTAAAGTGGTTAGAAATACATGTGGAAAGTATAAAGATCTTTATAGGCCTTCTTTTGTATTATTATTAAGCTATCTTGTATTACAACTCCTCCGTGGACTGTTTAGCAATTTAATTTAACATTAAGTTATTTTGGTTACTTTAAACTAGTTTTTAATCAGGATATTGTCCCATCATGTGTTGGTTTGGTTGTAAAAGCATGATGATTACCAATTTTTATATATTGTGTAATATATATCAAATAAATATATATATATATACTGCATCTATCAGTGCTTTTTACACTGTGGGTTGAGACATGCAATATGCTTTGATGAGGCTCATGAAACATATTTATCTGTTTTGCTGTTTGACAGTGTTAAACTGATAAAACTGTTGCTGTACTGTATTGACACATCTGGTGGGTTCACGTGTTAAAGTAAGAGAACAACCGATGGAGTTGTAAACACAGGAAATGCACAGAGTGGCTACATTAAGCTGATTTCCAAGACACACGCACGCACACACACACAAGTCATAGATATTCAGGCGGCATAGCAGAAAGCAACGAAGACACATGCGGTTGTTTTGCACACGATGGCCCAGCCGTCAATAAGGTCTTGTTAATGGCAAATTGGCCAAATGTGTGTCCAATTCTTCCTTTTCCTCAGGGGTGTCTCGGCCCCAACAGCTGCTACAAATGGCAGTGTGGGCTTCTTTCACAGAGCCCCCTCGCTTTGCCGCGTGACCAGGGTCTTTCCAAAATAAGCCCCGCACGCATGCAAAAATAGACAAATGAACATCTATTGCAAAGGGCACAGATTTACAGGGAGAGCTAACCAGAGCAGACCGCTGAAAGAGCTTCATCTCACACACTCAGCTAGGGCTCTGAGTCTCTCTCCCTCTCTCCCTCTCTCTCTCTCTCTCACGTGCGCACGCACGCACACGCGCGTACGGTATGATTGCTGTCGCTGGTGACGATTTTTCTCCATCTGAACATTTGAGTGCTTTGTGAGCCTTTCCACTTCTTCTGTGGTTTATGCTGCAGTCTTTGGGGGAAGGGAGGGGGGGTTCGCACCCCCCCACACCGCCCTGTTCAGTTTCCTTGGTACAGTACGGAGCCACCTGCTTCTGCTATGTTCAGCCCCCTCCCTGCCCGCTTTGTGAACTTAATAAAAGCTGCCATTAAGCAGCGCTTCATCTGTTTGGGCCCTATAGGCATCATGTGACCACATATGCAGCACACACCTGTCGCACAGGCTCCCTGCCCCCAATTGTTCTGTCTCAATCACACACACCCACATGCACACATGCACACACACACACACACAACCTGTGTCTGGCACATCAAACCTCGATGCTCCAGAGGAGGCTAACAAATCCACACACAAACACTGGCCTACATGTCAGTAATTCTTATTAAACCATATGAAATGAAAACTACACACACACACACGCGAGCGCACGTTTTTGCTCGTCGGCCCATGCGTCAGTAATGTTTATTAAAACAAATGTATGCAATTAATCTTCATATTCCTCCAGATAGTTCGACAGACACCAGCACTGCAACAGACACGTTTGTTCAGTAGCTTTATTTCATTGAGTGAAAAGCTCAATATTTGCATGACATGCAAAAACAAAATGGAAAACATAAATAGAGCACGCTGAAGATGAACAGTGCTGTATTCAAGTGGAATCACGCATCACGCTACTTTATCGAGCGCTGAGGACGGCAAATTCAAGTAGTACCATTTTTTTTTATTATTATTATTACTATTATTATTTTTTTCCTAATTTCCATATAAAACGCCTCACCTTGCCCTCTTAAGATTCAATCATGCCAAATTGACTGCAAGTTGGAGATGGCTTTTCGTCCAAAAGTGCAATATATTTTACAGAAACGCGTATCTGTTCATTCAGAGGCCTTTCTCCGCCTTTAATACATCTCACTTTATTTTATAACCCCCCCACCCCCTTAATTAAAACAGCAGAGCGGTGTGTGGTGGTGGCAGGCAGCAGCAGTCTATGCCCGGTTTGGAGGTCGTTTCCGTCTGGTTTTGGTGTAATATAATTTTCGTGTTTATTATATTTTTTCCTTTTTATTTTTTTTCCCCCTCCCTTCCTCCTCCCTGGAAGATTATATACAGGATGCCAGCTGGCTGACAGATGGTGATGCCTTTACCCGTTTTTTTATTTAAAGGAACATCACAAGGAGGAGGGGGGGGGAGGGGGGAGGATGGCAGCAGCTGTAGTCTGGAGGACAGAGCCGGCGCATGTCACGTGCGCACGCTCGTATCACTGTTGCTCACGGCATGTCAATAATCCCACTGACAATATGTTGAATAACGGGAGTGTGTGTGCACATGCACTTTTTTGTGATATACTGGCATGTCGCCAAGTGTGGAATACTGGCATGTTCCCACGGTGTTGACAAATGTATTCTAATAGGAAAAGTCCAATAAAAAGTGTTAAAGCTTCAAGGTGTGCCTCGTCACAACTGAACAGGGCACGGGAGGCCATCTTGTTGCCAGTGGCAGGCTTCAAGAAATAAACGGTGTCCCGCTCTGATCCTGGGTTGTCACCACAGGGTGCGAGCCTCAAGCTACAAACACAGTTGAGTCCTCCGCCCGTGTAGATGCAGGTGGGTGCCCCAAATAAACCTGGGACAAGCTATTTCAGTTCAGTCTGTACAGCGGAGCAAAGCTGGGGAAGATAGCGCATCAAGTCATGAAATATGAAATAAAGCCTTGGGGCTCAAGGTTGCTTTCCGCGGGCCTGACATCTTACAGTAGCTGTCTATTTGTCTTCCCCAATGGACGAGACAACACGCACGCACGTACGCATGCAGGCAAACATATCTCACTCTATCCCACTTGGAGAGACAGACTACCACCGCTGTAGACATTCGGTTTAGCTTGCGTAACCCCATCTTAGCCGGCAGTCCTCATATTAAAGCACCAGGCAGTACATACAGTGTTTATCGTTAGCATAATTATAATTTATTTATTTCCAACTTTTTACAAATCCTACTATTTTACACACGCGCGCACGCGCGCACACACACACACACACACATGGTTTTCAAGTGCACAATGTCTCCCAGCCCGGTAGCTATTTGAACGAGAACATAACAAATAAGATGATGTGTCCAGGCGGACTTTGTCTGTGTCTGAGAACAAGGCATGCCAACAACAGGAACCAAGAATATGAATTAATGCAGGAAAAAAAAAAAGACAAGCAAAATGAATAAAACAAATAGTTAAATTAATCAGAAACATCCATATATATATCAGTGTATTTTCTGTGAGCTTCTAACATTAAGGAACAAAATAATATTAGGATTTAATAATGCAAAAAGTACAAAATTGATTCTCAATTGCTGGCTGACAGTATATGAACAACATATCTGCTACAGTAGCTTCTCTGTTAAATTCTAGAGTGAACATTATTTATTTTGTAAAAAGGTCACACACAAGTAAACTATGATGAGGCTATTTTACTTTTTTAGTTTTTATTATTCATTTCTCCTTTTTACGTTTTTCTTTTTAAAGGAAGCTGTTCATCAAAGAGCATTTTGTTCATATAATTATTTTTTTACAGAGGAAAATACTGTACAACCTTTTTTTTTTCTTTTCTCAAAACAATATCTGGAGGAATATCATCTACACACATTTTCCCCCTATATTGTGATTGTGATTTATTTCCAATGCAAAGTTCATGAGATTTCATTATCACAATATCCACTCCATGGTATAACACATTTGTCAATATAAACCAAAAGTGTGGCTTTGACAAGTTTGTAATTTAGCATGACTGTACAGTATGAGCATTGCAATTATCCTTTTTTAAAATTTTTTTTTAAAGAATTTTATTTAAATCACTGTTCGCATTAGTGTTCCTTGTTAGGGCAACATATTTCTGGTGTGCCCATTTTTATGTCCAATCACAGAAGCAAATAAAACCAGTCTTTAAATAAATCACAGAACAACCGTTCTTTTGTCACACTAACATCTATTTGTGCATCAAAGCAAAAAGTGAACTAAAACATCTTAAAGCAAATTCCCCGTTAAAAGATATATGTCGTATTTTTTATTTATTTTTTTGAAGGTAAAAATGAACCTAAAAAGTGCAACAACACCCTAAAAGTTTCTCATTGGAAGGTCACATAAATATTAAATAAAAACCGTTACAGAAGCTTAACCACAGCCATAGTGAATGGAAAAACCAAATGCCGCTGAGACGTCATTTTCGGCCTGTACATTACAAACATAAAACACACTCCCTGACGCTATGTCTGTCCTCCTCACATTTGAGTGAGTCATCGATCGCTCGGGGTCAGTTTGACCCCTTAGCCCCTAGGCTGCTTGGTCATTAGTTACGACCTCGCCTGCCTTACAAATCGATATGCATCAATCTGACCAGCGACACAACACAGGACGAAATCATAATGCAACGATGCAAACGCTAACAAATAGTCTTAAATATATATGTTTGAGTATCTATTCTCGGCATGGTCGTCACTGTCAGCTGTCAGCTAAGAGAAAAGTGCACTACCCACACAGCCTTGATTCCTCAACAGGGGCTTTTGGGGTGGGGTAGAAAGGGGGGGGTATAACGACGAGAGCTTATAGCTTGGGTGTTCTGGGTGCTAGGCAAAACCAACGAGTCTAGCAGAATGTGAGAGAGAGTTTTCACCCGGTCGGAACGGACATATGCAGCTGAGACTGACCGCGTAGTCACTGGTCAATTAAATCTATGTACAATAACCTGCAGCTGGAGAGATGGGCACAGGCCGGAGCTCTCAATCGAAATAATAATAATAATAATAATAATAATAGCAAATGGTTCAAATGTTTCAGCACATTCTGTTAAGAAAATTGTCCCCTTGTTGAAATTTCTTCCCTTTTTATATTTAATTAGGGTGCTACAGTTCATGTTGCCTGCCACCAGCTTTTTCCTTTGTATATCAACGTCCACACACACTCACTCACACACACACACACACACATACACACACACACACTTACATATATAGTTATATAGAGATTTGTTTTTGTTTTTCTTCTGGGATTTTTTTTTTCCACACAAAAAAAGTGAAAACAAAAAATAAAATAATTTAAAGTCAAACATGCACGCACACAAAAAAGACTGATGTGTAATAAAATGTTTACATTGCTGTCCCTCGTATAAAACAGGGACCTAATTCTTTGTGTCTTCGTTCATTTTTAATGCATAATTGAATTAATATTGTTGGTCATCTTGTAAACATCATAATAAATCATTTTGGGCCATCATCTCTCCTGGTTTGTGTATCTTCTTTTCGTCATGTGAAGTGTGTCTAAACATGACAAACGAGGCCACTTTCATTTCAGTTTGTTCATAGTTCACAGGGCATTATGTCAGTTTGGTGGGTTTTATTTTACTTTATTTTTTGTTATTTTGCGCGTCGTTCACGGGCCGGACCCCTGCTTCTCCGGCGGGGAGGTGTCAGTGCGGTTAACGGAATCACCAAAGCCTCCGCCGATGTCCTTGTCGCCGTCGGGCTCCGGCATGGAGTCTTCGTACGAATCCGTGTTGAGATCTTCCTCCTCCTCCTCCTCCTCCTCATCGTCATCCTCATCGTCATCGTCCCCATCCTCCTGCTCCTCCTCCTCCATCATCATCTCCCCGGGTGACAAGTCATCTTCGGCGGGGGGGCCCCGCGGTGGGGGAAGGCCGGGGCTGGCGGAGGAGGCGGTGGTGACCGCGGCGACGGCGTCGTCGTGGCGATGACACACCTTCCTGCTGAGGTCCAGGGAGTCGTCCAGGCCGAGGCCCGCCGCCGCGTTCCTCAGGAAGAGCAGGGAGCCGCCGGCGCCGTCGGCCGCGCCCAGGTTGAGCGAGCCGTCCAGGCTGACGGCGGCCGGGGCGGAGGGGTGGGGCGGCGGCGGAGGGGGGGGATAGGCGTGGCCGTAGCCGGGCTCCAGGCAGGAGGACGGGTACAGAGCGGAGGAGGAGTGGTGGTGGTGGTGGTGGTGGTGGAGTCCCGACGAGGGAAGACTCATGGGAGTGGGCTGCGGCGGAACAGACGTCCCTCCTCCTCCGCCCAGGTGGTGCGCTCCCTCCTGGCCTGGCGGGGAGAGGGCCGGCGTGGTGGGCAGCGTCTCGCCGCGCTCCTGCTTCTCGTGCTTGCGCTTGTGGGAGTCCATCTGGGACATGCCCACCACGGTGTGCCGGCACTCGGGGAAGGTGCAGTGGAAGTGGGAGCACTTGAGCTTGTACTTGCAGTCGGCCACCTCGCAGTCCACGCTGGAGCTGAACTGGCAGAAGCCCGCCGCACTGATCACGTCCTGCTTGCCGTGGTGCTTGCGGTGCGCCGTCACCTTGGTGCTGTCCGTGCAGCGGAAGCCGCAGCGCAGGCAGTGGAAGTGGGTGCTGTTGCCCGAGAACTGGCAGCCGGCGAAGCTGCAGCTCAGCGACGACTTGAAGCGCTTGAAGTCGTCCAGCACCAGGTTGTCCACGCGGTCGTGGTGCTGCGCGTGCTTGTACATGTGCGTGCGGCCGCAGAACTTGTAGCCGCAGTTCTCGCGCGTGCAGTGGTAGTGCGTGACCTTCAGCGAGAACTGGCAGCCGGCGTCCTTGCAGTTCTCGTAGAGGTCGTAGCGGCGGAAGCCGTCCAGCATCATGCCCTCGTCCAGCATCTTGCGCGACGACGCCGTCTTGCGCCGCTTGCCGAACGGCGACATGTCCTCGATGATCCAGAAGCGCTTCTTGGCCCCGGTGGCCGTCGGCATGGAAATGGTGTTGCCTGGAAGACGGGGGGAGAGGGGACGAGGGGGGGGGAGACAGAAGAGGGAGGATATCCGTTGTTACAGGCGTTGTAACGTATGCACTGTGGACAGACTCTATTCTCCCTTCATGACATTTCAGTGGGCGCTTTTGCTTCTGACACGCCTTAACGCTATTGGCTGGCAAGTTAAAGGACTGGCTGGCTTTACATGGTCTGCAGTTGGCTAAGGTTGGCCTTTTCGGGTCCCTTTAAACAACACAGCTGCAGACAAACATGTTCATGTACATTACACACTGCATAACACCCCCACCCTCTCCCCCCCTAGCACGCTCCTGCTGACTGAAACGCCTCCTCAGGCTCCTTACACGCCTCTTTACGCTCCTTACACACCTCCTTACGCTGCCAGGAGTGACGTTTTTACTGTTGTCCTAAATTCCTACGGTGATTAAGTGGAGGGGAAGTTGACATATAGACCCTGCAGCTAAATGAAACGTGGGCACTTTTACAGGGCGTCTCTGCTTCCAAACAGAGGTACGGGTCCAGGTCCAAACGGACTCCGTTTCCCTTCCCACCACCACTTTGGTGTTTTACGAGGGGCGCCCACCTTCTGAAGCCCCCCTCCCAAGGTCATATCTAATTACGTGAACCCTGTCCTGAGCCGCGGGGCGCAAGTGTGTCGGGATAAAACTTGAGCTGTGATTAAATGTGCAGCCCTGCTAGGTGAGGCTGAACAAGCATGGCGCTCTAAAAAGGAAACATGCAAACATAAAAAACCCTTTTACATTTCTGCACACAGTTCTAAAGCACAGAAAAAACAAAATAAAGATACACTTTTCCTAAAGGCGATGAAACGCAACGGGTGTCAAAGATGAGAGAACATTACTGTATATTAACTCCCTCTGTGATTTATTTATTCTATTGTTTCTCAGACTGATTGTTTTTCAAACTATATTACACTTCTGACCTTACAAAACAATTAAGTAATACAATAATGTAAAAAACAAAAACGAACACGGTTAACAACATGCATTATACATCAGTTTTACGGCTTATGTTACAATACCAATGAAGTTTAGGAGCTGTTTGACCTGAACCCACCCCGGCGTGCATCAGAGTCTACCTGGCACACCCACACGTGCAATGTTCAATCAGCCTGTCTGCTAAAACAGCACTGCACAGTCAAGCGCACGGGCGTTGCTTCGTAGACATGTACCTGCGGCATCCTGAACTATAGGGACGTCACTTTTAACCGGGGACGGCGTGGCAACGACGGGGCTGAAAGCCGGCGTGCCGGTTGGCATGACAACGCTCCGAGTGGCTCCCAGCGAGGCGCTGAGCAGAGAGTACGACAGACAGGATGGCGAGAGCAGGTACGGCAGCGAGGGGAGGGGGGGCCGCAGGAGGGCCGGGGGCAGGGA
>JAODOY010000022.1:973946-981446 GCA_025399855.1 Forbesichthys papilliferus
AATGAGAACTCGGGCGGGGGGCCGGCGAGCTGGGAGGGCGTGGAGGTCAGCGGGTCGTTGCCAGCGACGACGACGTGGTGGTGGTGGGGGTGGTGGTGGTGGTGGGGGGGCGGGGGAGGAGGAGCTGTGGTGCCCTGGGAAACGCTTGTGTCGGCGGGGGCGGAGGGCGAGGGGGTGGCGGCGGGGAAACCTTGTCCTGGAAGAGACAGGAGGGCCGAAGGAAGGTGGAGAGACAGAGGAACGGATGGACGGACGAGAAGACAGATAAAAACAGGGGTTCCAGTCGCGCGCACGCACACACACACACACACACACACCGGGACGGGAGGAAGAAAGGCAAAAGATGAGAATGATACAGACAAGTATCCCCGACACCAGCCAGAGCAACAGGCAGGCGGCAGTGGGTCATATCGGCACATAGTGGAGGCATGTGGACATCACACAGCGTGTCGTGCAGGTGTCGTGTTGTCGCGACGACAACCGCAGGTGCCTTCAGTACAAGTGAGAGAGAGAGAGAGAGAGAGAGAGAGAGCTGCAGCCCTTTAACAGCATGTCAAATAGCTCAATAGCTCAGTGTGTCAGTGTGCCTACGTACTGTAATGATGTGATGGTGATGCACAAACCAATAAACAAACAAACCTTTTATATCATGTTTTCTTGCTCCATTTAATGCACATATAAAGTAAATGAAAACACAGCAGGAAACAGGAAATAACATGGCTCTTATTTGAGCTTGGTGACAATCATTTCTGATCAATTAAACGGTCTGTATTGATTAGAGTAACATACAACTGTGCTGTTAGCTGGACACATGTACAGACGACCCTGCACGCCCATCCACACAAAGACTGAAAAGATCTCTTCTCAGGAATGCCTGGGCGTGTCCAGCCCCCATTTGATTGACAGCTCCCTTATGCATTCTCTCTATGTCAGTTTTAATGCACCTGCGAGGGCGGGACGCCAAAACTCACATATGATTTGCTCTCATGAGCACAAGTACCTTAAATAAGCCTGAGAAGAGATCTGATTGGCCAACCAACAACAACAACAACAATGAAAGCAACCTCTGCATACATGAGGGCGGCTCATAGTAAAAAATAAAAATAAAAAATAAAAAGATATTCCACTCTTGACTCAAACATTTACATAAAGACATTTTTAGGACCCCATGGAAGAGACTCACCGGCAGGGGATCCCTCGTTGCCCACCGGGGTGCTGGTGCAGCTCCGGTCCTGGGTGGAGGACTCTGAGGAGAGCCCCAGGGGGCTCCCCCCGCCCATGTAATCCACGTAGTCGTCGGTCTCGTCGGCCATGTTGGAATAGCCCGTTGCCATTCCACCACCCTGGTGGGCGGCGGGCCCGGAGCCCATGCCGTGGTGATGCATGCCCTCAGCTCTCTGGCCCAGCGGCATCACCTAGGAAACGGGGCGCCGTCATTTTAATACAAAGCCACGCGCTCAGAAATAACAAGGTCAAGAAATGTGTCCAGATGGGTATACAAGGGCTCATCAGTGAGTTTTGAAATAATCCCTGTTATGTTACGCGGGCAGATTATTCTGGTGGTATGGGTGTTTTCCTCCCTGACAGAAGGTTATGGGTTCGAGCCCCGCAGTTGCCCTTACAGGCAAGACGTCTAACCCCTACCTGCTTCTTATAAGCCGCTTTGGCTGAAAGCGTCTACTAAATTACCTTATTGCAATTATGGTATTTATACTACTTATGGACTGGTGTCAATATTTGTAAAGTTGTTTGACTATCCCAGGGCACAAGGCCAAAAACAGTTCATAGAAACAGACCATACCCTTATTATCTGAGGGTGTAACTGTATTGTCCTTTTATGTCATGGTACAGTATATTATGCAATGCTTACTTTAGGAAAAAAATACACAGAGTATGTTTTTACAATGCGGTCTGGTAGATGAGGAAATAATGCAACAAATCTAAGCACACAGAACACAAAAGTCCTGAAAATTTCACAGGTTGCTGAATACATTCATCATATAAGGTCATTATGTAATAATAACTTTATAACTAGATATGCCACATGAAGCACACGATCCACATTCTGAGCATACTACACTCTGAGAAAGCAGGAATAAGACGTCATATCATAGTTATTAATTCCTATGAATAAGAAAGGCATTTCTTAACAAGGCGAGGCGTACAAAAAGCTTTGTGTCTCTTCTATATGTCAGGTAATAATCAAGACATGCCTTAATTTAATTAAACCCCGCTGCTGAATAGCTTCCCCATTGCCAGAAGGGGTGTGTGACTGCGTATGTGTTTTGGCTTTACCTGGGAAGGAACACGGTCAAAATTCTTCCCAAGCATGCGCCTCATGTGTTTTCGAGCGTGTGATGTCATCTGGTGCTTCAGCAGGAAGGAGAACTGGCAGCCCTCTCTGATGCAGTGGAAGTGGCTGTTGAGCTGGTTGTACTTACAGCCTGCGACACAAAAGGTCAAGGCGGTCATGGCAGCGTCAGGGCGGGCGTGAAGCAAATCGGTTCTGGGCGCGCGTGAAGCAAATCGGTTCTGGGCAGACGGGAAGCAAATCGGTTCTGGGCGCGCGGGAAGCAAATCGGTTCTGGGCAGACGGGAAGCGAGCGGTTCTGGGCGCGCGTGAATCGAGCGGTTCTGCACATACGGGAAGCGAAGGTTTGTGGGCGACCGCGACAAGCAGCGGCGCGCCTGCAATGCAGCGATGAAGCTTTAAGGTGCCTTGATGGTTTGATTTCGGGTGACTTTGCCACACACATTGGCATGTCCAGCACGCTAGGGTGATCGGGTTTCAGAGTTATTCATCGCATACACGTATAGTGTAGGAGGAATATTAGATCACCCCAGCATCAAACTGAGCAAGTCTGTGCTGCTGTGGACTAAAACCTGTGGAGCTATTTTATTACACTGACATGCGTTATTCAATTAGGAATTTACATAAATAAATTCTAATTTTCTGTGGGCCAATAAAGGCTCACACCCCCGCAAACCAAAGTAAATATACAATTATTCCCATATTAAATTCATTTTTCAAAACCTCTACATTGTCATACTCTCTTTGTTCTACTGTGGCGTGTGTTTTAAAACTCTTACCGTCCTTTTCTTGTGTTTTAACAGCCCTAGCTCTAATTGCCTTATGATTTTAAATTAAATGAATTTCCCTTTTTTGTGCCTGCTAATCAAATACCATTATATAAAACAAGGCCAAAATAATTGAGTGCGGAGCACACAGGGCAGGTAGTAGCACGTCAGTAACCATGGCAGCCAGCGAAGGCCACAACACATCTTTGTGTCATCATCAAACAAGCTTTTGTGTTTTAAACAGGTGAAGTTGAGCAAACAGCAGTAGCCCCTTTTGTGACACCCGTGGGCCAGGTTACATTCAGCAGACGTTTTCAGTTTAACGTCGCTGCCATGGACACTGGCAAGCCACCAATTCTTCATAAAGGCTGTCACAGGTAATCCCTTATGTGATGATGTCTGTCTCCCCCCCCCCACCCCAAACAGTCGAAAAATACAATTGGCAGATCAAGTTGGGGACAAAAACCAATCGGTCCTGTTTTTGTTTGTTTGAGTTGTGTGTGTGTGTGTGCGCGTGTGTGTGCTAGTAAAAAGCAAAAGATCCCTTTTATTACATTTCTGTGTTCTGGTAGCAGTCAGGTGTAGCTTGAGAATACAAACAGGCTCAACCAGACATGCTGGATAATTAACAAACGCAAACTCCTTTCTGATAGAGGAAAAAGGAGCACAGCAGTGTTTATACGAGCTGGGCCCTTCAAGGTTACAAACGTTCCTATAGCGCAGGTGAGTACTAGGGAGGTGGTAGTGCTGGTGGTACCATGGTGCCTATGCAAAACACCACCCGACAAAAGGTACGAGCCACATTTGTTTTAAGCCACGTAAATCGTAGTTATAGAGTATATCTAACTCTTTGTGACCACAGAATATCTAGTCCGAACTGCCACTGATACATACCTATATCACCCACTTAGAAAGGTAGCCCCGCGAGGCCGTCCTGATCTCACCAGCTTCAGTTTAACTTTGCCGTGAGAATCAGTCTGGAAAGCCTTAAAAATGTTTTATGTGTCCGAGTATCAACTTAACTTTCCAATCAGTGTCATGTTTATAGCTATACGGGTGTGGTTTGGGTGTGCCGACCGTGGTGCTGACAGCGAAAACGATCAGATGGTTCATCCAATCAACTGCCAAGTATTTTTTTGAATGTACCTGCCATTCACAAACAGTTTCAACGTACGACTTTCCAGATGGACGTGTAACAACAATTCCTCTGGCATGTCAGTTTAGGGCCGTGTTAAAAGCAGCTGTACGTAGGATTTTACAGATATAAATTGAGTGTAACTTGTTATAAATGCTATATAGACATACTATATGTCAACTATCAGTGAGTGAAATGCTCCTGTTTTAAAGTTTATTTAGATTGTTCTGACATTAACACTCTCGTTTCTTCTATTTTAGCTAGCTTTCGTTTGAACTCTCAAATCCTACCTACAGCAGCTTCAAAGCCCCGTTTGTCTGAATGTACGTTATTAATCCAGCCCTCTACTACTATATGGCGATTATTTTCTTTTGCCAAATTCTTCTTTTCTACACTGCCCTGTTAGGATACTCTCTTATAGCATTTTCCTTACATTTAAGCTGTTATCCCATGATTTAATTGTATGCTGATATGTAATGTATGTTGTTACAGGAACAGTATAGCAAAATTGGCCCTGATGATAAGATGATAATTGTTTTGGCATCTGCTGTCACCAGAATGCTCACCAAGACTGATGACTTGTCAACTGACAATGGTTCTGCTTACACTCTATAGGATCTGAGACATTCAACTGGTATGTCAACTTAGCATAACAGGCTAAATGCTAACACGCTGACGCTAACTTATAGCATGTCTCCCTTGCATTAACATGTGAAATGCTAACCTACTTTAGCATATCTTGCTTGCGTAAAATGCTAAATGCTAACACACTTTAACATTTTCCCCTTGATGCTAACACACTTTAGCATATCTACTTTGCATTAACAGGCTAAATGCTAACACGCTGTAGCATGTTTTCCTTGATGCTAATACACTTTAGCATATCTACTTTGCATTAACAGGCTAAATGCTAACATGCTATTTCATGTTTCCCTTGCATTACCAGGCTTAATGCTAACACTAGCAAATTTCTCTTGCGTAACAGGCTAAATGCTAGCACACTTTAGCATGTTTTCCTTGATGCTAATACACTTTAGCATATCTACTTTGCATTAACAGGCTAAATGCTAACATGCTATTTCATGTTTCCCTTGCATTACCAGGCTTAATGCTAACACTAGCAAATTTCTCTTGCGTAACAGGCTAAATGCTAGCACACTTTAGTATATCTACTTTCGTTCACTAGCTAAATGCTAGCATGCTATAGCATGTCTCCCTTGCGTAGCAGCACCAGCTAAACAGCGTGCGCGTCCGCAAACCGCCGGGTGAGTGGTGCGCCTCTTACCCAGCCTGCCGCACTCCTCCCGCTTGGTGAAGTACTTGAAGCCGTTGGCGGCACGGCGCTCCGCCTTCTCGTGCTTCTTGACGTGCCAGGGCAGCTTGGTGGTGATGTTGGTGACGAAGAAGCAGCCGGGGCGCAGGCAGTGGTAGTGGCCCCTCATTCTGAACTCACAGTGCTGCGTGGGCGGGGTGGGTAGTGGGGGAGGGGGGCAGTAGGTAAGGGGGTGAGTGGGTAGTATTTGTAGGGGGAGAGGTAGTGGGGAGGGGGAGAGGGAGAGTAAATAGGGGTGTGTGTGTGTGTGTGTGGGGGGGGGGGGGACAGAAATGGACGCCATCAGCCACTATTCCAGTTCTCATCGACCCTCGTGTGTTTGTTAACAAATGGAGATTAATCTGGCACCCACACGGCGGTCCAGGTTAAGGTACAAATGCCTTCCTGTTTTGTTTTGTTTGTGTGTGTTACTTATGATTTCTTTTTCCAGAGGACTCCGCATATCACATCAAGAACACAAATTATTATTTGTCAAGGCTCGGTTGTTCCCGAAACCTCTAATTTCTCCGTGTCTGCACACCACCATCTGGGCTCTGGGTCCCAGAGGACCGGGCCAAATAAGATCTACTCCATCTAAGAGGCTGAGAGAAGGGTGTGTGTGTGTGTGTGTGGGTGCGTGCGTGCGTGCGTGCGTGTGTGTGTGTGTGTGTGTGTGTGTGTGCGAGGGGAGGGGAAGCGGGGGTCCCTTTTTCTCCCCCTCATGAGCGGAGTGATTTTCGACACATTAATGAATTCATTTAAACGGTTTTCCAAATACGGGCTCGTGAGAGCAGGCAGGGGCTGCCATTTAGCATTCATTTGCGAAGCATTCCCGTGATTTTTGCCCTATTCCAGACAGCCTTGTTTACTGTGCGGCTGACAATGATTTATTGGGTAATATCAGCTAAATTGGCCTTTTCTGAGAGGAGAATGCGACAGTCAAAATGACATCATTGACATATAAACAGGCATTACAGGGGTGAGTCGACTGTCTTTTTCCCGGTGAAGATGGAAGGCGGTGTGGAGAGACTGTGAAAGCCTTGAGTCAAATAAGCTCAAATACAGGTCTAATAGATAGCATGCTTCATGCTTAGAAAGCCCTGGGCCGTGACAGCAAGTGATTCAGGGGGCCCGCTCGGCCAAGGAACCTCAGGCTAAGCAGGTAGACACCTTTTCTCACCCTCTTCCGTTCATTAGCAACACGTCACAAAAGAAACTCGTGCTGAACGTCTGATACATAAGCCCCTGTTTGCATGTCACCACTATCAGGAAGTGGGGTGGTAGATTTTCATTGGCTCTTAGCGCTGTCGCTCAAGCATAACCCAGTGTTCAATTATTAATTGAAGTCTTTCCAGAGGTAACCGTACGTATTTAGCAGATGTTAAGACCTGCACACAGCCAAACTCTTCATAGGGCCAATGAGTTTCTTAACGGATTCCTGCAGTGAAAAGTGTAAAGGCCACTTTGGCTGTTGTAGCCAAAGCTACACTACAGTATATGCGAAAACTCTATGCAAGTAAAGGCTGGCTCAGCAACAGCGGGAGAACACAAGTAAAGGCTGGCTCAGCAACAGCGGGAGAACACAAGTAAAGGCTGGCTCAGTAACAGCGGGAGAACACAAGTAAAGGCTGGCTCAGTAACAGCGGGAGAACACAAGTAAAGGCTGGCTCAGTAACAGCCACAAGTAAAGGCTGGCTCAGCAACAGCGGGAGAACACAAGTAAAGGCTGGCTCAGTAACAGCAGGAGAACACCCACCTGGTTGGGACAGAGACACTGCAGGGAGTAGTAGGAGAACTGGTCGCGGACGTTCACCAGGTTGTTGCTGGGGTTGATGTGGTCCAAGCAGTGGGACTCGGCCTTTCCCGAGGTCTTGCACACATACTTGCAGTTCCCGAACAGGCAGTGGAAGTGGAACTTGTTGGAGTACTTACAGTCGGTTGCCAAGCAGGGATCACTAGATGGACACACACAGGC
>JAODOY010000022.1:986446-996390 GCA_025399855.1 Forbesichthys papilliferus
AAGTTTCACAGCCCCTCTCTCTCAAGAAACACACACACACACACACACACACCGTGACCTGAAAATAGCCACACACACACAAACACACCGACAAAATGTTCTCATACATAGATTTTTGAGAAGTCAAAACCACTTCCTCTTCGATTTTTGCCCTAAATGTCCCTCTCACACGTATTCTGTGAACCAAATATATGAAACTGCAGAGAAATAAAACCTCAAACACTGTCAGCTGTCAGATAGAAAGCAGCTCAATGTGAATAAGATGAAGATGTGTTGGGGGGGGGGGGGGGGGTTCTTTACATTACGGCGTGAGGCTGAGAGGTAGGATAGGAAGGGGGCTTGGAGTGAGGAGGTGGGCGGTTGATGGGGGTGGGTGGGGTGGGGTGGGGGGGGGAAGCACACCATCTGTGGATCAGCAGGAACCTCTCTGAGTGTGTGGTACCTGCTGGAAGCCCCCCAGAGGTGGAGCTCAGCCAGACAGCCTGGGCTCAGCCCCAGCTCCCTGGAGCAGCTGTCTCTCTCTCTCTCTCTCTCTCCCACCCTCTCAAGACCCTTCTTCTCCAGCACCTCCACCAGGATCTGTAATGCTCCCCCCTACCCCTGCTCAGCCCCCCCCACACACACACACACACAGGAGGCCCCCACAGCGACCCCACAGCGACACAGAGACGCTGCATTATCAATTTAATGCCTTGAGTTCATTTCGAGAAGCTTTGCGCGTGGCGCCGGAGATGGTAAACATAAGCAAGGTAATTATATCCAATATTGATGGGAAGTGTGTTCGAGCCAAATAGAAAGAGAGGTGCTTTTTATTTTCGTCATGAGGGGGCTTCAAATACTTGAAAAAGTCTCACATCTCAGAAAGTCTCACATCACAGGTGTGTGTTTTGTGTGTGTGTGTGCGTGTGTTTGAATGCGTGCATGTGTGTGTGTGCGTTCCTGTTCTGTTTCTCGACTCTGGTGCGTTGAGTCATTTCTGCCTGAGTGATTTCTGTTTTTATATCAGTTTGCATAGAGGAAGGGGTGGGGGGGGTGTGGGGGGGGGGGGGGTATGTAGAAAAGAAAACGTTTTGTTTTTTTTCCTTCCATTTTTGTTCTTGCAATTTCTGAACTTAATTTCATTTCCATTGCCATTTGCTTGGAACGAGCGCAGGCAGAGATAAGAGGCCAATGATGGGGAAACATGATCAACACATTGCCCCGGGAGCCCCCCCCCCCCCCCTTCATCCGAGCGCTGTTAGAGACTTTTACAGGCTCCACTCTGCCCCTGTCAGCGCATTTATCTACAAATGGATTGTGGGTATCTGAGAAGCGATCGCCACAGTAACAGGCCTGCACCAGAGGGGCCGTTCCTCCAGCGTGTCCCTTACAGAGCTTGAAAACGGCGGTTTGACCCCTGTGTGACCCCTTCTTGCCCAAGATGTGGATTTAGGATTACTTTCTCTATGAACAAATAGCATAGAATAACATATCGCTGAAAAAGAGACCATTGTCGTTATGATAATGGGAATGATGGCCTTATTCCACTCACGTTTATACAGACTGCATATAGACAGTATGTGTCTAAAGGTGCATTCACACGAGCGGCAATGCCGTCGCGGGAAGAAAGTGGAGGCGCCTATAGGCAAGAAATGGAACATGTCCTGTTTGTAATTTTGCCGTCGCGGGTAAGCCAGTCAGAGTATAGCGGTAAACCTATAGGAACACTTGTTGGCGGTACTACACGCTGACAGTAAGTAACTGCTTTTTTTTTTTACTACGGGGGGGTTTTAAATCTCTGCCGTTGGAAATATCAGAACGTGCGATGTGTGAATGCAGCCTAAGCAAAAAAAGTGGATAATTATCAAGAAAATAATGCCACTTTTGGACAGATAAACATTGGCCAGTCTTATTTTGCAGATAAGAAGATTATCGGCCGATACTAAGACCGATAAATCGGTGCATCGCTTCGAGCAGCAGTGATAGTAAAGTGATAGCAATCACCCACCTGCATCTGGGTTGTTGTGGTTACAGAAAGTGATGAGACACAACGCGATATAGTAAACATCGGCCGGACTTATTCGCAGTCAGGCTGATAAGGTCGTTAATGAGGCCGGTAGGGGCGCACAATATATAGACTCAGTATCGTTATCGCAAAATCACGTTGCGCAATATCATATTGAAAATGTTTCAGGAAGTGCAATATTCAGTTTTTTTGAGGAGAGATGCGTTAATTGGCTGTTTGGCGTAGTTGTGATTGCTTTAGACAGAAAAGTAAGATGTGTGGCTGAGGAAGCTAACGACATAATAGAGATGGAAGAGGACACATTAATGGACAAAAAAAATGTCTCCTTGGCAGCTTGGAATTATTGTTGTTGTACCAGTCCAAAACACGTTGTTTTGATATGCTGACATGTATAACCTTTGTGTTTTTACTTATGTTAAAAAATATCGAAATGAATATCAATATTTTCATGATCAATATAGCTATATCACATTACGCTACGAACACCAGCAATAGCAGTGAAGGCCGAGCAACCACCCACCTGCATCCAGGCTGTTGGTAGGCTTGAGGGCGGCAGCCGCCAGTCTGGCCATCATGGGCGAGATCAGGCCCTTGCTGGCCGAGATCCTCTCCATGATGGAGGAGGCGGTGGTGGGCACGGTGCAGCCGTCGGAGGAGCAGGCCTGCACCAGCGAGTCGGTGGGCATGACGTGTGCGCCGGACGACACGGCGGCCATCAGGCTGGCGGCGGAGTGCGGCAGCTGCAGAGGCAGGCGGGGCATGATGGAGAAGAAGTGGTTGGAGGCGGCCAGGGCGCCGCTGGAGAGCGCCAGCGCCATGGGCATGGAGCCCGGCAGGCCCTGGGACAGCAGGCCCGACATGCGCTGGCCCGCGCCGGGCTTCAGCGCGGCGTGCGCTGCCAAGGAGGAGGAGGCCGAGGAGGAGGAGGGGGAGGAGGAGGAGGCCGGTGCCGCCGCGGCGACGGTGGTGGGCGTGGTCAACATGTGGGGGCCTCCGCCGCCGGCCGGCTGCTGCGCGGTGGGCGAGGCGCTGAGGCTGGAGTTCTTGCTGCTGATGGCCGAGAAGTCCATCAGGTCGTCGTTGCTCGACTCCTCCGGCTCATCCTTCGGCGCCAAGAAGCCGGAGGAGGCGAGGCCCAGCGCGCCGCCCGCGGAGGAGCGGATGTGCCGGCGCTCGTGCTTGCGCTTGTGCGACGTCATCTGGCTGGTGGACGTGAAGGTGAAGCCGCAGCCGGAGCGGATGCAGTGGAAGTGGTTGGTGGCCTTGCTGTACACGCAGCCCTCGTACTTGCACTCCTCGTACTTGTAGAACTTCTTGAAGCCGTCCTTGGCATAGGCGTCGTCCTTGATGTGGTAGCTCTTGTGCTTCTCGATGTCGCACTTGTTCTTGAAGGTGAACGCGCATCCGGGGCGCCTGAGGGAAGCACAGGGGGACACGGGGAGATATAGGGAGACACAGAGAGACATAGGGATACAGAGGGAGACACAGGGAGACGTAGGGAGACAAAGAGAGATGTAGGGATACAGAGGGAGACACAGGGAGACGTAGGGAGACACAGAGAGACACAGAGAGACACAGGGAGACGTATGGATACAGAGGGAGACACAGGGAGACGTAGGGAGACAAAGAGAGATGTAGGGATACAGAGGGAGACACAGGGAGACGTAGGGAGACACAGAGAGACACAGAGAGACAAAGAGAGACGTAGGAAGACACAACGAGACATAGGGAGACACAGAGAGACAATGAGAGACACAGGGAGACAGAGAGAGACGTAGGGATACATAGGGAGACATAAGAGGACATATGGAGATGTAGGGAGACACAGGGAGACAGAGAGAGACACAGGGAGACGTAGGGAGAGAAAGGGAGACAAAGGGAGACATTTTATAATAATACTATATTTTATTATATGTGCAATGTCTTCATTTCTTTCTAGAGCTATTTATTTATTTATTTATTTATTTATTTAATTAATGTTTTAGCAAGATTTGAATATAAATGAATATTAACTAAAAGTAATAAAACTAATAATAATTATTATTATTCTCACCTGCAGTGGAAGTGCGTGGTCTTTTGTCCATAGAACTGGCAGTCCACTGTCCCACAATCCTCGGTGGCGCGGAACCTCTGGAAGCCATCGTTGATCAGCTGTGCGTTCTTCTTGTGGAAGTTCTCATGAGTCATGACGTCAGAGGTGCTGGTGTACACCTTGTTGCAGCCCACCTGCAGGGCAGACGCAAAGATCTGATTGGCCCAGAGCGCTCGTTTGCCACGAGTGCTCTGCTGTCGCCAGAGAGGGCTCGGAAAATCGCCCTTGCGCTATGCAAGGCATTTTGTAACGTGCATGTACAGATCAGATAGAAAAACCGTTAGAATGAAGCTCAGTGTGGTTAGTTACAGTGGTGGTGGCGGCCTACAAATGGCTTTTTTTTTTGTAGCTACAGGCGCCAAAAAAGCCGTGCATTTCGATGTGAGTTTCAAGTCAAAACAGCCAAACCTGCACATTGGAAACAATAGTGTGACGTGACAAAAATGAATAACTCAGTCAGGTAGTGGTCGCAGCAGGTTGTGTGTGTGGTTGAAAGTAGGCGCCTTCTATGCAAGACTGCCAGTGTAACCACCGCAGTGTTACTGTAACTCAAACACATGTCGACAGAGAGAGGGAGAGAGAGAGAGAGAGGAAGAGAGACAGAGAGAAGAGGAGGAGAGGGGCACATATACTGTATGAACTGTCACGTTCTTTAGCTTAACACTCTCTGGTGCTCAGGAGCCCTCAGAGCCAGTCGAAGGGAAGAAGGGGAAAAAAACTGCTAATGTTTGACTTAAAAGCAGCAATTGTATATCGTGCCTGGCACCTTTCACACCGCACAAACGGGGCAACTTTTCCATATTGAGTCAAACAATGAAAAAAATGTCCCTGTGACCCCTCCTCCCCAATCCCCCGCCTTCCCTCTAAATCAAGAGCACAACGGCAACATCTGCAGGTTCTCACGGCCTGTTAAAACAAAGGCTGAAACGTCTTAATAACAATTAGGCCGTTAGAGGGGTTTAAAAAAGAATATATCTCAGGCCATCCTGTGCCGAGAGCGCTCTTGGCGCAGTGACACCTTGAAAATAAGCAGATGTAGAAATTAAACAAATCCAAAGGGGGAAATAATCTTCATCTGGCCTGCTTGGTACTAAAAGATGAAAAATGTGTAGTTTATATAAACATCTAACTGAATTTCTATCCATGCCAATTAAGGAGTGAGAGAGCGAGGAGGTATGAATAGAGCGACCAGCCAGAAATCTCACAAGTGTCATTTCTGCTGTATTTACCTTACAACACCTTGTGCCAAACTGCTCTTAAAACACAATTTGGGATTTCACTTTTTTTTTTTCTAGAAGTAGCGGAACCATAATTCCCTTTTATAGATGTGGTTAAACTGGGGAAACTCTGGGCCGCCTAAGAGCCAACGTGTGCCTGGTATGCCCGTGAGGTCTGGCGTTCCCGATGCCTGGCACCAGCTATGTGAGGCTCTCCATCCCCACGCACACCTTGAATTGCCCCTAAATGGTGGCGCTCTGCGTGCGCAAACGCTCAACCCCGAGAGCAGCTAGGCTAACGGTGCGTGGTGACACTGCTTCCAATGAGGAAAATGACAACAGTCTTTTTCGCTTGTTTGTCCTGTTTTTTAAAATGTTTTTTTTTTTGTTTTTTTTGCCACCGTGGCCCACGCTGAATGCACGCTGATAAATTATGCATCGCTCTGCAAAATCCCATTTCACAAGAAGCTTTAGATCTGCATAAGTGACAATCAGTCACGTTTGTGCGCGTGCGTGTGTGGTGTGTGTGTGCGTGCGTGTGTGGTGTGTGTGTGCGTGCGTGTGTGCGTGTGTGTAAAATGCACGTGTTTTGTGCACGTGCGTGCGTGTGTGGTGTGCGTGTGTGTGTGTATAAAATGCACGTGTTTTGTGCGCGTGTGTGCGTGCGTGCGTGTGCGTTCTTGACTTGGTGTTAATGTAATCTACCTGCATGCAGTGGTAGTGCGTGCTCTTTCCATTGAGGTGGCACCCATGGTAGTAGACACTGCAGTCGTCCAGGGGGCTGAAGCGCATGAAGCCATGCTGCAGAGAGTTGTCCCTCTTCTTATGCATGTTGTAGTGCCTGATAACATCCTGCTTGCTGGTAAACCTCTGCCAAGGAAGGGCACAAATGAAGGGCAACAGGTTGGTTGGTGTATGTGTGCTGTTGGTGTTGTAGTTTTTTACTTTCTTTTTCTTTTTTTAAACCAGTCACAGATTCAGCAACAAGTCACTTTATCGCCGTGGAGACAGCAGCTGCAACATGCATGAGCCAATTGGCAGTCCGGAGGAAGAGCTGTATGCATTGCAATAGAGCGAGCCAGGATGTCTTTAAACGTGGTTATTGATTTACTTGGCATATCTGAAATAGGCTGTGACCTATCCGAATGCAGCAGCGAAAGGCCTGTCTGGGTGATGGTGGGGATGCGTTTGAGCACAGACATTTCCTACGCCTGGGTCTGTTTCATTCCAATCATTTCTTTACTTTTTTTCTAATTAAAAAAGTGGATCACTTGACATGCAAGATCACAGTTTGTGATGTTTCTGGCTTTGTAAAAATTATGTTCCGTGCAGATGGTTTTTCGTACGTGCGCAGCAACGACAACAAATAACGAGACAAGTTGAACAAACGCACAAACAAGCCAAACCCCCCAAAAAAAAAAAAAACGAGAAGAAAAAAAAAAAAAACGCTTTCCCTTTCAATTCCCTCGCCGAGATATGATTCCATTTTTAATTAAAGCATTAACGCTTGCTTTTGGGGCAAGCTTCGTCTGTAATATGCTACGATACCCCCACCCTCAAAATTAAATAATCCCTCCTACATCAAGGAGTCTGGAAGAATGAAGAAAAACAGAGCAATCTCTCCACTGAGACCATCAGCAACCAAATCTGCTGTAATTGGGCTTAAGATGATGTTACAGAAAGTGTAACTAGAGAAGTGCGAATCGATGAGACAGTCCTCAAATCCACATTTATCCAGAGCTAAGTGACGCAAATATAAGAAAGAACATTTCTAAAACAACTAATTGCTGTACAAATGAGCGTAATCGTCTCGTGCTGACGGCTATCCCACGTGTCACCGTCCTATATCCATGTCTCTAAATGTTCAACCTCATACATGCTGTTTTTTTCTGCTTAATAAGCATAACTTAACGTCTTTATTTCTTTATATTTTTCCTGCCCCCTATGTTCCGGGCTTTAGGTTGTTCTAGCAACTGACATTTTATGATAAGCAGCAGATAAGTTGAGCTGCGGTCACGGTACATTCGATCCATCGTGGCGTCCAAAATAGGCCATGGAGGGAGCTGACTGGGAAAAAGATCTCATTTTCAGCCGAGCGGTGATGAAGGTCTGGAGCCACTTGCTACATTTATTTTAGGATTCCCACTAGTGTGGCAAGATGCACACTCTCTTGCCACACGCACAAGCCCGTGAAAGGAGACTGTCCGGACTCAGCCAATCGGAGGATGGCAGTGGGGTAGTATTCCAGGAACGTGTGTCATGTAACATTTCATGAGTTATCACTCTGGAAAGGGGCTTTAACTCACCATTGCTGTTTTATTCACCCTTTTTTCTTTGCAGCATAGTGACATCCACAGAGCACGAGGCGTATATAGGGCATATATGAGTTTTTCTGGTTTATTTGCAACGGCACAAAGCCAGTGAGAAATGTGGGACTAGAGCGTGGAAATTGCTGTGATAACCTGAACTAACACTCTAAATAATGACATGAAATGACTTTCCTTTGTATTCCTCCAAGTATGCTTCTCCTCAAGCTGTGAACTGGGATTTGCGCAGAAAATTAACGGCTAGATCTGTAACGCTCCTCACCATATAAACTATGTTTATTGAGCTGTAATCTCTCTTGATCGAGAGCAGACAAGGTAGATTAGAGTTGGAGATGCTTTAATTCACAAAATCAGAGGGAAACTGAGAAGGGGAATAAAGAGACAATACAATATACGTGAGGATTTTTGACAAATCTACCAGTGTTTGTCTAACTCCCTCAAACCATATGCTATATAGCAAACACAATGTCTGTGTTATGATCGGCCTTGTGTTCCGCTCTGCCTGTGCCATACATGCCAACTCCTGGGACCAGGATAAGATTAATAATGTGAAAGGGGATTAAAAGCAGGCTTCCTTGCAGTGGCAGATGTCTTCAGAAAAACCGAGCGCAAAGAAAGAGAAGCCATATTTCAAGCATTTTTACAATTAACCCTGTAATAAAAGGGACAATTGTCAAGAGTGGCTGCACCCAGAATCAGTTTACAAAAACAAAAACAGCCTCAGCTCTAAAAATGAATAACCTGTTCGACAAGCTGACATCAATAAAGATAGTGCCCGCAGAAATCTTTGTTAGGTGCGGCCAAATATAAAGAGATTACATATTATACATAATGTTTTTTTGCATATCCTAGGACCTGATATTGTCCATTTGCCATGTCACGCAGTATGACACACACACAAAAAAGAAAAACCACACCTAACCTAACCTTGGTTTTTGGAAACCAGCGCCCCTTTAATACCCACTAACTGGCTCTTATCCAGCGGAGGGACATCCGTTTACAGGCAATGAACCTTGGATGTCGAGGCAACAACATTACCGGCTTTGTGACGTCTCTCGTTTTTCACCGTGACAAGTAACAAGGTCTGGAGAGTGGGAACTGTCAGGCTTAGTGGTTATAGAGTGAAGCGACAGGAACGCGAGGAGGTGTAGGGGAGAAAGGAGGTGTGTGTGTGTGTGGGGGGAAGAAGGAGGGCGGTGTCTGATGCTAAAAGAAAGCGCTTACCTGGTAGTTACACTCTGGGTCCATGCAGTGGTAGTGCTCTCTGTACTGGTAGGCACAGTGGACATGTCCACAGTGCTGGCTCCCAGAGAACCTGGGGATGAAAAGCGTCAAGTAAGTGTGACGATGTGTCGCTAACGACGACGGTTGCTACAGCACCGACAGAGGCCTAAGCCTGTGCATCTTATATCTCGACGACGCGCGAACCAAGGCCCAGAGTCTGTCAAAGCCCTTGGCAGCTTGATGCTGTTCACAAGGTTGGGGTCAGTGGGGAGGGAGGGTGGGGTGTGTCTGGTCAAAACAGATGTACAATAAGACTAAATGTGCTCCTGAAGCTAATCAGCCAGATAACTGCACCGGGTTAACCTCTCCGCAACGCACGCCAAGCGAAGTGAAGTCGCTCTAATCTGTCGGTGTGAAGCGATTCACGCACCAGTAGCTTGAAGTCCCACTCGCCTGCTCCTGAGAGCGGTGGAAAACGCATTTTTCTGCTCTCACCTTCCCAGTAACACCTCTGACACCTTCAGGCTGACTACTGTTTTCCACCGCAGACACAACAATTCGGGCGACTGTCACACCAATTTCCGCCAAATTAGCTCCATTTATTTCCAAAGCAGCAAGAAGACACTTATTAAAATGTAACCCTTTCCCCTAACACACACACACACACACACACACACACACACCTGCACACTACCTTCATTTGGCTGCAATTGAAGCTTAAACGTAGGCACAGTGCTTCCAGGTTAACCACAGTGCTTTAATCAGAGAGAAAGGTTAGGTCTACGGAGATCCCGTAGTGGGACTCGGTATTCTCCCCCCCAACCATCTCACACGGTCCAAAAGACTAGATTGTATTGTACCCGGCTGCTGGTGTAAAACGGGTCCCTGCTTCCCAAGGCACAGCTGCCTTCGCTGGTATGATTATAAGCCTGGCGTCATCCACCACTGTTAAAATCTCCCAATTACCACTCAAAACACACAAATAAACATTTGCACTGCGGCTGCCAAGAGCTGCATTCGCTTCCAGAGCTAAGGCGGAGGGGGGGGGGGGGGGGGCTAAGTAATAGATTTTTTACAAC
>JAODOY010000022.1:998185-1014100 GCA_025399855.1 Forbesichthys papilliferus
CCGGATTGGTGGCCGTTGTTGGGGGCCCGCTGAAACCCAATACCCCGCCCCCCCCCCCCACACACACACACACACACACCCTCCCCGAGATGTTGTGTCTCTGCTGGTCTGAGTAACTGCTCTTTTAGATCAGTCAGTCCGCCTCGCGTTAAGTGATAAACAGGAGCGCTCAGGAGATCTGTCTCAGGCACCGCAGATCCACTGATGTCAGGGTTTTAGTGCCGCGGAGGCTGAGGCGCATTATTTCAACCGTTTATACAGTAGCACGAGACTAGCATCAAACAGTTACTCCGTCTTTATCTCCCTGGTGCTTCTACTTCCTCTCAGCGCATAAACTGACTGGGGTTCTCCCTAATTCACTGACTAAGCACGTACCCATCTCGGGACCGGTTACCGCACCTGTATCAAACCCCAACAGTTAATATTGTGGCGGGACTGAGAGCTATATGTTTTTTTGTTTTTTTTGGTCTCCCACCCCCCCTTCCCCCCCATTGGCATGGCGGATCCAGGGATTTGCATACCTGGCGATATATTTCTGGTAGAGGTTGACGTCTTCGCTGGCGGGCTTCTCCGGCGGCAGGCCATTCCTAACACAAAAGAGACAGGATTAATGGTGAGGTTGGGCCCGTCTGTTGTTAATATAAACAAACTGACAATATTTACTCACAGGCCACATCCAAACTTGGGACTATCAATATGCATTTTCTTGTGGCGTAACAGCATTTTCACGAGCCGTATGAATCAAGGTTGCGAGCAGTGCTTTTTTGATGCATGGTCTCCCAGCCAATGAAAGGCAAAAACACTGCAGCGAACAGGCATTAATCTTTTATGGGGATATTTCTTCTGAGTGCGCATATGCAAAACTAAATAATGGGTACGTGGTTTGAAAAAAGCTCTAAAAACATATTTTCTGATGATCCCTGAGGGCCTCAACAGTCAACACTGATGCCAGGCTGTCATTAATCCATCTGGACCCAGTTAAAATACAATTTTAAAAGCAGCATGAAATTAACAGCAGCTTTAATCAACGAGGAAATGAATGAATTCATGAATCCATAAATGTATTAATATATTTAATGTATAATAATAATAATAATAATAATAATAATAGTAATTCATATTATTATTATTATTATTATTATTATTATTAAGAAACAAGACCTGCTAGCTGAGAAAGACAGTATGAGTCACAGCATGGTTTTAGTCCTTCTCTACTCCCTCTCGGCACTGATATTTAGCTACACGTGAGCTGCTCTGCACCGGATTTGACCTAAGGTTAATCTGGCCCAGAGGGGAGTGTTTGCACTGGCAGTCTGTCTCGCTGGCGTTTCCCTCTCCTTCCGGTACACAAGCACCAAGCTAGGCCAGTTAGCTAAGCATGTGGGGAAAGTGGGTGAGGGGAGAGGGGGGAGACGGAGGGGAAGGGGGGAGGGCTAAGCTGGGGACCCAGGCTGACAAAGGCCAAAGCCTTAGGGAGAAAGGCTTCCAGGATGTGGCCCCTGGAACTGGGACTTAGTTTGATAGGCCCTGGCTAACTCCAGACAAGGCAAGGGACTAATCAAACACTTGTTTCCATAAAGTACACTACAGTACAGTATAGAGCACACTCAATTTTAGGCTAGCTCCCCAAACCCCTTGTTTGCTAGCTATAAAGTGCACTCAGCAGACAGCCGTGAGTCGGCCCCTGTGACTCTCCGGGAGGTTAGCCATGGCTCCAAAGTAATTAAAGGGAGAGTTGTTACACCCTAGCCAAATGATGGAAGTCAGTCACTTTGTGGTGACTGTGCTAAATCAGTCTCCACGGAGCGCTGCCGCGAGTACTTTGCATGCCTCCGCAACTCATCACGTATCGGGATCTATTGGGCACTGTGCGCTATTTCACACTGCGTTTGCGTTCACGCACAGGTAGCAATTACCTTTGCGTAAAGCTAACTGACTCACGGTAGCAGTTAAGTGTATAAAAGATGCACATCGGCACCAATGTGCTCCTCTGAGAGACTGTCAATGAGAGGCAGATGGACCAGATAAGAGTTTGGGATTCAGCGCCACCAGATAACACTTACTTGACATTATAAGGATGGGTTACGCAAGCTAGACCATGCATTGTCTAAAGCAATTGGCAGACACACCTCATGTTTCACACAATGGCGCAATAATTCACAACATTTCTGTAAATAAACCCATGCTCACTGTTGCCAAGCAGTAGCTATACCTACTTAAAGGTATAGTCAGTTACTTACTACAGTCGGAGTCACTTCCGCACTATGGGATCTTAGTTAGGAAAAAATATGAATATGTAGGCTATGGCAGTATCAAATTATTTTTGGATCCCGTTTGAATTGTAACACTAAATATATTATGATGTTTGTCTATTTAAAAGATAATTGTTCAAGTCAAGAACATTGCAGTTCGTTGTTAAACTGTTGTGTGTAACCGCTCAGTGTGCGTCTCACACAACATAGGTCACCAAAAAATGCTTTCTTTGGCTTGTGGATTGTACTTCGTGTCGCAAAACAAACTGGTTCTAAAAATAATTGCATTCTTGCTGTTGACGACCATGTATTTTTTTCATGCTTTTTTTTCAAACTTTCGAACAAACCAAATGTTTCAGACTGCACCACATGATAATGCAGTGCCAATGTTTTTTTGTTTGTTTTGAGTTAAAATATCAACAAGCTTTCTCCAAAATGGGGTTCCCAAACTTTGCCACTCCAATGACCCCAAAATAGCATAATCCTTTTGTGAAACGTCCCAAGGAGTAATTTAATACTGTATGGCAAATATCAAACATATACCTTAATGATGAATTTACTTTTTATTTTTTATTTGATAATATGTATAAAAACAATAAAAATACATATTTGAAATGACTAAAGGTGATTTTATTGCCACATAGCAATATTCATCCTCTGCATTTAACCCATCCCTCAAGGGAGCAGTGGGCAGCCACTGTGCAGCGCCCAGGGACCAACTCCAGATTTAAATCTGCGTCACTGGTCACATGGGATTGGAGAATGGGGAAAACCAGAGCACCCGGAGGAAACCCACCCAGTCAACATGCAAACTAAATACAAACAGCGTCCTTCTTGCTCTGAGGCCACAGTGTTGTCAACTGGCCCACCTTGCTGCCCACTACCTCGCTAGCTATCCCAGCTAGCTGTCTCAGGCATCAGGCTTGACAACGTAAAGTACACCTTTAGAGATGTGATGTCAAATAACTTTTTTTCCATATTTATTTAATTATATAATTATTTATTTGAAAAAGTTCATAATTGTATTATTTCTCTAAAACTTGAACACGTAGTGCCCCCAGGCGGCTTTGACCTTAACCACTGACCTTGCACTTTTACGTACGCTATTATGCAAAATATTTTATTACATGTATTCCCCCCCCTTCTTTTTTTGACAAAGGGGGGGGGGGGGTCTACAGACTTCTACAGACGCAAGGTCTACAGACTTATTGACCGCCCATTTTCGCCTGTCCTCCACCAGAGCCATGTAAAGACAGAGTTGCATCATCTCCGTTCACTCTAATGGACCGTTTAAATATATATATATATTAAAACTGCCCACCAAGCACTTTCTGGAAATATTTTGCCATAGGTTTTGCCAACAACCTAGTAACAGTAACTAGGCTGGTCAGGTGAAAGGGGTGGGGCTTACTTCACAGAGGACACGGTTCCCGTGGTAATGGAGTCCGTCTTGGAGAAGCTGGACTTCAGGTAGTCGGAGGCGTTGAAGCTCATTTGTCCCGCCTGGTCCATCGCAAGACTCGGGGCCGCTCCTGTCCCTGACGCGCTGCCCGCAGGCACGCCCGGTGCCCCCGCTGCCCCTGCGGTGGAGAGGACGCTGGGCATCAGCGGCGGCTCGGGCTTCCCGGGTAGCAGCTTCTGAATGTTCCTGATGTCGTACTTGGACGGTCGGCCCACCTTGCCGGTCTTGAAGGCGATGGCGCCGCCCATGTCAGGATTGCCCTCACCAGGCTTGAACAGGTGCAGGAACTTGACGTTCTCCAGGTCGTACTTGGACGGCCGCTTGTAGGCGTTGCCGTTCTGCTGCCGCAAGCTCTCGCCCATCTTCAGCTTCTGGATGAAGAAGTCGTACTTGGAGGCGCGGGACGCCAGGCTCTGCATCTGGGAAGGGTGGTTGTGAGGCTGCGGGGCGCCCAGCTGAGGCCCACCGGCGGGCGGCTTGCGGTCCAAGCAGGAGGGGTACATCTGGGCGTCGGAGGCCGGGGGACAGCCGGAGAAATGCTGCTGCATGCCGGCGCTCTTGTCCTGGGCTGGCTTGTGGCTGATGAGGTCTTGGTGAGGTTTGGGCATGGAAGCGTGCGCGGCAGCGGCGGGCAGCGGCAGGGTCTCGCCCGCCTTCAGCTTGCGGATGTACTCCTCGTACTTGGAGAAGCGGGCCCGGCGCGAAGCCTCCTCGCTGCTGACGGAGGAGGCCTCTGAGGTAGCGGCCCTGAGCTTTTCGAAGCTCAGCTTCTTGGCCAGCTCGTCCCGCACCTGCTGGTCATCGTAGCCGAACATCCCCAGGAACTCGGTCATGGTGTTGGCCGCGTAGTCTTGCAGTGCGGACGCTTCTCCTGCGTGGAACACGAGATTAGAAAGAAAGAGGATTTTCTGTTAAAAGTATAGTCAGCTGATGATAATTGTAAGATAATACACATAATACACTGACAAGTGTATTATCTGCAAAAATAATCTGGTACTTCTACACATCCCTGGCTCCGTAAATAGGAACATTAACAATGTCTACCTGCACACTATACCGTTGGCGTCTCAATGTAAGCGTTCTCGAGAATGACTAACCCTGCTATACATACTTTCAAAGTGATTGTTAAAGTGCGAGCCAAGACTCAGAATTATTATTATTAGTCTGTATTATTTTTACCCTTTCACATACAGTATATGTATCTACTAGGTATATCTGTACCCCAATGTATATCCTTTATCTATTTTAGAATTTTAGCAAAAAACATGCAAAGATTTACGTTGACATTCAGAATAGATTTCAATTACTGACTCACTCAGAGAAGCATTTTTCATACACAGCTATTGTTATACTTTATTTAGTTTGATTCAAAATTATTGATGATATTTGTTTCCCCTTTTCTATATTATTGTGGCATGTAAGGACAACTAATGTACTTCCCCAATGATATCAAAAATGTTTAACCAAATGTTTAAACCCAAATGCCCTTAAATACACTAAATAATAGCTGATTATGAACAGTGAAACCATGGCTTAGTCATTGCATTACAGTAGACACTAACACTGTTTTCTGTAAAAAAAGAAAAAAGAAAAGAAAAAATTAAGAAATAGTCATTTCCTCTAAACACAGAAGTTACACCGTTTTGCTTTAGCATATTTGTGAAATGGAACATATCTGAGGTTGTCAGTTAAAGTGGACAACCTCCATTTTGTAGTAAATTTACAGTTTAACTGCATTATGTGGAGATTACCTCTGGCCCATTAACTTTCACCCAGGGATCAGAGAGCAGACAAAGGGAAACATAATGATTTAACCCTTGGAGACCCATAGTTGCAAATTTGCAACATTTACTTGAATGTAAATGTCTACAACTGACCACGTAACTGACCCCTTCTGGGCCAATTTCAACAATTTTCCAAGTAATTATTTTACCTATAGTATATTTTATTCCTTTATTCCAAAGATGTTAAGTAACAGAAAACTGTGATAATTCAAAATAAAAAGTATAATACACATGATTTGGAGAGATTTGTTCAAATGTTGCAAAAATGCAACACTGGGCTTCAATAGGGTCACTTATTCATACAAAAGGCCCCATCACCGAGTCAGGTGTAAATTCATTTTCACAAATAAGGAGACCCAGACTAGTCTGCAGACACCAGTTATAATTTGTTCAAGCAAAGTTCAATATGAAGAAATTGCTGAGGACCAGTTTTTCAAGGTCAGATGTCCCAATAACAAGTACATTTCATAGTTTTTCATCATACGGAAATGCATAATAACATGGATGATTAGTTGTAATTGTAAAGTTAATTTCCTTTTTATTGTACTGAATCAAACTGTTTAATGTCAATAAAATACATTTTTAGTATACATACTTTGATATTATTGAATCACCAATGCCCAAACATCTATGGACCTTGTTAAAATTATAGTGGTGATATTTGTAACCTCTATGACCCAATGTTGCAATTATGCAACATTTTCACAAAATCTTCCAAAAACCAAAAAATTAAAAAAATGAATTAATTTCTTGATCAGGGCCTTGCTAAAAACGATTTAAAAAGGAGAAAAAATGTCTACATCATTAATATCAATGCTTGGGTCTCTGATGGAGCAAGAAGAGTCTGAGCTCTGTATTATTTGTCCTAATTCTTAGAAAGAGCAGAGGTGTGGAACTATACAATACAGTATGTTGCACATCAAGTCTGGCAGCCTTTTCCTTTACCAGTTGAGTTCACTGATTCAAATGTATTCCAAAAACGTCACCTTGTGTCAGTTTGCTTGTCAGGCAAGATACAGTAAAGCAAAACAGACATGGCAGTAAATGCATAAGATGACAACTTCACTTTGGTGTAAACCAAATATGATGGTCTCCTCTTCTGGGGTCTGACCTCCGAGACCGGGTTCCTACACCTTGCTTGGTTATTCATTTATTTATTTATTTATTTGATTGCCTTTTAATCGCCATCTCTCACACACGAGCTGATGTAATATCAGCCACTGCCCTGGTAATTAATACACAAATATTTCAGCTCTTGTCTCACGTTTCTATGTTATTGCTAAATCGGTCACTCTCCCCCTGCTTTTCACATCTCCTGCGCGCCGTGTAAAATAATCCCTAAATTTCCATCCACCACATTGGGGTTGCTCCTCTCCGCAGAACAGCAGTATGAAATAAGATCTGCCAGATCGAAAGGGCATGAAAAATTTAGGAGAAATGGATCAGATATTTGAGAGGAAATACCTTGCTTGTTTGCCACTGACCATTTGATCAAATCCACCCTGTTTTCAAATGTACACATGACCACAAAGTGACATGGAGAGACTTGGTGGGCTTTACTGTGCGGTGTCATTTACCATGTCCTGTGCTTATCTATTTATTAAACATTAACTAATACAGAAATGCAATGCGGTCTTTTGTTTTATGCGAGGCCTGGCTATGACGTGTTTATGTACATACTGTATGTGTAATTGCAGAACCAACGTTTAAAAGTCATTTGACATAAAACACATTGACATTGATGTCCATTTCCAGAGCTTGATCCGTATATTTAAGTTTTTATATCATATCAACTTCATATCTAAAGCAAATGAAGACCCTCCTAACACAGAAAACAGGGGAAACAAGAATCACGTGAATGCAACAGAAATCAGTACAAACTAAACATGTGAAAAACGACCTCTCCCTTTTCCCCTTTCAGATTAAAAAAGTACAATGATATATATCATTATTGTCATCTTTATTCATAACATTATCATCACTATCATTATTATGGCCCGGTGATTACGATTCTTTGTGTACTTTGATTACCTTTGTACCCATATTTTCACCAACTGCTACTTTTCAACCCACTGCTACTGTAGTAAATATAATAGCTGGTAAATCACGTGGTACAATAAAAGAAACACGCATGACCTTGTTGGTGGAGATGAGGCCCAGCGAGTTAACGGACACCGGGCTAATCTATTTCCTTTGCCTATAGTGTATTATCATCATCAAAGCCTCGCAAAAAAAGAATTTGTAGTGTGCCTTTACCCAGTAAGGGGACCATGTGACATGCTATCAATGCCAGGCGAATGATTGGACTTGAACTGAAAGGATTACAGCAGGGACGGACAGGAGATAACCTTTCTAAAACACCATGTAAATGAGTTTCCCTCTCCAGCCTTATCTGGCCTGCCTCTTAATGATGTCATGCGAACACTGGGAGGCAAACAGTGGCTTATGGGTTAAAGTGAGATAGTGAGAGGTTGCTACTGCTGCTATTCTCTCTCTCTCTCTCTCTCTCTCTCTCTCTCTCTCTCTCTCTCTCTCTCTCTCACTACCCCCCTTCTCTCGCTCTCTTTCTCTCTCACTCTCTCTGAATCTCTGACACTCTCCCTCTCTCTCTCTTTCTATCTCTCTCTGACTGACTCTCTCTCTCTGACTCACTCTCGCTCTCTGTCTGACTGTCTCTCTTTTGCCTCTTTTTCTCACCATATTGCACCAACTTTCTCTCACCCACCTATCTACACCCCCCCCCCCCCCCACCACCAGCACCACCTCCCTAGTGGGCTACTGTAAAAAAAATCCCGTATCTGGCCACTTCACGCCGACAGATTCCAGCATAGGCTGAGGCCTTGTCTATGTTTGAGGCAATTAGGCCACATTTCTCCTCCCAGATACGATAACAAACGGTTACTATATCTTCGCTGGGCTGACCAAACATGGCCATCAGTGTGGCATGGATACTCCACTCACGGGAGTGAAAGACAGAGGTGTTGCTGATTATAAAGGGACATGTAAGTGGCTATATATGGACTAACGTAGAGTTTGGACACATTGTTAACGGCTGCCACGTCAAAGCCTGCATGCACGATGCCAGCCAAAATAATATAGAAAAACAGGGGTGTATTCAGAAAAGTTTGGCTACTTCTATCATAAAGTTATTGCATTATGTAAGTAATATGTTTGCCCTGCAATTTAAAATTAAGGAAGTACATTTATTGTTTAGATAAGCATGTGTCTTTTGTGTAAACGGACAGTGACATTAGTTTGAGCTAAGGTAATTAACGGCCTGTAAATAGAGAAGGCCTTCAAACAGCTTGAAACAAACAATAACCTTTTTTCCGTGAACTCTGAATTGTAATTTCAAGTTGTGGCCAGGCTTGTCTGAGCCCGATGAGCAATCTTTGTCATCGCTTCAATCGTTTTTTTATTTCTTTTCTTCCTGGCTTATGAACACTCATATAGCTTACAGTATAGTCTAAATTATCTAGGAAAAGCATTCGGGGGTTTTTGCACTGACAGAAAATCCGCACAGCTCCCACAACGTGAGGAGTTTGACGTCGCGAAGGTCACAGTTTCTCTCATTGATCTTGCAATGTTTGTTAATTACATTGTCACTGATGTCGTGAAAGATAATTAAGCCACTATGTTTATACGCATAATTATGCGCACGCCACATCTGCCTTTGAGAGACAGCAGAGAGAGAGAGAGAGAGAGAGAGAGAGAGCGAGAGAGAGAGAAAATGGTTTTAATTGTGGGCCGTGCAGCAGAAACATGGCAATATAGATGCCCTACTTACAATTAACAAAGAGCAGCCCGGGAGGAGAACAACAATTCGGAGAGCGAAGTAGTGACTGATACAGCGCACTGTGTCTGCGGTGTGCAAACACTCTGGCTTTGTTGTGAGACGCGAGGTAGCAGGGGAGCTGGTGTTGGAAGGGAAAAGGTGCACGCCTGTTCTACAACACAAACACATATTTACCGACGAGCCTTTTCGCGGCCATGAAATAAACAGAAAATGACTAATTAAAACCGCAGACGATTTTGCAGTTGGCTCCGCTGACAAGGCATTTGCTCGATTTTCTGAGAACTTGAAGTAAACAAAGAAGGAAGGAAGAGAAAAAAGAGAAAAAAAAAAACAGCACATGTGCATCTGAAGTAGATCACTAAACCCTACAACGTGGTTGTTCAGATCCTCCGCTATAAAAACGCTAAACCGAGGTGAGTAAGAAGAAAACAAAACCTGTTTTCTCTCCCACCACAAGAACTGGCCTTTTTTTTTTTTATTTCTCTGCATCTACGCAAAGTGCTTTATCTCTTATAAGAAACCTGTTTTTCCACCCTTTTACTGCTCTGTTTGGTGTTCAGATCTATACAGGTCAGGCTCTCAGATACTGCTGGCGTGGTTCTGGCTCCCAGGTGGAACAACGGTACACCGTGTGTTCCTTCAAAGACCTGAGAATTAACTTTTGAGCGGGTGCCACCTTTTTATCTACTCCGAATGATACTAAAAGAACATCATGTAAAACTTAAAAGAGGGCTGTTTCTGTCGAGTCACTTAACCACTAGCACGAGCGGCGAACGCGCTTATTAAACTTTTCTCGCGTTCGTGAGCAATAAATATCCTGAGCTCCCGCTGCTGTTGAAAACATAATAATGTGACTTTAGCTGCGAGACAAACGTAGCTAAGAGAACTATGAGCAAATGCAGCCTGACCTCCTCTAGGACAACAGAGGGGCTTTCAGCAGTGTCTACGTTTAGTGAGCTTAGGGGGGGAATCAAAGACACAATATGTAATCCTGACGGTAACATGAAGCGCCTGGCCTGGCTCTGCCAATCTGGACCTACACAAAGCGAGCCAGGCAGCGTAAGCCTACTCTAAGTATGAGTTTCTTGATACAGTTAACCACACACACTGACAAGTTCCTGTCTTCTCTGCTGCCCGCCATTGGAATCTCTCTTCATGGCGATGCTGCCACTAGCTATTCACGTCGTGACCCTAGAGCGCCTCCTTCCAATAACAAACGTAGGTGTGGCGATGTCAAGCCGCTCTCTGGCCGTCAAAGCCTCGTCTGAACCCTAGAGCGGCGGGCTCTGAAGGGCGAAGGGGGGGGATGGAGGAGGGGCATGTGGGGGCTCTAGCAGGATTGGGATAGGTACCTGGGGAGGAGAATGGCGCCTGGCGACACTGGGCCTCGCATGGCGGAAGATACGCCTTCTCTTTGGGTGCGCTTTCCTCAGAGTCCTTGTCGTCGTGGTAACTGCCGTCCTGGGAGCCCAGCAGGAGGGCGTCGTCGTCGTCGGGGTCGTCGTCGGGGTCATCGTCGCGGTCGTCGTCGGCGTCGCTGCAGCCCTGCGGCTGCACCATGTACACGCCCTCGGGCGGTCTGTCGTCGTGGAGACGCCCGCCGCTGTAGCCCTTGGGCAGGGCCGGGGGCTCGTCGCCGTACTCGCCGTTGACCCACTTCTCGATGGCCTCCCGCCGCCGCTGGTCGTCCTCCAGGCTCTGGCTCAGGTTGAGGCTGTCGTCGGGGAAACGGGTGCTGGCGCCGACATCACCGGCGCCATCGTCGTAGTGGGAGCTGCCGCGCTCGCTGTTTTCCGCCACGCTCTGCTCTCCCTCTGCATTCTGGGAGCTGCTGTCAAACACCACCTGGCGGCTGAGCTTGGCGCAGATTGCGTTGAGTTTTAGGCCACCTTTTCTTTTGGCGGCCATCTTGGATTTTCCTGAGGTCTTTTCAGTGCATAAACTCCTTTCAGCTAGAAGCAAGAAGAAAAGGGACATTAGCCAAAGCTGTTTCATATGACAAGTTGCCTGTTTTACAGCGGAGAGGAAAAACACCTTCCGTTCTCAATCGATAAGCAGGTTTTTCAGATGAGGGCTAGGCACACGATAACAATATGACCACGACCTTAAGTACAGTAGAGTGTAATTCACTTTGAGGCGTTATCGTGGAAAAACAAACTGACATAGAGCAACAGTTACAGCTGCTATTTATAACTGCCAAAAGCACCGCCACTTCACATACACAACAGCACCAGACCAGCAGGACAGAGAGAGAGAGAGAGAGAGAGAGAGAGAGAGAGAGAGAGAGAGATGCTACACATATCTCTATAAGTCACACCTTCTATACAGCCACGGAAAAATAAGCGAGAAAGAGAGAGAAACAGAGAAAACACACACAGTGGCAGCTGAAACCAGCGTATCTCTGTATCTGACCCCCCACGGTACGACACGCAGAAAATACATGGATACATAATCCTTCACATGACAGCGCTATAGCGACTCCATCTGAAACGTTATCTTGCCTCTCACCTCAGGAGACTGTGATCCCTGCTACAGAGCCTGGGAAGGGGGGTGTTGGGGTGGGGTTATTGGGGTTGGGGGGCTGTACAGCTTTAAAACTGTCAGGAATGGAAATGTTTTCCATTTTTAATTTTTTTTTTAGAGGACATGTTCCCACACCGGGTATTCTGCGACCGAGTGTTTCTACAGACGCTAATCCTGCCCCTTCGCTCAAGTGACGTTAATGCCGCGTCATTGTTGAAGCGCATAACTCACTTTTACTATAGAGTAATTTGTGATTATTTGTATTTTTGCAATGTTGCAGTAATATGAGTACAAGTACCAAAAAAACTAAAACAAATGTGTTCCCGCATCCAATACACGCACACACACACACACAGTTTTTTACTGTCACCCAACAAGACAGCCCTGTACAACTTCTATTCCCCCCTCTGTGCAGCCCTGTTGAACAATAGCAGACCTGATGGGGTCTGCTTTGGGACAGGAATGGGTGGCATTATTCCGGTCCAAGTGGGGCTATCTTTAAAACATGTCCTCTGATGTGGAGCGAGCAGCTGCGGCTGACATTCCAAATCCAGGGCTGCCTTTTTAGGGCAGAAAATGTGCTGTTACCTTTCCCTTGATTACCAAAGTTCACCTTCCAACAGAGTTTTCCAGACTCAAAATCGGGTCCAGATCTTTATCATGCTGTAAATCACTTGTAGTCGGCAAAGAGGAGGGTTTAGTGAGTAATATGGTGTTTATGATATCAATAACTTTTTGTTTTTACTGCCATGGCGGGACCACCGGTACTCAGAAACAAACGGAAGCCTGTATTATCTCTCTCTCTCCCTCTCTCTCTCCTTTTTTTACACATAAAATATGGAAATATGGCCACTATAGTGCCTCTGTCGCACTTGTCTTGAGCCTATAGCTGTGACTTCACTCCATTTAGCCTTGCTACCTTAAGATAATGCTCCACAGTATGCTGTGATTTGGGCGCACAATTTTTGTATATATAAAAAAAAAAAAAAAATCATAATAATAAATGAATAGAGGTAACAAAGTTCTTACAGACGCAATTCACTCCGTAACAATGGGTACGGGGGTCTTCATTTTCTCCCAGCCATAAAGCGAAGCACAATCATGCGTGAGCCATTATGTAAATCACGTCTGCACAACATAAAATCCTGTTTTCATTTTCTTTTGCAAAGCTGTGGAATCATTAGAGGATATATCATTTGAGCGAGTTTGCAGACCCACCACCTCCAGACAATGTACTCGACGTTCCCTACACATGCTTTCTCAGTTAACCTATTTACATTGTGGGCTTCCTCTCTGAAACAAAGACCTAAGGAATTATGCCATTTGGACGGGGGGGTTTGGAGTGTGTGTGCGTGTGGGGGGCATATATCAGTGGAACATTACTGTACAATTTGGCTTGGCGTCAGACAATCGCAGGGAGGGGTGAAGGGGTCACCTTTAAGAGGACAGCGATTCTGGAGAGGAAAAAAAAAAAGAATCATCTGGAAAATCTATTAGGAAGTGGAAGACATAAATTCCAGGGTATTTTCTTTTCTATTCTATTTTTTTTTCACCCAGAAACACCCTCCCAAAGAAGATTGAGGTCATTTGGGTGTTGCGTTGGAGGTCATTCTTTCTGTTTACTGTGCTCGGTATTTCATGCTTTAACTACCGATTTCCTTTGCATTGCAATCTCAGCCCCTTGTAGGAAATAACCTCGACAGTGCTTTGTTTCTTCCCATTAGTGACTATTTATGCATGTGTTTTTTGTTAACAATGAGGACTTGGAGTGTCTTCACGGGTCTCTTAAGGTTCATACGCATCCAATGTCTTTCTGACGTCAGGTGACCAATATTATGGTGGCTGGAACAACAACACTTCCCCAGGTGTGCTCAAATCTGTCTGCTGCATTCGTTTATGTCGGACATTTCTGTTCACAGCACCAGGTATTTCTTTCCTTCTCTCTCCCCGTTGCTTGCATTAGGAATCGCTATGGTAACGCAGAGGCTGTTTACCTCAAGTCGACCGTGCACTTGATAGCGTGCGCCGAGATCAAATCTGTGGGGACCTACATGAACGAACAACTTTTCCCTGTGGGGCGATCAAACCTCAACACACCCAGGCACGAGCGCACACACACACACACACACACACACACCCCTGTGTGTCCACTAAGGATTCTGCCTTATTAATGGGCGTCGGAGCGAGAAGGAACACTGTCACACGCACACTGGCCATTATTTACACTGCGTTTTAGCGTGGTGTGCTAATTGTCAAGGAGGAGACATGTCCTTACTGTGAGCGCTGGGACTTGGAAAGAAAGGGCAGGTTTGAATTTGAACAACCCAAACTAATTTTTCCGACTGTTTATGTTAACCGTGACACTATTTTATTGGAAACAGTGCAGGTCCGCGAAAGAGTGCCATATGCTGTCTGTATAAGGCCAAAACCTGAGGAAAAAGTCCAAGAAACTATTTTGAACGTATTTGCGCTTGAGGCAGGTGCTTTTTCATGGACCGTCAGAATATGTGTATCTAAGCTGTACGCGCTGCATGCGGGTCGCCCTGCTTCTTCTCGAAAGCTACTGGACGGTCTGTTGGCAGCGACGCTTGGGTTCGCGTCGACCTCTCCGCTCTGACACATACCGACTGTTCCCGGGGTTCTCGCTTTGTGTGCCTGTCCACTGGACGTGCCTTGTGTGTGTGACCGTGTGCGCAGACTTTCACGGAGGGTTTAAGTGATTTCGTGACTGTCAGGGGTTTGGGGTCTGCCTCCCCTTTGGCATGTGGACAAAAAGACTTACGTGAGGCCTTATAAGGGTTAGAAAGAACCGTTATGATGTAAGAGGGATAAAATAGATGAGTATCACTACAAAGAAAATACACACCCATAGTACTAAAGGCTAAATGTTCTCCTGATGCTGCCGTACTGCACTGCAAACACCATTGAGTTCCCGCAGTGTTTCAGTGTTTAATCCCCTGGAAGACCTGCTTGTGTGAGGTAGACATTACTGTACCTGTTCAAGTGCAGCTTATCTCTTTACCTAATCAAACAAAGGCACGGTGCTTGTTGTAGATTCCTGCGGAGTTCCAACATCTTGACTGACGCCGGGACAAAACCCTGTGCAATATCTGCACTTAATTAATAGGAGGCAAGCCTGGGTGATGTTGGAACGCCTGGGATTATTTTTCAATATGTAACCGAGAGTCGTTCTGGCTCTTTAAAAAGCGGGGTTATAACTTTATAAATCTTTGGGCCGATTAATAGGGAAGGCTCCAGCTCCTGATGTGAAGCAAGTGAACCATTTCACGTCTCCAGAGAGATGTGTGCATGTGCGTGAGAGTGTGCGTATATGTGTGTGCACTGTAGATCTTAGGAAAACATTGTGCCATCTTACAACACACACACAAACACACGCACGCACCCACACACAATTATATCCTTTTTTTTCTCGTGCAAATGTGTATGTATCTCCCCCTCTCCTCCTCTCTCCGCCCTGTTCTCTGTCTCCCCCACTCCCTTTCCTCCTCCCCCTGCATGGGTGAGAGGCTGCGGCGGCCATGTGGAAACGCTACTTACGGACAGAGCCGGCCGGACCCCGCAACCTGGCCGCTCCCTCGTCCTTTATTGCACAAGAATAACAATAAGCAGGTCGTCGACCCAGCCGGCAGATTTTCGCCACAGTTCTCCGACAGTCGGTGGCACGGATGCTCTGGAAATTTCCATTTTTCCGCATGCATATTTAATTGAGTTTTGTCCCAGCGGTGCGGAAATGATTTGTTTTTTGCTCTCTGTTCACTTGACTCCTCTTCGGAGTCGCTAACCCTGATTAAGACGTTCCCGTTAATTTCCCAGCGCACACCTTTTTTTTTTGTGTGTGCATTAATGGTTCTGATCGTCTAATTAAAACTTCTCAGCTCTGCCGCTGATCACCGCTCGTTGTGCCTCTGACCTGAAGTTTTAATTGCCGCGATAATAATAATTTCGGGGTTCTGATGATTAAAAACAATGCCATTGCCAACTAGTTGAGAGATGGGGAAGATGGGTGTGTGTGTGTGTGTGTGTGTGTGTGTGTGGGGGGGGGGGGGGGGGGGGGGGGGGGGGGGGGTGTGTGGGGGG
>JAODOY010000022.1:1014121-1033324 GCA_025399855.1 Forbesichthys papilliferus
AGAGAGAGAGAGAGAGGGAGAAAGAGAGAGAGAGAGAGAGAGAGCGTGTAAGACCGAAAGAGCTAGTGAAAGAGAGATAAAGCCTTATAAAAGTGCGCTATAGCCTTATTTTCATAAAAGACGATAATGGCGGTCGCAGAACAACGAGCTTATTGTGGCTCAGGAAGTCAGTAGATGAAAGAACGGGGACTTTTCTCAGGGCGCTGTCATAAAACATGACAGGGAGACATGAGTACAGTGTGGAGATCAGTAGATTAGTGAATAAACCCTGTTTTTTTTAAACAGCACTTTCACACTGTACTTTACACACACACACACACACACACACACACACACACACATATATGCAAACTGCAGCCGCATGACCTTAGAATCGGAGGTGATGGGCTGATGCTCCACGCAACCCCGATCTGTCCCTTATTTAACTAGTGGATTCTCTGATGTATTTTTCAGATTCCACTGAGCGGTCAATGTGTACAGCTGGTCAATATAGTACCGAGTAGCGCTGTTGAGCAAAACATTATAATAATGTGTGTTTATACAAACACACACAACTGCACACACATAAACACGATAGAAGGCATTCTCACACACACACATACACACGCACGCACACTGTGCATGCAAGACAAAGCTTTCTCCTCTCTGTGCACTTGCCCTCTCTCTCTCCCTTCCTCTCGCTCACCCTCTCACAAATCTATTTTATTATTAATCAGTTGGTTGCACATCTGCCAGCTTGTGTGTGTGTGTGTGTTTTCCTATCAATAAAGCACTTATTGCCTTTACACCAGGATGTGACCTTGTGTATTGCGTGCTGCCATTCCAGGACCATCGACCTTGAGCGACCGGCTTGGACGCAGCTCACAGTGGCTCTGAGCGTCGGGCCTCTGGCGCGCACACACACCTACGCACACACGGCTCAGACGCTCGCGCACACCTACGCCGCACTGCTCACACGCACGCGCATACCTACGCACGCACATGCACGCGTGCGGGACACCGTGCGAGACAATGGCTGCACAAAACAATGTAGACTTCAAGTGCAAACGGAAAAAGGAAAGACGCTGAACTCTGTAGGAGTGGGGGGGGGGGGGCTAGGGGGGGGCTGGGGGTGGGACGGTGGGGTGGGGGTGGGGGGGGGGGTTCAGGCAGGAAAGTTGAAATCAAAAAAGGACAAATACGCCCTTCAGCCTCATCACAAACAGGGTAATAACAGTATTTTCCAGAACAGAGAACAAGAGGCCCAAAACGGTCTACTCGGAAAAGGGGGGGGGGGCAAACAGACATGAGTGACAGGAGCCATCGTGACAGTAGAGGACCAAAACAGACAACTTTTAAAGGGCTCTCTGCTCAACAACATCGCCGGTTTAGACGGATAACTCGTTATTGTACATCCTACGGGCGGGCCTCACAACGACTAGCATTTGTAAATGTTAAGAAGAAAGCAGACAGATGAATGAAAACATCACAGAGCTTTAAAATCCACAGCGAGAAAAAAAAACGCCTTGCGAGCCCGCGCCGGGAGCGTATCCGAGAATCCGCGCGACGAGCGCTAAATGAGCAGACTACCCCCCGAGGCGCCTCCCCCGCGGCAGACCGGCGCTGCTGCAAAGCAGCGTGGGTAATACGGTGGAGCAGGGGCTCAGTGTGGGCCCCTCAAGAGCCCTCCAGCTAATATCTGTACAGATTAACTGCTTCAGCTGCATGTTTGGCATAGGGATCTTTCTCTGCCTCTTTGGCGTATTGTGTGTGTGTGTGTGCGTGCGTGCGTGCGTGCGTGCGTGCGTGTGTGCGTGCGTGCGTGCGTGCGTGTGCTCGCACACAGGGCCTTCTAGACAGAGGTCAGAGGGCTTTCATAACCTATGGGAATGCATTCAATTCAGTCATATCTCCTCTCTTTGCATCTCTACAGTACGATACATGACATGACATGTGCACGAGGCACGCACACACCCCCCCCCTTCCCCACCTATTCTCTGGGGTGCACCTTGCACACGCCGCTCCATTAGTTATCAATTAAGTGTGTGGAAATCTCCACCTGGCTAACACCTCCGCCAACACACGTGCACACACATGCACGCGCGTGTGCGCACACACATGCACGCACACACACACCCGCACGCGGTCAATGCTGCAAGCCAAAAGTTTACATTAAGGAAGGAATGCCTCGTTTGAGTGTGTGCATAATGGGGCCGGAGGGTGGGTGTGTGTGTGTGTGTGTCCGTGGCACTTTTGTCCATGAGGTTAACCTTGATATGAGGCCCTGTCAAGTCAGATAATGTCAATCAATGACAATCCCTCTCAGATAACCCCTAATGTGAGCCCTAAAACGCAGGCCTGTTTAGATCTGCAGACATGGCCTGTTTGGGCGGCATATGAAGTGCATTGCAGGGAAATGACTTGTGGCGTTTGTTTAAAAAGACTCCTAAGACATTTTGACAGCATGCAAGGCACTGTGCCGTTACGACGGATGTGAATGAAGTCTCAGTTCACCCAGGTTTCTGACACCAGGTAGCCTTCCGCCTTTTAGGGCAGCGCAGGAAAAGAAAAGACAAAAATAAACAGAAAATGACAGAAAAACAAGGGTGGCCTATCCCTTCACATTTCCTCCAGCGCTCAGGGACTTCTTAATTGATTTACAAGGTTACCTTCGAATTATGTTTTTCCAGATATGAAGGGGGGCGTTAAAATGAATTAAAATGAACTGAAAAGTGAGAAAGGTCACGTCCCCCCCCCCCTCCTTTCCTATACTATCTCTTCCTTTTTCCTCTCTGTGCTTCCCTCTATCCTTACAGGAGAATGAGGGGACAGGGAGGAAAAGGTGACATTATCCCCAAAACGTGCACATTTCCAGACAGGATGCCTGCGCGGACAACATTGATCCCTGGCTGCCATTAAAACATTCGCTGTGTTTGACCAGACCTTTCCTCTTAATACACACTCAAACGAAATCACGGCTGCCCCTTAAATCTCAATCCAAACTGATATGAGTCTTTTTTTGTTGTTTTTTTGTGTTGCTTCAAAACAAACAAGAAGGGAAAAGATATATTTGTGAGACAGAGAGGAACTTAAGGGAATGTTGCATCCTGCGTGTGGCATTTGCATTTCTTTGGCCCTGCGGTGATGGCGAGCAGGGACAGAGATAAGTCCTGTACAATAATTAGTCATGAAGTTGTATCTGATACGCGGCTTGGAATAGAGATAATGGGCTCTTGAAAAAGAACAATGCATGTTTCACTATGTATGCCTGTGTGTTGGAGCGGTGGGGTGTATGTATAGCACAACACTAAACACACATATGCTGGAATACTGCATCTGCATGTCTGTGTGTGTCTGTGTGTCTGTGCCTGCAGGCCCTCAGAGAGCGAGGCATTGTGATTTCTCTCTGACTAGTGGCGGTGGGTCACGTCATTCGCTGCGGAGACACACTGCCAAATATGCACACTGACACTTCTACACAGACAGGGAAAACTGATCCGCCGTGCGGATAAACACTGCGCCTCTGCGAGTGCTTTTACCCACAGTTCAACGTGAACTGGAGGCGGGAACAGAACGTGGCAGTTTTCACCTAAAACGGGAACATTCCTGTCTGAGAGTTCTATCGGAGGAGGAATGTGTCGTGACTGGATTTGAAGGTGTGATAAAACAACGTGCGCAACAAACGTTGAAGAAGAAAAAAAGAAGAAAACTGGCTGTGAAATACCGAAACGAGCAATGCTGCTTTACAGGGGCAAGAAGAAAAAAAATTGTCTTCTATTTTAGGTCCCTGTACACGAAGGGAAGTGCTGCAAAAGTTGACGCAAACAAATAAATTTGCTTTTGATAAAACCACAGGAGCTACTTGTGCATTCTACACCAAAACCCACTTTGCTTCCTGCATCTTCTGTTGACTTATAAGGAAGCGGCTGACTAAATTGTCAAGCACAAACAAGTGCAGGTGTTCCAGAGGTGGACCTGCTGATGTTTGAAGGTGCAATTTTGGTTGAAAATGTGCCATAACAAATGAAAGGCTTGGCCAAGTGGGCCGCATCCAGCTGCCCGTTTTACATTTCTGCAACATTAATATTCCTCTTATTATTATTTTAAAGTGAAAGACGGATACTCTGTTGAAGTGCAAATCTGATGAATTACGGGAGCAGATTGCCGATATTAATTATTAAAACCTATTTTATAAATATTCAGGTCTGTCATGCATCTAATAATGAACGCTTTAGAGGAGGTGACTTCCCGTGCGCATCCTAACGTGTAAGAAATATCACTTTTAATCACACCTGTGTCAGCGAGCGGCAGGTCTAAACCTGCAGAGAAAAAAAAAAACCCCCGCAAAAAAAAAAAAACAAACACAAAAAAAAAAAAAAAAAAAAAACACACTAAATTGCGGAAAAGCAACGCGGCCTACTACTGTGCTCGTGTGTGTGCTACGCATTCCCCGCTGTTTTCACATGATCCCAGCACTTCTTCATCTTCATCTCTTGCTCCCGTCTTGATGGAGGTGGCGAACACCTGGATGCCCCCACCCCCCCACCCCCTCCTAGCCACTGCATTTGCACTGCGGTAATTTTGAATGGAGAATAATGCATTGGCACGGCACTCTACCTTCTGGACACACCCAGTCCCAATGCTGCCGCCGCCATATGCTCTGTGTGTGTGTGTGTGTGTGTGTGTGTGTGTGTGTGTGGCATGCATATTCATGACGCCTTCTCCTCAGCCTCAGTGTGTGTGTGTGTGTGTGTGTCTGCGCGGCGACGCGGCTCACACCGTCACCTCGCAACTTCAAATGCTTCAGGAAAAAGTAAAGAACGCAAAAGTAAAGAAAAGAGAAGGAGAGAAGAAGAATAAGGCCCTCCTGGTGAGAGGATGACAAGTAAGGGTGCTAATGGGAAGAGGTGGGGTCCATGGTTGTCATGGAGAGGTGAAGGGTGCAGGGGTAGGGGCCGGACAGGCTAAATATTATAGGTGCTGTACATCCAACGTCAGGCTCCTTGCTAGCATACATATATTCTACAAGCACCCGCGCATGCACGCGCACACACACGCGCGCGCGCTGCAGAGCGCTCTAAGATTAACGCTGTCAGAGCTGCGATGATACCCCTTCATTACGTGCGCTCGGGGGCCTCCTCCGTGCGGCTGCCTTCGCTCGCTGTCCCCTCCGATGCTTCTCTTTAGAGGTAGTAATTACTAAAGCTAACATCCACCACCACCCCCCCCCCCCGCCGCAAGAGCCACACGCTTCCCTCCCTCCGCGCGCACAGATCTGGGGCATCATCTTGTCTGTCCTCCTGCAGCCCAGGAAGTGCTCAGCGGCGATCCGTGTACGCGGCCGCCGTCTAAAAGTGCTATTTTATCAGATTGCGCGGCCTGACGTCATACTGACGCCCTACGGGGCAAAGTTGGGAAGGTGGGCAGCAACGTGACGTTCGACAGACTGCGGTATCATGTGCGGTGTTCCCTCGCGCGTGTATTCTGCTTTAGCAGGCCCTCCGGCCCCCTATCCTTCCTCTCTCTTCCACTGTAACTGGGGGCGGTGGGGGGGAAGGGTCGAATGTCTCCTGCGCTCCGAGCGTTTTCCCAAGGCCTCTCCGGGCCACGCGTCACAACCAGGAAGTATTTGATGGCGAGATCAAACAGGACGCAAGACAAGCGTGATGAGCAGGGGAGACCGCCCGTTCCCCTTCCCCCCACGAAAGCCCCGTGCCAAAGAGACGCTGAGGGTAATTCCTCCAAGCAGGCCCCCCCACCCCATTTCCAATCCCCGCGGATCCCAGACACAAATACAACAAAACGCGAGACATCAAAATGGGCGATTTTGACTTCAGAGGGTCTTCAGATGCTTGAGGAGTTGTCAGTGTTGGCTCCCACCCCGGTCCAGGTGGGACGGGTGCCAGAGAACAGAAGGCAGGCAGTTCATAACCATCGACACACACACACACACAGCGAACCCCCCCTTCCCCCCCGGCCCACCGCCCCCCACCCCCCATCCTGGCTGCCAATCGCCTCTAAATCTGTAAAGGTTTCCACTACGCTGTAAAACCCCAGCTGAACTTAGTTGTGACTTCATGCCTTTTATCTGCTCAAACTGAAATAGTTTTGATTCTATCTTTGTGACTGGATGTGCGTTATTTGTGGCACTGATTTTGTATCGTTTTGATCTTATAAGTCACGTAGCATGTTTGTCAAAACAGTCAGAGGCAGCAATTTACCAGAACAGACTTTAAACACCCCCCCTCCCCCCCCATCATGCTAAGGGAACTCAGGACTTCAACAGGTGTATTAAAAAGCATTGTTTCAATGTGCCGCCCCTCATGGTAATGTGTTCATCAGGCTATCGCAGAGTTTCCTTGCTCTTTCGAGACCTGCAATGTGTCGTGACACACTGTTGTTGCTGTCACATTCTTTGAGCATTATACTACTACTAAAATCGCCGCGAGGAGATTCAGCTATACTGTAGGTCGTATAATGCACATTTTGAACACCCAGAACAGTCAGGGGAGATTCTGTTGAGAGAAGGCTGAGAGGAGGAAGGGGAGAGAGAGAGAGAGAGAGAGAGAGAGAGAGAGAGAGAGAGAGAGAGAGAGAGAGAGAGAGAGAGAGAGAGAGAGAGAAACAACATGTACAGCTCTGCTATATGAGTTTAGCTAGCCAGGGAGAGTTAGTGAGTATGAGTTATGGCCAGCGCAAGGCTGAGGGACGTCATATTTATGGCGGGACTGAGTGAGTGTTAAATCCCTGGTAAGAAATAAAATTGTCCCTGAGCGAACTGGAGAAACATTTCACTCAGTCTAAAAGGTACTCTGTAAAAAAAGCAAAACAAAAAAAGAAAAGAAAATAAAGAAAACCAGTCCTCTTCCTGGAGAAAGAACTAGCCTGTTCCTTATTCTTTGCAAAAATTTCATGAATAAAAAAATACTAAAAATGGGAAGAAATAACCCCATCCAGGTAAACTGAGTCACACCACCGTATTTGAATGGAGAGACCAGAGATTCTCCAGCATGAATATTACCAAGGGGGTTTCTGAGCCAAGTGGGGGGAAACGATCTGATTCCTCCAAAATTGCATGCTGATCTTGTGATGGATTCAAGGCCTGGAGGCTGTCAAAACACACGTGTGGCTGTGCGAGTGTCCACACAGAAGGTTTTCTCTGAAGTGCACTTCAGTAGGCTGAAGACAACTGCATTTTATTGGTTTTTTGACAATGTACATTTTTTTAGAAATTTAATATTTTAATATTAAATTTAAATACATACAATACAATTACAAAAAATATACAATTTAAAAGTAAATATGCCTGAATTGTACTGAATAGTTCATACAATAATAATCAAATTATTTCAAATCAATATATATATAGGGTATATATTATAAAAATAAAAATAAATTATATTAAATGCCTTATTTTTTTTATTTTGATCAAAATTGTTTATTCCTAGAGTATTTCCAACAGGGGCATGCACTGGTTAAAATGGTCAAATGTCTTTTGGCCAAACAAAGAGGGAGAACTTCACCGCGTGAGTCCAAGTCACTTAAGAATTACCTTACAGTAATATTACTTAAAAAGGTTATGTGTCTGCATTAACTTAAAAGGTTGTGTCTTTACTTTTCCCTTCCAGCATGTGCAGCCTTACTTACCCTAAGTATCTTCATAAATCACTAGTTTCTGTTAACATGTACGCCACAATTCAGTCATCAATCCCCTATACTGGGTCAGAGCGAAACGGAGGGGAAATGTCTGCTTAGTAAAATATCTCTCTTGCCAATTTACCCCTCCCCTCATCACCCCCCACACACACACAAACACATGCAAACACACACACAAACACACACACCTACACACACACACACACACAACCTCAGAGATCAGCCCGGGCACGCGGCCGTCACGGCAACCAGAGCAGTCCCTTGGGACGATGGTGAGCGGGGAAGGGGGGGGGGGGGGAGGGTTGGAGAGCGCTGTTGCCAGATCGCCACGGTAACGCAAGCCAAATTCAATTCTAACTTCACCTTTCACTGGCGAAGCTGGTTCCACTTGTTATAAAAACAAATAAACAGCGAGCGGGATAAAGCAGCCCGCCAACTCTTCCTCACTTGCCTTTCTTTCCTCCTATGGGCCTGATAAGTGATATCAGGCCAAGCCTCTGCCCCTAGCACACGCACACACACACGCACGCACGCACGCACGCACGCACGCACGCACGCAAAAGGCCACGTGTGTTCATGTCCAAAAAGACACGGCATTTATTCAACCAAAAGGAGCCAACCTAATTGTGTGGAGGATTGTTAATTCCCGCGGAGCCCTTCCCCTCCAACAGCAGACGCAGTTTGCAGCCGCGCGGCGGAAAATTCTGCCGCTGACAGACTTCTCCCTGCTATCTGAACATCTGCACAGCCCCGTCAACTACTTCAGGCGCGCACAGCTACTGTAAAACACCAGAAGTCTTCCGGTTGTGTGTGTTTGTGTGTGTGTGTGTGTGTGTGTTTGTTCTTATTTGTTGAAATGGGATTTACATTCACAATTGCTGCAGTAGAAATTATTAGATGAATAAAATGAAACATCGGCACAGCTGCGATAATGTAAATATTGTAAATGTGAAAAGAAAAACTTTAGAATCTGGCGAGGAAGTATAAACGCACAAATATAAACACCACTCGCTATCCCAAAGTTCTCTGGATAACTCCGGGCAACTTCTTACACACTGTGCAACAGCTAAAGCAACAGACAAAGCAGTTAAACGTGAGGGTTACGCGCGTGTGTGCGCACGATCGTGCATGCGTGCGCGCGTGGGCGCTCGCCACTTGACACAAAACGCCCTCCCGACCACGGCACAGCGCGCGCGCTGCAGGTGCCACCGAGAAGCCAGAACACCAGAGACCCTTTTGGGCAGCAGTCAAGCTCTCGCATGGATGTGTGTGCGTCCGTGCGCGCGTGTGTGCGTCTGTGCGCGCGTGTGTGTGTGTGTGTGTGTGTGTGTGTGTGTATGATGGGGGTGGGAAAAGGAGTGAGATGAGTTAGAGAGAGAGAGAGAGAGAGAGAGAGAGAGAGAGAGAGAGAGAGAGAGAGACTGAAAGAATAATACAGCAGGAGTCTTACCTGGCAGGAGACCGCCCTCTGTGCTGAGTCCTACCTCTCCCACTTGGCCTGGATGCATTCTCTCCACAAAGCAAGGCATTTTTTCCCCTCAGTTGCTCCCTGCTTGGGATCTGCTCTCCCCCCCCCCCTCTCTCTCTATCTCGCCCCACTCTCTCTCTCTCTCTCTCTCTCTCTCTCCCCCCCTCTCTCTCTCTCTCTCTCTCAACACTTCTCTCTCCCTCTGTTCTCCTCTCTCCCCGTCTGTTTCCCCACCCTCCTCTCACACAGACGTACCCTCCCCTGCCCGCTCTCTCTCTCTCTCTCTCCCCTCCTCTGCTCGGTGCTCTCGCCCCGACGCTGCTCTCTCTCTATCGCTCTTACACACACAAACACACACACACGCTCTCTCTCTCTCTCTCTCTCTCTCTCTCTCTCTCTCTCTCTCTCTCTCTCTCCCTCCCTCCCTGAGCACAGATGCGGTGGTGGCGTGTGAGTTGACCTACTGTCCTCCATTGCCCCCCTGCCCCCACAGACAGGCACACAGGCAGGCAGACAGACAGGCAGGCAGGCAGGCAGGCAGGCAGACACACAGGCCCAGAAGAGAGGAGTCAGACACTTACCGGGACCTGGCTGCCTGCATGTTTGTTTGTGTGTGTGTGTGTGTGTTACTGACAGGTGTGTGGCTGGTGCATAAAGGCCCCTGCCCGGCCCTGACAGGGCCCCTGGCCGAGGTGGGGCCCCTGGCCGAGGTGGGGCCCCTGGCCGGCCCGCTCTGGCCTGGCTGGGTCCTGGAGCCACACGCTCCTTAGTGTAGTACAGTAGTAGTAGCACGCACACACACACACACAGATTGAGTTACACTAGAGCGGTCAGAGCCAGCAGAGGAAAAACGATAGGGAAGAGAGAGAGAGTGAGAGAGAGAGATATGGGTACAAGTACGCACACACACGCGCACACACACACACACACACCCTGCAACTGCTACTGCAGCTGTTGACACTGATAACATGTGTCTAATGTGTGTGTGTGCGTGTGCGTGTGTGTGTGTGTGTGCACGCGTGTGTGCATGTATGTGCACATTAACGCACAAACAATGTATTTTTGTGTTTTTTTGCTTCACATGAGATAGATTTTTTTTTTGGGGGAAAACTGTTTCCATTGACACTGGCATGGTAGATTTGAAGGCTCTTAGCTAGGCTACGGTGGGGAATTTCTAGTTTCTCTCTCACTTGTGGGGCACTTTTCACATTGCAATATCAGTACTGGAGAATATTAGCTGTCGTGTTGAAGAATGTCAAATATCTCTTTGGCTTTGAACGACTGCGTATTCCCCCCCGGCAGATAAACGGTAGCACTGCCGGCTCGTGAACCGTAATTTGCTATAATGCCTTCGACTAAACCTTCAAAATAGTTAAAAGCAGTAACATAGCGAGAGTGCGAAATAAAATAAATCAAATTACAGTGGAGGTGGAGATTTGACATGACACAATACACTGGCAGGTGTCGTTACAACTTGTGAGTGCTATTTACTTAATTTCCGCAAATAGTTGTTGCACTGACCTCACGTATCTCATCACCAGGTCAGATGATTTGCACACTTTGTTACAAAGCAGACCGCTTGTGTCCTCAATATTCACGGAAGCTGAGCTTAAAACGTAGCCAAAGACCTTAACTGCTCTCACCGCACGCACCTATCTTGATGACAATTCCATGCCGTTTAAAAATGAAAAAACCCAAATAAAACAACATCATCATTATCAGCACAAGCTTTGCGTGAGGACATGTTGGTGCATTTATTACTCACACTAACAGGATAAGGGTATCTGTACTTAAGACCTGATATCCCGGACCTGCTATTGCTATCATTTGAACAGAGGGCGGATCGCCTTATTTGAGTCAAACAAACCCTTCTGAGGACAAACACACACGCACAAAAATGGCAGGTGAGCATTATTTGACAGACAAGGCCCCAACGCCCAGCCAAAAAAAGCAGACAAAGAGTAATAAAGAAAATAGGATGTTAAAAGAATGGCACACGGATGTCGAATGAAAGCTCTGAGAAGAGTATACATACTCAAAAGTCACGATAAGCTAATGAGGGAAACAGAGCTCTCTGTTGACTCTTTTCACTGTTTGCTCCAGCAACACGTCTCCCCTGACAGTGCAGCTGACATCATATTGGGTTTATGGAAATGGAAAGCATAGTAATGTGTATTTACAGGAAATACGGTGGATGCTCTCGCTGTAGTAACACATACAGAGACCCTGAATTAGACGTGAGCGGGACAGGATCAGTGAACGCACCTTAAATAGACTACAAATGAAGACACTTAGCACCCACACGCTTTCCTTCACTACCCGCCCCCGCGCTGCGCCTGTCGTCAGCGGTGAAATGAAGCCCCTGCTTGACTCTTTCCCTCCCCGGTTCATTGTTGTGTTTCAGCTGCTGTTTTGTCATTGCATGCGCACCGTCGCCAGCATTCCCCTTAAATGGCTCTTTTATTATTATTATTTTTATTTGATGACTGATCTGTAAACACAAACACAAACTTCCCCTATTCTTCTCAGGCTGCTCGTACTCCCTCCCACCCACTGCACACACACACACACACTCTATGAAGATATTCCTGTGACCCCCGCCCCCACCACAGACACACATAGACCCCCCCCCCATACCCCCCAAAAACTCCATTCCCCTTGCCACTATAAAAACACAAATATGCCATAACTCAAACAGCTCTCCGTCTTCCGGGGCGAGGTGTGGTGGGGTGGGAGGGGTGTGTGTGTGTGTGTGTGTGTGTGGGTGGGGGGTGCGTTCAGGAAGGTCACCAACAAATGGTTTTCCGATTCACTGCCCCTGAAATAATTTTGTGCATTAAAACCTGAATCTGCACTTTCTGGCCTGAAAGCTTTTCTAATTATTCCTGTGTCCTTGGGACAGACACAGATCCTTCACACGCCGCAGGGGACCGGGGGGGGGGGGGGGCCGAGCTACGCTACGGCCACTAAAGCCACACACACACACACACACACACACAACCCCTGTTGTCCTCTCTCTCAGCCAGCTCTGCCCCCCCCCCCAATCTGTTTTCAAAGCGTGTCTGTCCTTTATTAAATTGTTTTCTTTTCCACATTATCAGTTGCCATGGAGACCTCATCTCTCGGATTATTTGAATTTCATTATATCTATTGATTTGGGAGCATTTCATCTTTTTTATTGTTTTTCTGTCAATTTTGGAAACGAATAACCATCTAATTTGCGTCAGCGCTGATTACGTTCGTCCCTCAATAGAGGTCGGCAGCTGCGGCAGAGAAACAAATCAATGGGAAAACATCATAAAGCTGGAAAGTACAATCAGGCAGGATATGGGTGACATTCCGCGGTTGCTGAAACGAAGTCATCAAAAAATATATACTTTCCCCCCCCTTGCCTGTGCATGCGTGTGGGGGAGGACACATGTGTCTGGGCCAGATATATTACTATATTTCAGCAGATAATGTAAAGTGGCACATTTCCATAGTGAACAACCCCTCCCTGCCTGAAAACAACAAAAAATATAAAATAAAACTGCTTACTGTATCTAAATAATTTATGCAATTTTAGCATTTATATATAAATTTTTTAATAAGCTGCTCGGCGCAAAGTGGCCATTAACTAAACACACAGCTGTCCAATGGGCTAAGCCCAGCAGATCAATTGCGATTTTTTTTTATGACATGATAAAATGCTTTTAAAGCAATTTACACAAATATGGAAAAAATGACTTCACGAGCTTCATTTATTCATAAGGATGGCGGCATTAGAAAAATAAAATAATAAACCAGACCCTTACAAAAGCCAGACAGGGGAGATGGTCCCGGCCCTAACTGGAACGGACTTGCTGCCCTCTCTGCAAGGACATAAAGTTTCATTACCGATGCACGCAGTCAAAGGCAATTTAGCAAACACAGTGTGCAAAAGAAAACATCAGCATATTGCAAGTGTTCCTGTATTAGGCAGACCTTGCATGTTGTTCACCAATTTTCATTCATTTTTGCAGGGGAGGGGTGGAGTTGTTGATAGGAGGTGGTGCGGGGGGGGGGGGAAACATTTTCCCACCCCTTGTCCAGTGTCACCCTGACCCAAAGTCAAGGGGAGGCAGCTTTAGTGTGGGAGGTGCAGCACGGTGCAGTCACATCACTCGTATGGCCGCAGTGCAAACATTGGCCTGTTGGCGGCCTCACGCGCCAACCGAGCCTATCTGTAGTTGGAGTGGAATGAACGCTACACACCAAGAAAGGCTAACAAATGCATCTGATCATTTAGCATCGTGCCATACACCTCCCCCAGCAACCCCCAAACACACACACACACACACACAAATTATGCATAGGACATAGGAGGAGGCAGGGCCGTTTAGAGGCTAATCTCATTTCAAAGCGTCCTCACTTCATGTGTTGACAATGTGCCCGGGCCGCTCTCCAAGCCATGGCTCTCTCTCTCTCTCTTTCTCCTTTTTCTCCCTTTTTTTTTCTCCCTCTCTGCCACTGAGGGCCCTGTGTTTGCAACACATGTCAACGTTTGACAACGCATTCGTTTTCTCCTCACAATATTCGCCTGCTCGGGCCTCCGCAACCGGGTGCGCTAACAAATTAGCTTTTTATGTTTATTTGTGTGTGGGTGTGTCAGAAACAGAGAAAGAGGGAGAGAGAGAATTACAGAGAGAGAGAGAGAGAGAGAGAGAGAGAGAGAGAGAGAGAGAGCATTTTCTAAGGCATTCATTCTCAGCCCAACAGAGATAAATATATAGAGAGATATAGAAATAGAGAGAAAGAGAGAGAGAGAGGGACAAATCCTTTCCCGATTGCCCTGGCTGTCTCTGTTGTGCAAAACACGACCCTCCCCTCCCACAGCCACGACTGAAACACGGGCGACTGGATAAACACTGTTTTACGCCGTGACTAGATGAATCGCCAGACAGTAATTACAGTCCTCCTTTCTGCCTCTGACAAAACTCCGCCGAGCGGACGCGTACTTTGACACCAAGCCGCAATGCCGCACGCTGCAAAACTGCAGGTGTGTGACATGTTTGTCGATGCCTCACCTAAGCAGACAAATATAAATACTATACCCTGTGACAAAAGCGAGGCTCACTCCACTGCTTTTCCCACGACGTGTTAATAACTTGCGGTTGAAAGGAGGCAGTTTATCGTGGGCTGCGGCCGACATAGACAGCTTTTTCGTGAAAGTTTGTAGTGATTTCAACACCTTTCTTTCTTGCTACGCTTGCATTGTCTGTGTTTCCTGCCTCCATGTGACAAAAACAACACGCTCGTGTCCCAAGCTAAACATTCTCAGGCCCAGAGGCTGACAAGCTACGGTCCACTAGCTGTTTCAACAAACGAAGCGCCCGCTACGTCTACAGACATGCCGGGACCTGCTCTTCCTGTTTGAAAAGCTTCTCCATTCAATTTACCATGTTGAACTTCAATTGTTGATACGGTCAGCCATCCACATTATGGATCCGATCAGATGTATTGTACCGGGCGCATATCGTGATCAAGAGATCATTGATGAATTAAACATAAATGATCATTAGGCACTGACTTATTAAAACTATGTTTATTGTAGATGTTTATTAGGAGGCGGTCATACAGTATGCTGGTCTACATGCGTAATGTGTGGTGTTCGCCAGCCAAATGTGAATTTCAACAACACACACACACACACACACACACACACACTCGATCAATGCTCTTCCGGCCGGACCGTGGGCCAATCTCGGGGTTGCGAACCATAGCTCTGCCCTGTCCGAGCGTCTACAAAGCACCATTATGGAGAAGGCCCCCGGCTGAATAATTTAAAAAGCATAATTATTGACCTCTGTCTAAATTCCCCTGAAAGGTGCATTAAGATCCAGGAGGAGGAAGGAGAGGAGGTGTAGGTGAGACCAAGGGGAGGGAGGGGAGAGGAGGGAGGAAGAGAGTCTCCCCAGGCCTCCCTAATGCACTCTCCTGCTGTACTCTAACTTCCTGTGGACCCCTAATGTGCCCGCTGCTCGCCGGCCTGATGAAGACTGCAGTTAATGAGGCCCCTGTTTGTGAAATGAAGTATCTCTGAAACCATCAACGCACATTACTATCAAGCTGCTGGCCACGCAGACACACGCACGCACACGCACACGCATGCACGCATGTACAGTAACACACACATATGCATGCGTTAACATTGGCGCGCACACAGCACACACACCTATCCGAACAGCACCCATCCACACCCCAGGGGGGAGGGGTTAGGGTTGGGGTGTTCTGGAGGGAGAACTGAGGGTTAACTGGCCCGCAGGGGCCTATCAGTGAGCTGGGAAGACATCACCGCTGGTGTCCCTGGCTCCAGTTGACAACTGGCTCCTGACAGATCAGCGGCGAGTCAGAATGAATCAAACTATTAGAATAACCACTTCCCTACATTTGTCATTTTGCTGATGTCGGCGTGCGTGCGTGCGTGCGTGCGTGCGTGCGTATACTGTTTATGTGCACATGTGCTTGTGGACTTGTGTAAACCACTTAGGTTATGTGTGTGCGTTTGTGTGTGTGTGTGTGTGGGAGGGGGGGTGGCTTGTCAGCAGACATGGGGAGGATACAGCAAGTAGAGGCCTTTTTAATTAAAAGAAAATATTTGTGTTTGCCTACGATCGTAGCTTAAACCTGGAATGATTCGGAGAATTCTGGTTGTTTAATAGCTTGCTCTTTAAAGTGATTTGTCTGGAAACTACGCTCTTCTCTGCATACATGCATTTTTAAAATTCCCATTAGAGTATAGGCTTTATGAAGTAATGTACAATATAAAGGAGTAGCTGATATATAGACGTTCAGGATCCTACTGTAGACAAAAGGTTCATATACAGTATGCTTGAAGAAAAACCTCACAGGAGAACGAGTAATGACATAAAGATGAATAACATATAGTGTGTATGCGGATAGAGGCCTCTGAAATAATTAGGCAACTTCTACAACATCCTGTGCCAAGGACAGGTGGATTAAAGTATTACAGCAATCGCATTTCAGTCTTGAAATAGTCCTGTGTGCGACTCAGCACCGTGCATATCCGTTCAGCGTCCAGCTTCATAGGTGGAGACAGAACAAAAATCCAATCCCATTAGCTACGTACATGCATCTCAGCAGAACTCCTGAAAATGTGAGCACACCTCAGGGATGGTTATCCCTGAAACAATGATCACGTAGTGAAGTATACTTTGTACTGCTGGCGAGAGATTATTTGGTCTAGTTCTCAAAACCCGCTGCTTTCCCAGTGAGCGTGTCGGAACCGCTGTGAATGCCTCACCCTCGAAACACACAATGTAACTACTGGCCTCCAATCACATATGAGAACGAAGGAAATTATGAAAGACACAGGTCAAGACCAAGATCACATCTGATTCTATTTACGGAGCAGAATTAATAAGAACTAAGGTGCTTCATTGTGCCGGCGCGCTCAAACATTTGTGTGAGTGATTTTTAATTTAATCAGGTGTCTTTAGCGCAACTCTATGTGTCGATGTTACACACAATCTACCACACTGGATTTTCACTGTTTTCTCGTTGCTTCATTCATAATTGGAAAGTTCCTATTACATGTGAAACCAGGGCCTAAACTGCCTCACAGCTCTTAAGTGGCCGCAAGGCAGACTACAGTATATTATCGATGTTTAAAATGGAGTAGATTGCAGAAAAAGCGCCCGTTCGTGATCCACATATTCACAGAGTTGTTGAGAGTGAAGGTTTAAGGGTACTCGTTAAATTATTTTTAAAATCCCATTAGTGAGCTCATTGCTATCATGGGGATCTCATCTTATCGCAGGCCAAACCACTTTCTTGGTAGATAGCAGACTTATTTCATCAACATCAACTGCAAATGGACAGCTCTCTAAGATCACATACAACCATTTAGATGGCTGTGAGGACAAGCGAAAAAGAGAAAAAAAACAACAATAACCCTTTGAAAAGACAAAGAAATAATAAGGCACAACAGTTTACCACTCCCTTGAGCTTCCACGGCCTTTCAGCGGTATAACATGATCAAATATGAAGGACAGGTTTTGCTTTGGAAACAAGCGGTCATATATTTCACCTTTAAAAACATTACCAATGTTACACTTACTGTCGCTAGAGAACAGCTTACACACGGAATGCAGAGACGCTCTTTTGTGACAATTGAGAACAATTAAGGTGAGCTCTGATGAAATCTAAGCCTCTTAGCCCAACTGCAGCCATCTGTGGCTCTAATATTGGACTCCGCTAAAGCTCTGTCTTCAATAGCCTACTAGGAACAGAGGAAAAGAAAAATGGTCTCTGTGAGAGTGACCGTCAAACAGCTTTAGCCGTAATGCCAAAGAGGTGGAATGAACTTCTCTGTAGATAAAAAAAATAAACAGGAAGCTGGAGAGAGAGATAGAGAGAGAGAGAGAGCGAGAGAGAGAGAGAGAGAGAGAGAGAGAGAGAGAGAGAGGGGGAGAGAGGGAGGGGGGGAGGTAGGGGGGGAGACCTGTGCCCTTCATTCTCCTCCAGTAAAGACACTCTTAACCAGCTCTGACAGCTGACAACTGCTTGACAACTGGGGTCAGTTAAAGGAAAAGTAGCTCAGGTTTTGTCAGAGCTTTGGCTGCAGAGATGTTCAGGAGCAACTGCCCACCGCAGCATCAAAGGAGATTATGTGGACAGGGCCATCTGTTGCCAGAATAAGCGTCCTTTTATGTCCCTGCCTGTATGTGTGTGTGTGTGTGTGTGTGTGTGTGTGTGTGATTTTGTGTCAGGGAGAGGGGGCGTTAAATAAAGAAACCTTTTCTCTCTATTACTATGGTGAACAAATGTGACTGGTCAGTAGATTTGGCTCAACAAGCTAACGCTGTCTACTAGCTAAAATGAACACAAACTTCCCCTAACACTTGCCAGACACCCGCCATGCTATTTCAGGCATAAAACCGTAACACACTGTGTATTTAATGTTTTATTCACGTACAAAAGTATACTACTACCTTTTAGCTCGCAGCCCGGCACTTGACCTACTGCCAATGCTTATTTTCAGTCCTCTAATTGTCGTTTAATCACATATCAACCTGTCACTTAAAGACCCCTTTTTCTTTCCCAACCGGGGAAATTTGCATACTATGTGAATCTAATTTATATCGAAAGCTCTGCTCTCTCTCTCTCTCTCTCCCCCCCCCTTCCCCCCCACCAGGTTCCCCACCTGGTACGTTCACCCGTGCGATGGTTCGGCAGGTTATTCGTCACCGTGTCTGCTAACAGTGTGCAGTGACACGTAACGTGTCGGCGCCGTCGGCCCGGCAACGGCGGCGGCGAGCCGTGCAATCCCGTTGGAGCCAAAGCGGAGGTGACAGTGAACGTATAGTGTTATATAGGAATCAATTAAGGGGCTGATAATGTATCGCATTTTCCAGACGCAACATCCATTTGTTCCTACTTAGATAAAGGAGTACGGAAAAACAGGCCCGGCACACTATTGTACATTATCGCCCTCGCACATCCAGGAGCCTCGTTCAGCTTCAGTGGTGGAGGAGGCATACGGCAGACTGGGGGAGGCCGGGGGAGGCTAGGGAAGGCTGGAGGAGGCTGGGGGATGCTGGGGAGGCTGGGGGATGCCGTGAGAGGCTGGGGGATGCCGAGAGAGGCTGGTGGAGGCTGGGAGAAGCTGGGAGAGTCTGGTGGAGGCTGGGGGATGCCGGGTGATGCCGGGTGAGGCCGGGTGAGGCTGGGGGAGGCTGGGGGAGACTGGGAGAGGCTGGAGGAGGCTGGGGGAGGCTGGGGGAGACTGGGAGAGGCTGGAAGAGGCTGGGGGAGGCTGGGGGAGGCTGGAGGAGGCTGGGGGAGGCTGGGGGAGGCTGGGAGGGGCTGGGGAAGGCTGGGGGAGGCTGGGGGAGGCTTGGGGGTTGGGGGATTATGTTTTTCTGGGGCCCAAAGAATGCCGGTCCTCAGGAGATCTCCCCTTCTAATTACAGAGCAGGGGAGAGAAAGCTCTTTGTTCCACCTTTTATTACATTAATTGATAAAACAGAGGCCGGGGTGGTGGAGGGACGCAGCGGGTAAGGTGGGGTGGGGGTTTGGGTGCATGATTGGGGGGTGGTAGATTGAGGAGGGCAGGGTGG
>JAODOY010000022.1:1034737-1044793 GCA_025399855.1 Forbesichthys papilliferus
GGGGGGGGCAGAGAATCCAGGTCACCCCCATTTGTCCCTCTGTCTGACAGCAGCAGCTATATCGCTATCCAATCCAATAAACGTCCACCGCCGCCGCCGCCACCCTTCTTTTGCTTTAATTAATTTTACAGCTAGCTTGCTTAATTACTTTCAATCAAAATCCTCTTGCCATCACAAAATTAGAAATGGTTCAACTCCATTAGTCTAAATTCTTCATTTACATACACAAAGACTGTCAGCTCTCGCTAAGCAAACGGCCTACTGCCTGATGAGATTGTTTTTTCTCTTTTTACCCCGCCTTTCCCCTCCACACACGCTCTATCACTCTCTCTTACACACACCACGGCCGTGTTAACTATTTTCTTTCCTTCTTTCTTTCTTTCGTTCGTTCTTTTCTTTCTTTGAGATTGAGAAGAAAAGTAGCATTAAATGATTTGATCCTTTTTACTTAAGGATACAGGTACAGCATAGGCGTGGATGCACCTCCTGAAAGGTAATGAAGAGTTGAGCGTATGCGACTGACAAGCCTTATTACAAGCTCAAACCCCCCCCCCCCCCCCCCCTTCCCACCCCCCTTCCCACCACAACATCCTTGCGCGAATGAAATAGCCTCTTACGCCGCTCCACTCATGCTTTACGCTGACAATAAGGGCCCGGGCAGAATTAAGACAGCTCAATCGAGCCAGGGGCCTTCATACCCATGTAAGTGAAACCCATCTAGTTCTTCTGCAGGATTAGCTGTAATTTCCCAGCGCCCGCCCGCGGCCAGCCACAGATATAACCCAGCTACACGTGCAGGAGGGGCCCATACATCAGGCTGATGTATGCTGGCCGGGCCTCCACGGGGGAGAAGGGGGGTGGGGGGTGTAGATGTAGTGGCACGGGGTCAAACGCAAGGAGTGCATAGTTTGTAGCGACGTCACACACGTCATCACGAATTAGTTATGCAGATATAAGGTTTGTTCACACACACACACACACGGTTCACCCAGGTCCCGGGATGAGGGCATCAAACTGTTACTACGCTGCTCTTTATTCTACTCGGCACAGTAGGTGAGCAACCTACAGCGCAACCTTGGCGATAGGGTAGTGTTGTCGTGGCAATGCTTCACCTCTGTTATACGGGGTCAGTCGTGGGAGGAGAGAAAAAAAAACTAAAAACTAAAACGTGTTCCCCACAACAGATGAAATCCAGTAGACACCCCCCCTGCACCGCCCCCCTCCCATCCCCACCCTCCATCCCCACCCGTCAGGTAGAGAGGAAGGTCTGACCCCCCCCCACACACACCCCCCACGTCTAACGTCCTCTCCAGCCAGTCCCCATTAACACTGTTAATTATCCATATACATCATTCCTGGGGTAAATGAAGACTGCCTCTTTAATTCAATTTAATAGGATCATTTTCCGTCTGCACGTTTGCTGCTTCGGCCCCGGCATGCCCGCCCACTGTGAGCCCCCCCGCCCCGCCCCGCCCTCCTCCCCTGAGCTCTTCCTGCCTTGGCTACATCCTCTCACAGGGGAGAGAGGAGGGGTAGTGAGGGCGCGGGGTGCGAGGAGGGGATGGGGGGGCACACAAACACACACAAACACACACAGCCTGTCTGCCTAGAACACACACACACGCATATGTACTCTAGTACCAGCCATGCTCACCGGGGCTTGGCTAATCCTGTCACATCGGGCCGGGCTTGGCTGTGTTGAGGCCAGGGTATATTCCCCCCATGCCCACCCCAACCCCTCCACACTTTACTCCTCTACTCATGTAGTGGCTCCTCTCACTCTCACTTTCTCTCCCCACCTCCTCTCTCCCTCTCCATCTCTCCCCTCTCTCTCTCTCTCTTCCCCCGGCTCCACTGCGGGGGTCATGGGTGGCTGGCGACCGCGGTCCGTGACATGAGGGCCCGCTAGCCGAAGCTAGCTCGGAGCGCTTGTGTTGGGAAATGCAGGGAAATGTTGAAGGACGATTTGATGAAATTGTTTACTTCAACAAAAATACAAAATCAAATCTGTTTTGTTGCGATATGTCTCTGTTAGTAGTTTGCCAAAAGTTACAGGTTTATTTATATATCCCTTAATCACATGCCACATTTTAGTCTGAAAGGAACTCAAATTAATAAAAAAGAGATAGTAAATGTACATTTTATTTATAAATTCAGAATGAGTTTTTCATCAAGTCTGATCAGATGGAGTCTTTCATATTATGTGGTATAAATAAAATAGTCAGTATATCCCATAATGGTTATTATTATTATTATTATTTATTTTATATATACTATATACTGTATAATGCATTTAGTGCACTCATGCAAATAACTACATTTAAAAAATGTTTACGTTATTGAACTTTATAATATAAGTATGTTTATTTTTACTTTAAAAAAAACTATTTTGCATTTCAATTAATTAAAATGTTTAATCACAATGAAAGGAACAGCAAAATTAACTGAAATAAAAACACTGTCCTATAAATGGTTTTGTGACGATTTACAAATAGTTAAATATTGGCTCCTCTTATCCAATTATTCAGAGTGAAGGTAAATTTGCCCCCATTTGCACAGCATATCTTACCCCAACCTCGCCTCTAAATACACGCAACTACACACACGCACACATGCACACATGCACGCACACACACACACGCACATGCACACACAAACACAGAAAATTTCCCAGACTGTCATTGTTGTTCAACCATTTGAGACAGACTCTGGGAGAGTTTCAAATGATTTTAGCCATGATTGAATTTGGTTTGTTAAAGCATGATGCCACTACAATGGAGTAGGAGCCACTAAATCCACCACATTCACCCAAAATGCCCAGATGAGATAATCACGGGTGACGTTTACAAAAACACTTATTATATTTGCCCATCGCCTGACTGAAGCTGTTACAACTCATTAGTGTAATCCTTTTTTCTTTCTCTCTCTCCCCCTCTCTCTCTCTGGGAAAGAATAAAAAAATAGCCCAACTTATAGTGAAAACGGTCACGCCCTTTAAACAGACATTGTTGTGAAAGCTGACGGGGTTATAGATGGAAAAAGGCATAGGAGATAGAGAGCTATCTGGTGTCCATTCAATACTCATTTTGTTACCACCCGATACTAATTCAATAAAACACGCACAACTTTTTAATTGGCTTTGCAAAGATCTGTTTCTCTGGAGTTTAACATGTACAGAATCAGGTTATATGAATGCATCCTTTGTTAGCAAGGGCTACTAACATGCAAGCTACTCTCGATAATAAAACATGTGCATTGGCTCAGGGCAGGGGTTGACCCTTTGCTTCACCACAAAGGTGCTGCTAAAGTCCCACGAAAGGCTTGGGCCTGGGCAAGGCACAATGGATATAGGAAATGGATTAAAGTGAGCCTTTCTCATAGCTTAATTTATTTGAAATCCAAACCATGTTTACGCGCTGCTCAAACGACTATTGTCTGCTCACGGGAGATATGTAAAACCATCATTGGCCGGCCGGCCGAGTGTGAAGTGTATATTTTATTAACCGCCACAGTGTTCACACACTACGGATACAGAATTTTTCTGCCAAAACAACAACTACAGGACAAGCCTCAACTGACAGGAGTCACACAGTGTGGTGAAGAAGAGAGCTATTCTTAGACTATACAGCGCTGGGGCCCTGAGGCTAAGGCCTGTGTGTATCGTTAGCACGGGAGCTAGCCCCTTCAGAGGCAAGGGTCAGGATATGAAATACAAACGTCTAGCCGCCTCCCGACAGGATACAGGATATGCTGGTGGATCAGCAGCGGCCATGTTGACCCGCCCTGTTATTAAAGAGGCTAATCTGTTCAACATGTACATGTTAGCACTTTTAGCTGTGATTAATAAAAGAATGACCCAAAGGTGCTGTGTGTGCTTTTCAACAGCCCCGGGTTGTTTTGGTTTAGATTGTATTTTTTTTTGTTGAGTTTTTGCTCTTTGCTAATTCAACAGTCCCCATTTTCCCCTATTAACATAAACAGTGTAAATTATTAACTTTGTTAAAGAATGATAATCGGTCTTGAATCCTCAGTTGTATACTTGCATTTGTGTGCTTTTCCATTTTGCTACTGGCAAAGAGGCAATGCACTATAGTATTGCAAACACCATAAAAGCAAATCTAACTTTATGTTTTATAGATAAGAACCGGTGTCGGAGCCTGACTTTGCGGCCATTTGTATGATACTGTACTGTAAATGTACGACCCAGTGGCTTTCACAGGCTAGTGGTAATATAACTGCTCTCTAACATACTTGCTTTCTAAGTGCCTTGTGCTGTGTCTTAATTTGTAATCTAGTCAAACCAATTGTCCGCTAGCTAAAAAGGTCACAGAGACAATAGACTACACACGGCTCGTGCAATGTGCGGCAAGCATGGGGTCCGTTTTGTAGCTTTTTAACCAAAGATGTAATTATGACACCTCCGTCTTCAGAGGTCACAAGGGCACCAAACAAGAGTCTGTTGGAGAAACGCAAACAAGAGGAGGTTGGAGTTTGTGCAAACAAAAACTAAGAAGCATGCCAAGACTGTATAGCCAACAAATGTGCTGAAGGTTAAACCTAACATCATGTCACGGCTGCGTATTTATTAAAGAGTATCTCCTCCCGCTGTCACTGAAGAATTTCATACATGGTGACTAAACAATGTGACAAAGAAAGAATAAAAAAATACTTAAAAATAAATAAATGAAAAGCAACGCAGGAGAGGCGATATTGGAGGGGGTGGGGGGGACTTAACGGACGTGATTTATCTGGGCTTGATTGCGTGTTAATCGAGGTTACGTGTATTAAGTGGAATCTAATTGGAACAGACACTGGCAGTCTGACAGATCGACATGATGCAGATGGATTGAGAGAGGGGGGAGAGATGGAGAGAGAGAGAGAGAGAGAGAGAGAGAGGGAGGGAGAGAGGGGGGCGAGAGAGAAAGAGAGAGAACAGGGGAGTGGGCGAGACAAGAATAGAGCGAGTGAGGGCGAAAGAGAGAGAGAGAGAGAGGGGTGAGAGATGGAGAGAGAGAGAAAGAGAGAAACGCCAAGTTAGAAATTGTACTGCGCGTGTGTCACCATGGCAGCTCAACGAGAGAGAGGAGAACATGCACTGGTGGGATGGTGAGTGACAGGACACAGTGCTGGAATCTGTCCACCCCCCCCCCCCCCCCCCCCCCTCTCTCTCACACAACCCCCCCCCCCTTCCCAGTTGCCACAAACATTAATTTCTATAATTTTATTATAGATGGATGAACAGGAGGGGGGGGGACGACAAATATCCCTCCCAAAAAGAGAGAGGGAGAGGGGATGAATACCGCGTGGTCGTGATGACAGCTGCAGCAGCATTTCTCACCTCAGAGGGGGGGGGGGGGGGCGGGAATTGCCCTGCTGCTGCCCCTCTCCTGACGGGCGACAACTGGTTCCAAGGCCCTGCAACTCTCGCCCCGATTCTGAGCTGTTTAGCTATATAAGGGGAGCGGAACGATCCGTATGAATGTTACCAAGGGAACAGGCTGCAAGAGACAGCCACCTGTTTATGACCAGCAACTGTGGGTTTCACTAATATTGCACTTAGGCGCGCACACAAACACACACACACACACACACAAAGAATACAGTCAGAGAAAAAAAAATGTTGACGTTTAGATTGGTCGGTGTTGATATAATTATGATATATATTGATATACAGTAGTCAAAGCACAAGTGACATAACCGGCCTTGAAGTGTAAGTCGCCCATGGGAGGGTAAATGTCTGTCATTGTGTCATTATCTAGATCTGGGTTACAAATATGGTCATTCCTAGTGAAAGGGTCACTTCTACTGACGGCTGGCATGAGCGAGGGGACCTGGGTGACGACAGCTCAATCATAGCTCATTCGGACCTCTGAGTCCGATAAAAATGTTGTGGGAAAAGGGGATCCAGAATAGAGCGATGGGCATCATTCGGGGGGGGGGCAGGGATGAGAGACCGCCGGAAACGTCACTCGTCAGCGCGGAGAGCCCAAATCGTTGACGACGTGATCTGGTCACAGCGCGCAGACAGACGAGTCTCTTCGGTCAACCGCTGATGTGATCTGTCATGACTGTTACACTAATGGCATTAATAAGGGCAAAATTACTATTTTGAAACACTGAAATGTTCAACTCTATCCTCTTACCCTTCCTGTAGGAAAGAAACACGGAGTGGGTGGTGGTGGTCGGTGATGTGCTGGTCGTTTTAAGGTCAACTCTATTTAACAGGCCTGGTGTGCGATGTCAGTGGATTGCAACATTTTGCATGGATCAAAACAACAACGTGAGCATTGAAATCTGAACCTCTTCTATTTTCATCAGGCCCAGCTAAAATGGCCTGTTAATATCTGGCCTCAGTAGATATAGCTTTAAACCCCCCCCCTCCCCATACGCATTGTATATAGCCATTCACCATATGTAGATAACAATTGTGAAAGTTTGCTCAAAGATAAGTGTATTGTATTGTTCTGTCAGACAACTACTGTAAATATAATGGAAGACATCATTATGACATCAAAACAGATTAACGTAAAACATACATTAAACTTGTTCGTGTGCCTTATATATCTTCTTCTTCTACAGTAGACACTTTTTTTTTTCTTCAATTAATGATTTTGTAATATTTGTGATGAACATATAGTGTGTGTGTGTGTGTGTGTGTGTGTGTGTGTGCTTTCAGCCTTTAACATTGAGAGGAATGACACTGTGATCAAGGACATGAATTGCTCATTGATTTTTAGGGGGCAGCTTAACTATCCATTCCGATTGATTTTTAGCTTTGCTGGGTGTGCGAGTTATGGAGGTTTTAATGCATCATCTGTATGTGTACTCATCACCCACTGCAAGAGGATTTACAATTGTCTACATAAAATGCATATACCCCACCCTCTAATGTCATTTTTTTCTTCTTCTTCTAAATTTCTTCCTCTTTTGCTCGCCATAAAAATGTGCCGTTGCACTTTAGTCTGCTGTTGTGGAATGGATGAGAATTTTTCACCTCGACCTCATTAGATACCGGAGCCATGTCCCTTTTTTTATACTTTAACCCTAATCTTCTTGTGGACTTAGTAAATGATCTATTGAGAATAAAACCGCCGCAGATGTCATCTTGACTCATGCCATGGGAAACCTGGCCAAAACACCTAAATGCGCTGTAATTCTCTTCAACACTAAGCAGGGGTGTTTACGTGTGCAGCTCTGCGAGCAAGGCCGTGCCAGTATTCCAGTAGAAGGATCAAATTCAGAACAAACAAATAAACAAACAAACAAATAAACAAACTAACTAACATGCTCCAGCCTGTAACCGTGGACACAAACAGGAGGATCAGTTCAAAACATCCATACAGAAAAGGTAACCCATTAATTGCAACCCTCGGCTTGAGGACACTGACATCATAACTCATATTACCTATCAATTAACAATTCATACAAACTATTAATAATCAATGGTTTAGCAATGCGGGAGACAAAGTCGTAGCAATGCGATCCAAAAGGCAGGCTAAAGTCATCTGTCAGGTAGAAAGTCGTTAAAATAGCGTCTCGTTTTTCCTGTGCCGAGCTTGGGTTTCACTGTGGTAGGGATACATTTCTATTCTTTAGCAAAAGCCTGCGCTCACATATGATATCATCTCCTTTGGAGCATTACTCCAAATGGCTCGTCTTTATTCGCCTTTTGTGCTTTTCTTCAATTCAAGGTCTTCTCTTCTGCGGCCCTCGTTTGTTCCTTGAAAAGGGGGCCTATTAAAACCACACTTTTTTTCCTTTCATTCCTTTAAAAAAAAAAAACAAAAAAAAAAACAAGACGTCTTAATTAATGTTTTACAAGTGCCGCTGTATTCTTAGTTGGGAGAAGAAGAAAAAAAAGGGGCTCTATCAAAGTCGGCAGGTTTAGATTACGCGGCGCACACGCGCTAATTGAAATTCAGTATTTCTGAGCCAACTTCTTTTCTTTTTTTTCATAAACCGCCCCCCTACCCCCCCCCCCCCCCCCCCCCCCCACACACACACACACACACACACGCGCACGCACACACACACAGCTGTCGCTTTCTCTGTGCACACAATGAAGGCCTGGCATACTGTAGTCACCAAATGACATAGAATCATCAAAGTAACGTGGGATTTCCTTCTTTCCCCCCCAGTATTCCCATGTTCTGCTAGCGGCTTCATAAAACAGCTTAATACAGCACTGAATGCTTGGGGAAGGCTGGGGGTTCACGTCGGCTTGTGTGTGTGTGCGTGCATGTGTGTGTGTGTGTGTGCGCGCTTGGCTGCAGCGGTGCTTGGCTGTGCCGAGTGCGTGCATGTGCACATTTGAGGTGCGTGAGGCGCTGCGCATATGCTCGTGCACACACACACACACACACACACAGAGGGACTCAGAGGCAGGTTTAGCCACAGAATAAAACCCGTGAACAGAAAGCGAGTGACTAATATCAAAACAAATTCAATCCTATGACACGCATCTCCTGGGTTGACACTGACAGAACCTGTGTTAATGCAGCCCGGGCTGAATGAATACAATATGATTTACAGCTTGTATGTATGTCTGCTGACAGAGGCAGGCATACTGTGTGAATGGCTCCAGGTGTGGAAGATGGTACCCAGGCTTGGGTCGGACAGGCCCACCAGGAAGACCACCAACACCTGCCGACCCCCGCACGCGCCTTCGGCCACAACGGCCAATCGCACGCTACGAGAGAGCAGACCATCCGATTGGCTTTTAGCTTTTGTTGGCCTTAAACGCACTGTCTTACATCAGGGAAGCTCACCTCAACATGTACCGTAATTACAAAAACCAGTTACGAAACGTCACCTCTGATAAACGGTTAATATGAATGTCTTCCTTTGTCTCGTGTTTACCCCCACTTTTTGATAGGGCATTCATTTAGGGCACTGCTTTATTAGCACAGGGTATTATAACTATTCTTCTTCCAAGGTTAGGACCTTGTGTGCCACGAGGAGCATTTGCACCTGTTTTTTAAGGTCACTTCCTTTGTATTTACAGCAAATCATTTTGATAAGGGATGTAAAAGACCCATAAAACTAACCTCATAAATGGGAGAGGTGAGGCTGAAATACAGTAGGGGACAAAAGATCAACAGCTAAATTTTGGCTTATCGTAGACACTGATATGTTTTTGTTAACTCCATGCACCTCCTCTCTCTCTCTCTCTCTCTCTCTTTCTTTCTAGTGGCATGGCCGCTTCGAGGGCTGGATAGAAGATAGATTTAGTTCAATGGCTTCCCACTGTGGCCAGCAAGCAGGCTCTAGTTTCCCAGAGAAGTACCTCCCCTGTTATCTCACTAGCACTATAATCACTTAACAAAGACTTGGGCATTTGCACAAATTAAAACATCAATAATGCATAAGTGCTTTTCAGTTTTAAGCTATGCTGTCCCTGTATTGGGATGAAATATCCCCCGACCAGTGGAAAAACTCTTACGTGCAATCTTCCATCCCACAAACACTTTGTAGGATCTACAGTACAAACCCTGTACCGCCTTTATTCTTTTCTTTAAGCCGTTTTGACGGGTTTCAGTGTGTTTGCTGTGAGCGTATGGTAGAGGCACAAAATGGCTGGTTTGAGGGCGATGCGGAAGTTGTTTTAGAGCAGCGGGTGTGTAAGTGGCGGTGGTGCATCCATGCAAACAGGCAACACCCTTGGAGTGGCCTGGCGAGGCGTCCTTCCATAAACAACATCACCGCCGCACAAGCCGACATTTATGATTTGTGGTCGCGATGGCAACCCAGGCACGGCCCTCACTAAGCCGAGGTTGTGTTTGCCCTATCGTTACACGGCTAAATCTGCCCCCGTCAGGTCTCTCATTTCCACAGATGAAACGTCAGGCGTCTCGAATGGATCACCAAGAGTTTTGCCTGCATGGGAACGCCATCCCATAGGAACATGGCGGGAAAGAGGCCTCAAGACATGCCATATTGTTAGGAGGAAATAAGATTAATCAACATGGCTACTGTCCATAATACTGCTCTGCAGAGTAATATGTAGGGCTGATTTCAATTTCGGTTATTAACAATAAAAAAAATAAAAAATAAAAA
>JAODOY010000022.1:1072495-1104489 GCA_025399855.1 Forbesichthys papilliferus
TGATCAGTTTAAAAAGAATTACAGCATTTAAGTGACCCCTCGTTTTCTTCTTGCCCCTCCTGTGCCCCTCCACTGAACATATTCTGGTGCCGCCCCTGCAAAGTAGTATATACAGTAGTGCAGTAGGCCATCACACAGTACAGGCATGCCTAGCATGATTTGATCTTTTTGTTATCTACTGCTTAAATATATTCAGCCACGATTGTTGTTGAATGTGTGTGTAAAGAGTTATAAAGAGTTTAATCTTGTTTGTTATTGAAGGTGGTGATGATGCTATGGAAATGATTGCCCTTTGACCTCTTGGTGACGTGTTCCACAGACAGAGGAAGGCATCATTGTTAGATGAACTTAAGCAAAAAGTTTTAGCTACTGCTTACTACTGTAAGATTGCTGTGATTAAAAATAGGGCCGATGCGCCCATGTGTGAAATGTTTAGGCGGAGGCATGTTAAGTTAACGTGACGAATACATTAAATGCAAAGTAAAGATAAAGTTAAACTTACACTTTAAGTCATTGAACATGTCAAGCTGATATATCGCACCTTAGTGTGTCAAAGTGGTATTCGATTCTAACAAACAGGAACACACAAATAGGCCCTCCATTGAGCGGAGAGGTTTAAAATAATAGCCCTCTTTGCTATAATGATTGCCAATCTATTGTCTAGGTTTCCTGGTTTCATTTCCCACACATAAACTCAGAAACTTACATGTTTACACAACCTCATTCCAAATAAAACAACCTCTAATTACATGAAGCCTTTCTACCAGAATAAACTCCAGGCTACAGTTCCAATGTGTCGTGTGTGCGTGTGCGTGCGCGCGTGCGCGTGCACGTGTGCTAGTAGGGGAGACTTTTTGGTGCATTGCATAATGAGAAATTGAACGTTTACTTAATGACAAAACTCATGCATATCTGACAGCACTTCATAGGACCCTCCTTTGTGCTGTCAGTCGCAACGCCACATTCTCTCCTACCCCAGGACGTGAGGGGGGGGGGGGGGGTAGGGCAACGCACCGGCCCTGCTGTCCCTCCTCGCCTAATTTCTGTTGTCCACAATCTCACGCGGGACTGAAGAATGGTGAGCCGTGTGCAACAAGTGCCGGCGCCATGGAAACCTCCCGTTTCGCCCCCCCACATCCCCCAAAAAATATTCCTTTCTGTGCCTTTTGAAGACCTGTCACCGGGGATGGGTGCGGGCGTCGCACGACCCCGGGGCGGGCCGGGAACAAAGCCTGCTTTCTGGCCGCACCCGTGATTGATTAAAAAAAAAGACGAAGAAGAAGAAAAAAAAAGACTTTTTAGCAAAACCATGTTAAAGGACAAAAAAGAGTGACATGGAGATGAAAAGCCATGGAGATGGCCTCGCGCAACAGTTTCGCCGGTAATGTTCCAAGGACAAGAGAACAATATCATAATCGCCACAAAGGAGGGGTCAGGCCAAGCATTAAACTCGCTAACAATGCCGATTACAGGGAGTTTGTGATTTGGTATGTAGGTTAAAAATAACTACACATACAATAATCGGGTTCATCTGCGAGAAGTGTGCTCTTTTATAGATTTGCTCTGGTAATGCTTTTGCAGACACGTACATTTGGGCCTATTGTACTGTGACTGTTGCGATCAGTATCTTAAATATGACCTTAGTGCACTCTTGGGTATCTTAAACAATATAAACAGGGGTAGTGTATGAACAGTACTCTGACGGCACTCTAAACAAACACAAAGAACAGCATATTCTCACATTTCTTTTACAGACACTAGCATGGACTACTGTAGATTATTATTCATGCTTTGGTTTAATTCTTTACACCAGGTTCCTGCAGACATGTACACGTTCTGTTGTGACTCGTGTGTAATATGAGATCAATATGCTATGCATCGGGCATTTCGCTCCTGCAGATGACCTAAGTGACAGGCCATTTAAAGCCCAGGCTCAGCTGGCCTGGAAGGCAGCAAACGTAGACCGCATTATTAATTCATTTCAAAAACACAGGTCAATATGAGGAGTCTATTGCTTACATGTACATTTTACAATTTCTTCACTTACAGTACATATGGCTTTTAAAGTGTCGGTCGTTTTGTGTGTGTGTGTGTGTGTGTGTGTGTGTCTGTGTGCGACGTGTGACAGCGTGTTATTGTATTGTTTTCTTTTGTCATGCTGTGGTGAATCCACAGATATATTCCCTATCAGTAAAGGAAGAAAGCTGCTTCTTTTCCCTTTGTTTCTGTCATGAGATGTGGGGGGAGATATTTACAAAGACCAGGATAGGGAGGGAGGGATAGAGAGAGAGAGGGAGGGGGGGGGGGGGGGGTTGAGGAGTAGAAGCATTAGATGCGTCCGCACATGGGCAATTAGTATTCCGGATCCTGATGCTTCTAAACACAAAAAGGCCTCACCAAATCCCCACGGCGTAGGTGTCAGACGGAAAATGACGAAAATCTGCTCCTTGACAGGGAGTCATTTATATTTTAGCTTCGTTCCATTATCTTAACGAATCCATCATCAGCCAATGCAATATTAACAGCAGAAAATCAACTCATTAGATCCAGGGGGATTTAATCAAGATTGCAATCATGTATGCGGTTCCTGGAGAGTTAGCTGCTTTTTTTTTATTTATTTTTTTTATTTTTTTTGGCCCTTTCCACGTAATTGCCGCATCTCAGATCTTAATAAATTATTCTCGATGCGAGATTGATGCCTTTTTTTCCCTGCCTCTCACGCCACACACTCACCATCTCCGACTATAATATTTACCATAAACATTATTATGTCATGGGCACACAGTTTAAAATGGCCTTTAGCTAACTCGTAGAAGTAATTGGCTTCTCCATTTCTCTCTACTTTCCTTGCTAATTGGCCAGTGATATTGCTAACTGTTGCCTCGGAAAGAGAGAAAAGAGAGAGGCGAGAGATATTTCTTAGGCTTTACAGTACGTGAATAGGAAACAAATACATTCCTGCTTTTGATATCGTCTAACAGGCCAGGCAAGCAGATGAAAGTGCGTTCCACATTGATGTCCAAACCTGTACCAGTAGGTTATGTGAAACAATGAACATCAGGGAGTTGTAAACAGAAAAGGCTCAGATTGCAGGTTGAGATGCTATTTTAGTTGTGTTTCACACAAAACGCTGGAAGGGCAATGATCGGCACTAAATTTGTTTTCCCAGATGGATAATATTTCAAATCTACAGTAAGTCAGGTCTGAAAAGACAACAACATATATTAAGTTAATACAACTAAAGCTGGAGTCAGCGATGCTGAAGAAAGACAAGATCTAAACAAAAACACCTCTTCCTTCCTGCCAAAGAGTGCTCCCTCAGAAGCTCCAACCCAGCAAATTGAACCAGTGTTGTGTGGTGTGGTCTGCACCATTTTGTTTGTGTTCTCATTGAGAGCCAGGGTTGTCTAGAAACCATATTTTGTTTCAGTACACACACAGAACGGCAGCTAGCAAACTTTGAGGAGATTTTTTACAGAATTTTTTACAAAAACATACAATGTCTCTACTTTAAAAACTAACAGATTTGTTTTACAGTATTTCAAAATGTAATACTGCTGTAGGCCACTATAACATAAGTATTCAGTTTGTTATAATTTGACTTAACACAGTATATAGAATAGTATACTGTAATATAAAGAGTTACACAGGAACTCATATGCCGTGAAATGTGCATTGCTAAAACTGTATATCGGCACCGTACAACTCTTATTGCCAGTGAATGCATGATTGCTGTCAGGGCCTTCCGGGCTTCTCATTGGTCTTTTATGCCCGCTAGCCACTGCACCTATCTCTCTCATCTCTCTAACCGGGCTTCTTCCCCCACAGACAGGATTAGCTCCCAGCATGTTCAACATGATCCAAAAGTGTAAAAACTGTCAGAGAGACCTTTAATCTGCCGATGGAACAAAGCCTTTTGTAAAAGGGCTAAACTGACCCATCAAACGCTCTTTCTTTACCCCCCCCCCCCCCCACCTCCTTCCCGCTCTCCCTTTGCTTCCCACAGAGCCGAGGTTGTGTAGCGGCTAGCTAATGTCTAGCTAATCCCCGTCTCTCCGCAATGGCCAACAGTAAATTCCTGGTCCTCAGTAAACCAATCTCAGAGTTTTTCTATCTTGATTTATTAGATTACCAGCCCTGAGTTCCTGAGTCCCTTCTACAAATACTAATCCTAATCGGAATAGACACGTATTAGCCCAGTTCAGGGCTAATACGTGGGGGCAACTTTCAGTACAGTGCAACTGTGGGTTTATAGACTTGATGTGTTTTTTCTTTTTGTTTTTTCTTAACACAGTTTTTCTTAACCCCGTTTTACTCCTCCTTTTACATTAGCAGAATGAGTGTGTAATTAAATACATAAATCCTGACTCACAAATCCTCAGAAGGCCTGAAACCACTGAAGCCCATCTAGTTTGCCTACACAATGAAGTTACTGAGCCAAGCCCAATCATTTGTATTTTTCTCAGATTTTTAACAGTGAGCAAGGCAAACACGAGGGTCCCAGTGAAAACATTTGCAAGAATTAATTTGACAACTGAGTGAATTCAAGGCAGTGTTGTCAAATCATAAGCAGCGTGGCTAAATATCTAATTTCCCTCGGCCCAAAATATATGCTCTAAAATCACTAAATTGCTTCTATCTATGATACTCTCTATGAAATCTCCCATCACTTGTAAGGCTTGCAGATGGTTCCAGGAATGGAGAGGATAATGCTGAGTGAGGTAAGCATGAAAAAATACAAAATAAAGCATTGTTGTTATAGCGATCCAGAACATAACGTTTCTGTCCCTGTTCACTGAGCCAGCATCGACTTGCCCCAGTGAGTCTGGGACACAGCGCTGGCTAACTGCATCGCATCGCAACGCATGGCGACCAACTACTATAGGCCTAAATAACTCATTGACCAAATCAAATGTTAAAGTGTAACTGCACCCAAGCTCTGATCCTGGCTCCACCCACTACAACTTTGAAGAATGTGTCAAGGAGCTGAGTGAGTGGAGGGGAGGGGCTGAGACGGGTTAATTAACATTCACGTTAACAATTTGATGACGTATGAACTAAGTGTATCGATGAAAACCAGCCAGGTCCTGGGGTGATTTTTAAAGGATAGCATGTGTAGTTATTTTTTTAGCCCATAAAAAGGAAGATTTTGATTTAAACGGGAATTTTGCTAGCATTGATGTGTCTCATCCCAGATCAATCCTATTACTTCTTTTACAGCTCAAAAACACATTTTAAGGTGCAGTTACATTAAATTACTTTAAACTTATACTGAAGAATTTGTTATAAAACTAATCGACATGTCTCGTTGTTTGCAGGTAGACATATACATATGTTAAATCAGTAGGCTACGTTTACTGCTTAAAATAAGCGTAAATACATCAATTAGAAAATAAAGCACTGCGCCAGCACTGTGCCGGAATGACAAGTCTTGTTCTGAGTGACAACGCCAACAACCAATGAAAGTATACTACCCTACTTCCTTGTGGAGCTTACAGGGGTCTACAGCATGTATCAGACATGTACAGCACGACACGTCGCTCAGGTGCCGTGGTGGTGCTAATGAACAGCAGGGGCTGATACTATAGGGCTGGCACAGATGAACAGTGCAGGAGCAATAGCAAGGTATTTGAGGTACTATTGGAAACTGCTAATGCCCCCCTCCCGCCCCCGCCGCCCCCCAACCCCAGAGTGTTCCATTGGCCGGCGCCACCACCAGCGCTAATCAATCTAGGAGAAGGTAAAAATGGAGTCGGCCGGCCGGCTTCTCAGCTTGTAGAGGGGGTCCGACTGGTGGTCTCTCAACAGGAAACGCTTGTGATTTACTGTGATGGTTTTAACAGCATTTGACGGCGTAGCCTTCTACAGCGGGATGGTTTGTCGGGGAAGTACGGTCTCAAGACTTTTATTGTTATGTCTGTTTTTAATGTAAAATTATATATATACACTGTATATTTAAAATCTAATTAATTATAAAAAATAAAACCTAGTTTCATGAAATATGCAAAAATTGCTCCATTGTGTTTAGGGTGGTTTCTATAGCTAGAATATTTTGATGATACACTGCATGAGCCACAGTACAGTGTACTATGCTGTGTACGCTATAGCATAAGTGGCTAATGTAGCGTATGTGCTATACATGTGGTGGTTAGCATAAGTGGCTAATGTAGCATATGTGCTATACATGTGGTGGTTAGCATAAGTGGATAATGTAGCATGTGCTATAATGTGGTGGGTTAGCATAAGTGGCTAATGTAGCATATGTGCTATACATGTGGTGGGTTAGCATAAGTGGCTAATGTAGCATGTGCTATAATGTGGTGGGTTAGCATAAGTGGCTAATGTAGCGTATCTGCTATACATGTGGTGGGTTAGCATAAGTGGCTAATGTAGCGTATGTGCTAGACATGTGGTGGCTAGCATAAGTGGCTAATGTAGCGTATGTGCTATACATGTGGTGGTTAGCATAAGTGGCTAATGTAGTGTATGAGCTATACATGTGGTGGTTAGCATAATTGGTTAATGTAGCGTATGTGCTATACATGTGGTGGTTAGCATAAGTGGCTAATGTAGCATATGCTATACATGTGGTGGTTAGCATAAGTAGCTAATGTAGCATATGTGCTATACATGTGGTGGTTAGCATAAGTGGCTAATGTAGCATATGTGGTATACATGTGGTGGTTAGCATAAGTGGCTAATGTAGCATGTGCTATAATGTGGTGGGTTAACATAAGTGGCTAATGTAGCGTATGTGCTATACATGTGGTGGGTTAGCATAAGTGGCTAATGTAGCATATGTGCTATACATGTAGTGGTTAGCGTAAGTGGCTAATGTAGCGTATGTGCTATACATGTGGTGGATAGCATAAGTGGCTAATGTAGCATATGTGCTATACATGTGGTGGTAAGCATAAGTGGCTAATGTAGCGTTATGTGCTATACATGTGGTGGTAAGCATAAGTGGCTAATGTAGCATATGTGCTATACATGTGGTGGTAAGCATAAGTGGCTAATTAGCGTATGTGCTATACATGTGGTGGTAAGCATAAGTGGCTAAGTAGCGTATGTGCTACGTATAGCACCTAAGCTATAGCTATAACAGACACAGTTCATCTGTGTATGTGTGTGTACGTGCTTTTGTGTGTGTGTGTTTATCTGCCCTGCATACGACAACATATAGACTTTAATGTCACGCCGATAACCGGGCAGATAGCCGGGTGGCCCTGCCCCCCCCACCCCCACTGCCCTGCGGGGCGACAGGGAAAAGCTAAGGGAGATGTGACAGGTGTGTCTGCTCCCTGTTATGTGTTTGTTTGCCCCTGAAAACGAGACGCCGGTTTCAGTGCGCGGCCCCCTGGGCATGTTTAGCCCTTCCTCCACCGCACCGCCTTCATTCGATACAAAGTGGAAGTCTGCCTGACAGTAATACGCATCTACATTGTTTGGCAGAAATGGATACATATTCTCTTCACGGCAAAAGGAAAAAAAAAATCATACCCCTCCTATCGATTATTTTTTCTGTTTAGTGACCACCTTAATAAAAAATGCAGCTTTATTTATATTTTGAAAATCGTGCAACTACATAATGCGTGTACAGTCAGTGGAGGGCGACTCTGGATAAGCGGATGAAGATGGATGGAGAGGAGTAGAGATGAGCGTTAAAAGTGTAAGAGTGTTAAAACATGACTTGCCAGTTACAACCACTAGGGGAATTCCAGACAAGGTAAAGCAAACGCATGAGAGGGAAAATAATTTAAAACATTTGAATGTTAGCCGTTTGCAATCAAAGTCAAGCTAGAGGGTTCCCATTCTAATTCTTACATTCTTTCACCAACTAAACATCTGATTTTCCAGCATGACTAGAAAACCAGTGTGCAAAATGGACATTCAGCATGGCAACAATAAACATTGCCAATATGTAAACAATCAAACCAATAATTTAAATATTTGTTGAAACATCTCAAAATGTAATACCACGTCCAGTAACATAAACTTCAACCAGTGGCGAACACCGCTCACAACAACAATGACCTAGGCTTCGCAATGCGTTTCCAATGTGTGGGGTGGAGCTTCTGAGACAACCCCCATTTGACATTGAAGGGAGAGCCGCTTTTGTTTAGATTTGAGATCAAAGTTAGCAAGCGTCCGCGTGAATGACAGACAGACCCTGCTTATTAAAGCGGTAATGCGAGAGAGAGAAGGGAAAAAAAAAGCTACAGTGCTTACTGTACAGTACTGGCCTTAATCAAAGGATAGGGTGGCTTCCGCTGTATTAGTGCTGTGTCCTTCCACCCAAGGGTCACCAAGTGTACTTTGAGGGAATATTAATTTCCTCAGGTAGCCCACGTCAGCCCTCCTGACGACCCGATCCATATATCCCCTCCGTGCCGACGCCTGCCCTCCGCGGGCCGGGGCCTCTGCTCTGTAAGTGGAGGAAACTTCACTTGCCTATCAGTTTCCCCCCCTTCTCAAACCTGCTGCTATGTGCAGGACAGGCACCCAGGTAGGGACGCTGCCCGTTGCCCTCTAGCGAGGCCCCGGTCTTGAGGGGGGAAGGGGGGAAAGGCGCCATCCTGATGGCTCAACTTCTCTGCCCTCCCCCACTCTCCCCCTCCTCTGTCACTCAAATTACACGGAGTGGTAGAGGTCACAGGTACAAAATGGACCCGACTGGGCCGATTGTTTTAGATCAGTGGTTCCTAGATCATGATGTGTGTGTGTGTGTGTGGGGATGGGGTGGGGGCGGATTAGTATGGAACTCCTCAAAGCTTTTGTGGGGTCAAAGTCTGTTATTAATGTTACTTGTTACTATTGATGTTTACTTTTTAATTACATAATTTAATGACTTAATATTAATGGACTTGACTATAATGTTAAATATTTGTTGTCAGCCTGCATTTGTGTATGCCTTTAAAGATATAGTCCGTGGTATAATAGGCTGATAAACTTTGCGTTAAATTAGATTAAAGCATCTCCTCACAGTCAGCTAGCTAGCTGCCCATTTTGTGTGTGCGTAACTGAAAAGTGTCCAGTATTGCTACACAGCCCGGTCTCTGTAAATGTGAACAAACATACCGGTGCAGCCCGCACCACAAAACACTATCCTAGCCTTGGAACAGAGTTTCCAATGTGGGAACTTCTGAGGGAGCGCCCTATGGCATTTGAAGGGAGAGGTTTTTCCGTTATTGAGACCAAAAACATCAACAAGCTTTCCGTAGAATCACTGACTCTACCTTTAAATAAACCGCTTCGCAGAAGAACACAGTAGCAGATTTTTTGATTTGGTCTTGCCGGTGTGGACCAGCCGGCGGGCGGAAAGGAAGGGTATTATGTAATGGTGCGTTCTTTCCTCGTCACAAAACGACACAGCGCTATTTCCAACAATTACGCCGGCTGAACACAGCCCACGGCGCACAACTCACTTTGCCCCGGCTAGCGACTGGATTCAGACGGAAGGGTGGGAGGACGAAGGGCATCTGCACGGACGTGTGGAAGGTAAGGGGGGGGGGAGGAGGGGGGGCGGAGGTTAGGAGGAGTCAATGAACGCTAAAGAGACAGCGGGTCTGTCGAGGACAGAAAGAGCCGGCCGGGGACCACAGAGCAGGACTTCTGGAAACCACATCAAACGGGGCCGTGGAGCGCTGCCAAGACCAACACACACCAACTGTCACCGAGAGAGAAGGAAGGAGGGGTGGATGAAGGATGGCTACATACGGTAGCAGGGTGCAGATGTGCTCCGTGGGGAGGTGGGGGAAGTCGGGACGGACCGGATGAGTTGGACAAAATACATCTACTTTCACGATCTTCAACAGAATGTGCGTTCTGCTGGACCCCTTTTCCATCCCACAGTGCATAGACGTGTATTGAGATGAGTTTGTCCTTAGGAGAAGTAACAAACACAACAACCAACAACAACAAAGCCAGAGGAATGTACAGTAATAGAAACAACGATACAAGTCAGAGGGGAGGATGGGAAGCAGTAGAGGGACTGGAGTGTGTTCATACAGGGGACACCATTGGCCTCATGCCTCCACGCTACAATCAATCCAACAGCCAGGCCTTCGGGCTTCAGTCTGCCAACGGCTGTCAGGGCTATCGTGGGGGCCAGCCACTTGTGCAGAGCACCACCTGACTAATACCCGCTGCTGTAATGTCACTTCTATATTTGTATCCTGCTAATCTGCTCTCTGGGCTCCAATCTTTTCCACTTTCTTGCAAATTTATCGCCAGGCCGACTAGACTAGTGCCAGATCCTAAGTGCCTCACCCTTTTAAATTAAACAGTGGCATTTGTGATAAAGACACTAAATTCCTTATCTCACTGGCCCGGAGAGTCATTCAAGGCAAAGTGTCACTTTTCCTAAACTAGAGCACTCTCCTTGACACCCAAACGCAGCCAACACTGCCCCCCCCCCAACTCCACACACACACACACACACGCAAAAACAAAAAAGAAACTCCTCCCCACAAACTGTTTTTCAGTTGCTACAAGGAGGCAATACGGTCAAACCAGACAGCAAACAAAACAGAGAGATATTTTCTCTCTCGTATGAATCCCTGACTAAATACTGTGAGAAGTATCATTAGTTGTATTTAATTATTCAAACGTACTACAGTAGGTAAAGTGTTGGTATGCTCTAGTATAAAATAAACACATAATATTTGTGTTCAACGTCATAGAATATCCTGGTACAGTATACTGCAGCATGTGTTTCATTGCCCTGTTTCAGTAGCAATTACGTGGGAAGCTATTCAATTACTGAGACAGGTGATGTGCTTGGATAAGCTTGAGGCAATGACACAGTCTGTCTCTCTATGTGCCCGACATATACAGTAGTAGTAATTTTACCTAGAAGAAAAAAGATAAAACAATCAAGTACGACTGTAATCTCCGGGAGCTTCAAGCCCCCCCCCCCCCCCTTCCATGGTATTTAACAGCAGAGTTTTACGGTTATGTTGTCCTGTTCTTGGACTAGCTGGAGCACTGGCCTGTCAATACATTTCTTGTTCACGTCCTTCCCATTGTGGATTCTTTGCCTAATAAGGGAGCGCCTGAATATCGGGTTATTTTGAGCGTGCCCGATAGCGCTCGCTTTGGCCTCATTGAGGCATTCTGAGAGTAGTCACGCCAGAGGCTTAAGAAGAGTGGCACTTGTCAGACACCAGAAAGCTACGTAATGCAGATCCAAACCAGTGTAAAACAGTATTTATAAACAGCGTTTTACCAAAAGTCACTGTTTGCCTACAGTATGTTAAACCAGTGGAATAGTTACTGGGAAGTTTGTAAAAGGTCAAATACAAATACAAAGTTGTTAGAAACATTAATTAGAAACAGTAACAGTGAAATATCCATGAATGTTTATAGAATTACTGTACACTGGTATTGTTTACTTTTATAGCACTGTTTTAGTCTTTTATTCAGTTTCCAATCTGCTTTTGATACAGGGGGGGGGGGGGGGGGGATGTGACTTCCTACTGGCCCATTGTTTTCCTGCTTTTTAGAAATGAGGTTGAAACATACTGTTCCTATGTAGAAGGTCAAAAAACACTGTTATGAAACTTAGAAAATTAGACTAAAGGTAACTGTGTAAGACCAACAGGGCATTCCTGTCCCTGAACAAGACCCAACCGCACAGGCGGGAAATAAAATAGATTAGGGAGGGGGGAGGGGGTTGGGGGAAAACACTGCAGTTTATAATTAAGCGGAAAACTCTTCAGTTTGGAGCTGTGGGCTCCTTAATCTCAGTCTCTTGTGTTTATTTATCAGTTTGCAAAGTCAGACGCTGAAGAACTCCTTGATTATTTAGACAAGACACCGGAGTATTTCCCGGGCCAACAGAGTGAGGTCTCTGATGCAGGGATCTAAGCAGGCAGCTTGCTTAATGCTTGACCCCATGACCTCTCCTGGGTAATAATGCCTCCATATCTATCCTCGTACACGTAGCAGTGCAATCACACGTTCAGATGTCAGGGAAGGTTTCATAAAGCACAGTAAAACACTGTCAAACAGCCAGGGAATAATGCTAAGAGCATATTTCCGCTGAAATGCGGGTCATGAAACTTTTTATGATAGATAAGATATGGATAGATTATAGTACATATTTGAAATGTGATAGGCTATATTGATAGATTATAGTACATGTTTTAAATATGATAGGCTATATTGATAGATTATAGTACATGTTTTAAATATGATATGCTATATTTATCTATTATAGTACATATTTGAAATATGATAGGCTATATTGATATATTTTAGTACATATTTTAAATATAATAAATAATTTCTCTAATTATGCTAATATATTATAATGAGGTAAAATCTAACTTAACAGAAGTGTGTCTCTTTCATATTCATATTTCATATTTTGTATTATTATTATTTCATATTTTTTCATATTTATCTCTTTAAGACCTCTTTAAGCGGGAGCAGCACTTCCAGGAGCCTGGATTGCCTTCTACTTAACATCTTCGGCATTTTCCATTTTTCATCCTTGTTTTTCCCCCACTCGTCCTCTCAGCTGTTTCCCCTTTAGTCATACTCACACACGGCTCACAACAGATATGCCACAAAGTCATGAAAGCAGCAACTGCAAGATGAGAACCCGCTTGCAAAAAGGGCTCTCAGAATAGATAAATAAAATCTCTGTTATCCAGCTGCCCTCCCTAAATCACTCCCCAACCCCTTCAACAAGTGGTCACAAGCCGGAGCACAGCAGAGTCTCTCAATGGCGCTAGAAAACCACAAGAGAAGATTCTTTAAAATTCCAGAAGTGATTACTGGAGTTTTTTTTTTTAACAAGTGAAAACTGGGTCAAATCTGTGTCTTTGAACGTAATTACAGTAAGCCCAGTTACTGTATCACCCGTCCTGTTCGTGAAGTAACCGGTTGGTGCTCGGTACGCACTCCCGGGAGAGACGACATTCAGCGAGAACGGGAATGTTTCCCAGTGAGGCCTGTTCCCTGTCAGGACTCTCTAAATGGGTATTTCTGTGCATTTGGATGGGAAGTTGACAGCCTGGTAAAACCACTTTACATATCAGTCTGCGAACTCTCGAATGAAAATCGTTTCTCAGCCAGGTGGTGCCAAAATATGTCAATCAAATCCTTAACAGGCGATTGGACCACCTTCAACCAATCACAACCAGTCAATACCCATCAAGATATTTTATTTTTGATTATTATCATTTTATTTTTTGACTGACAAAACGGTTTTCAGTTGAGAGTTCCCAGACTGATGGTATGTAAAGCCAGGGAAGTGAGATAACAGTTCTAATAAAAGGTACACCCCTACCCACACTATAGGGGGAAGGGGTCGCCTGACCTCTCAGTCGACCCCACTCACGGTAACTGTTACGCTTTTGCAGCAGTGGAACCAGAAGAAATCGCTTGCAGTCAAATATAAAGCAAGAGTGTCTCCCTTTATGTGGAGTAACAACACGGAAGAATGTTAATTACGTAAGAGGTCTTCAACACGGGGGTCCGGGACCCCTGGGGGGGCCTCATGAGTACTGCACGGGGTCCTCCAAACTTATTTTCTAGCATTTTACACAAATACAATCTGTGTTATGAATATATTAATCTGTCAAATAGTTCAATGGCTTAGATAGTGGCCTACTTTAATACAACAATAATGTGTTGTTGGCCCAGCAACTAAATATGTGATAGGAGGTCCCTGTGCCGTGTTTCTATCAGCCAAGGGATCCTTGGTCAGAAAAATGTTGAAGACCTTGCATCTTCTCACAAGTAAACAGCACTGTAGGGTATCTACGGGGTTCTAGGTATCATAAACCATGAGATTAAGAACCTTGCAAGTCTGTAAAACTGTTGTATTTTGCAGGACGGGGCACGCTACCCTAGTAGAGACTGCCAACGTGCTCGAAACTGTACAGCTTCGGTTAATTTAGTAATTCAAACTTCAGCTAGGAGATTTTAGGTTGTACAATTCCAACCACAGTTGTGGAGCATTAATCATTTCACCATGTGCTTCTGAGAGGATGGTAGACTTGCCAGCTGGTAAAATACGAGACTTTTAGTTCTCATGATTGATAACACACGAACTGAATAAAATGTTGACAGGAGAAAGAAGGTAAAATTGAAGAGGGAGGGGGACACAATATCCCCACAAGGTTACTCACGTGGGAAGGAAGGGGTGGCGGCGGAAGGGGGTGGGGGAAGGGGGGGTGGATCAGCATTTTGAAACACCAACCCTTAAGCGTTTACCGCAAAGTTAAATGCCTACATTGTGTGTGTTCTTCAAACAATGGCATCATGTCTGCTTGTCGCGTCTTGTTCAGGTGTCTCTAGACGGTGCATCCACGCGTTCAGTCGGCACAGTGCCTCCCTGCGCAGAGCGAAGGAGAGGGGCGTTCAGGAACGAGCGCCGTTTGGCAGCGAGCACCGCTCAGCAGCGGTCAGACTCACACAGACTATAAATCCACAGCTAACCCCGTCCGGCCGGGCATGTCAAGCCTCCGGAATCCTACATATACAATCAGGCAGCAGGGAAAATGCCATTTTGCTCCAATGACTCCATTGTCTCCTGCCTCTATTCTCGTAATCTAATGTGTTCAACATGCTCCTGGTCACCTTGACTTTGGTTGCCATGGCTCTCAACACAACCACATCCCCACCCCAGAAATACACCAAATAAGGCTTGGATATGGAGTTGAGGGGAGGGGAGGGGGAAAATCTCCTAATCAGAAAGCGCAGAGGGAGAGGCAGATATATGGTAAAATATGGTGTACACAGGTCAAAGCCATTCCATTGTGTACATACGCAAGGAGGACGTTAGCAGCTACACGGGCAGACTAGCTAATTAGGACACAACACTAATTGTCCTAAGCTTAAGCTACTGTTGACTCAAAGAAAATGATAATTGCATGGGCATCAACAAAAAATAAATGAAAGTTCTTCATAATAGAGAGGTCTTTCAGGACAAGTCTGTTTGTTCTGGAAATGACCTTTAAACACTTTCCTCCAACGCGAAGGAAGCGGGCCACAAGAAGGCATTCGTCCTGTCTAGCTGTCGACCCCGGCAGATGTGAGTTCTGAAGAGTTCAAAAGAATTCTGCACGGGGGCACCTTATTTACATAATCCTCCAGATATATTCCCCTGCAACCTAATCAAATTATTCACAAGTCTAGCCCCTAACTATGTAGACCCCGACATGCTGTACAGCCCATCTATTATCAGCCGCTGTGCTTTAATCGCGTCGAACCAACCGACGACAGTTTTCCATTTAGAATGGCCAACAGCAAAACACAGCGCGCTTGTGTCTGACGAACAAAGATTTCAGACAAACAACATCTTTCTCCCTCTTGTCCACTTTGTTTGGCGTTTGTCATTGTCCTGGGGCTTTATTTACATTTGGCGAGCGCACTTTGAGAGACCGAAGTTTATCACTACAAGTGCAAAATCTTGAGACAATAGGACATTATTTTCAGGCGAGGCTTTCAAAGGCTATTTGATTGTTATAGTAATTAGCAGGCTAACTATTGAGCATAACATTGAAAGACATCTGCGGATGACACAATGGTTCTCTCCATAATCCTAAGTAAGGCAATAAGTCTCCAAAGAATCTAAGTGTAAAACAAAGATACAAGATATTAAGTATTTGACATACTGCTGGCGTTGATATAACTTCTAAATTGCTGGAATGAACACTCACTGGCTTTCAGAATAACACTAATATGATATATCTTAATTAAAAATAAATGTACATTTAAATTCACAAATGGAAAGTATTAGTCGTAATTGTGACGAAAAAGAAACCACCCAGAATATGCCAGTTATTATAAGCACATTGTAACAATCTAGCAACATTGCAAGACATAAGTTATATTTGATAGTAAGCACTTCATTCTGCTTGCTTTGTTTGACTGTGTGGAACATTTCATTGTTAATCAGTTTGTTGTTAAAATTTGTTCAATCTAACGCCAGGGGCAACAGGGTTAATGGATGAGAAGCCATACAATATGCGGTCAATTTTCAATGACTTCTTTTCCTAAGTCGAAATCAACTATTTTATGTCTCTAAATATGCAGATCATTTTTGCTTAATGAAAGATGCTTGACGTCTCAGATCCAATTAATATGCAAATGCAAGTGAGGATTTATTTGTGACATTCTGTATGGGTGAGAGAAAACAAAAAGACTTCTTAACAGTAACACTAATTGCTGTGACTGATTGTCACGTATCATCATTCACTCAGCATCTCATAAGTACCAAAAATCACAGGGAAAACTTGCACATGCATTACGTTTTATTTTTGCTTAATTTTATGTGCAGAGGTACAATGCAGTGTACATGTACTGTATATCATGTCATATGGTTCTTTTCGTAGCTGCCTCATGACACCATCCTGTGACCAGCTTCAGTTTGACTGAGAATCAGTCTGGAAGACCTCAATTCAAGAGCGTTTGTCAAAAATGCGGTCAAATTTCCTTTTCTTACATATGATTGGAACACCTACCTTTACCTCGCCCAATCACAATGTTTAAAATCAGCTCGAGCACCGGTGGAAACTAAAACGTACGCTGATCAGTGTTGCTTGTAATGTTATTACTTTTTTTGGTAATTCAACACAGTAATAATACTACAATTACTAATCCAAGCAACTAATAGTTACTGCATTACAAGAACAAGATTTGTGGTCCTAGCAAACTTAGGCTAGGCTAATTGAACCAGCCTGTCCAATAATCAGGTTTGAGCGGCTTCAATGTTTCCACGTTGGCTCATTGTTGACTCCTAAGGTTCATTATCGTTGCAACAAAGAGGAGTCAATTCTAAAATGAGTGACACAGGTTGTCATTTTTCAGAAGGAGCGAAGCAGGGTAGTGAGTGTGAAAGTAATATATTAATGTAATTAGTAATGTAACAAATATAATTTTTTGAAGGAGCAATAAATAACTAGTAACTTATTACAATTTCAACACTGATGTTGTTATCTTGGGAAATACTTCAGCTAGGCGCTGATTTCAATGATCGTTTTATACACGCTCGACAAATGCTTTTGCATTGAAGCAGTTTCAGACTAGGGATGGCACGATCCAGTTTTTTCAGTCCCTATACCGATACAGACACAGGCACTTTAGGTATCGACCAATGCCGAGAATCGATCCGATTCCAGTGTTAAATTAAGTTTTAAGTTAAGTTGCAAAATAAATGACAGCCAATATCTATTTTAGGACTTATCTGCATTTTATAAACCTGCTGCTGAAAGTGTGGCCTGGGAAGGTTAAACATGGCTGATGCTTGACAGTAGACTTACGCCTGTAAATTAATTTAATTGGAGTACCCCCTTGGATCGGTTACAACTGTCCAATTGTCACCGATATCGATCCAGCTATTTAAGTCAGTATCGGACTGGTCTCCGATCTCAGTATCGTATCGATGCCATTCTTATTCCAGACGGATACTCACGGTAAAATTAATTTGGAGTTAGCGAGATCAGGACAGTCCCACAAGGCTAGTTAGTTTCCATGACAAATGAGGACTATGCAGCGCCAGTGCACTATTGTGGCAATTTGTGAGTCTCCAGGGTGGTGACAATAAATAAATAGAACCAATCCCCTCTGCTTACTCTGAAATGGTCTTTCAAATGTTTCATTTTTCCACCACCAACTCTATCTTAGTTAGGATTAGTTGAAAAATTTGAAGTTTAATATCTCAAATAACATAGTTCCACCTCATCGCTCCTTAGTTCTTAGGCCAGGGCTATTAAACCCTGGTCCTGGAGGGCCGCTGCCCTGCATGTTTTAAATGTCACCCTGCTCCAACACACCTGATTTATGTTTTGGTCATTAGAAGCCTGACAACGACCCATTTATTAGAATCAGGTGTGTTGGAGCAGGGAGACATCTTAAACATGCAGGATAGCTGCCCTCCAGGACCAGGATTTCCCATCCCCGTCTTAGACCAATATACAAAAAAAACTATAATCATATAGCTGTTATGACCATAGTAAAGGCTATATATTGACAAATGTAACTAACTGCATCCATGAGTCATTTGTGTATTATTAATGCAACTACTTGTAGTTTCCTACACAGAAAAGTACACAGAAAAACACCAGTGATTAATTCACTACTTTAGGAATAAAATAACTAGTGTGCAGTAACTCAATTAATAAAAACATTGAATGGACGACACCGTATACGTTAATGTTGGCATCATCCCCAAGCTTTAATGCATATTAAGGCAACATGGAAACTAATGCTATACCAGAAATAATACTTTATTGAATTATTCTCCCACTGCACTCTAGCATTGCAGGCTAAGTCTCCTGCATTCAGCATGGCATGGAAGCGTCAAACTTTAACTCAGCTGTCGTAAAGCATAACGATGATAACAGAAAAAAGCTAACATTTATTCAACTAGTATAATTGTTGTATCAGTCTAAATCTACACACACGACTGTAGCTAGCACTACATCTCAAAGCATGTGTTTAAACTTGAAGCCACTAAGGGAACACTGCAACATCTGCATTGCAACACCTACTGTAGGCTTTTGTCATGGAAGCAGGTATTTGCCTTATGGACCCCATAGGACAAACCTCTCACCATTTGATCATTGAGCACACTGACGATATAATGTGTTCAAATTGAGAAACACTTCTGGGGCCATAAAAACAACAATCAGCCTCTTTGGATTAAAAGGCCCCATCTCCTTTAACAATGACGACCAAAAAAAAAAAAGAATTTTGCTGACGGGTGGGCAAAATAAAATGATCCGCTGACATCTTCCCTAATGCTTTAAATCCTCTTGTGATATTTTTATAGGCTTTGCAACACAGATGAATCTTTCAGTCTGGCTCAACGTTAAAGAATTGTGTTTAGGTGCTGTGCATGGCTCCCTTACAAACATCTCTTTCCAAGGTGTGAGAATCATAATCATAACTTATAATACACATTTGAATCTGTTTATCTCAATCACGGCATTGTGTGATTAAAGAATATGGATACTAGGGCTGGCCCCAAATACTTGGTTATTCTGGTATTCGTTCATTGGGTATGTTTTCAGGTTATTCTGGTATTCGTTCATTGGGTATGTTTTCAATTTTAAGTATTGGGATTTGAGTATTCGTTTTCTCACATTATGCATGCATGGCTTCCCATTAATCCCCACTGTCCCCATATAAACCCACATGTTAATGTCATTGCCTGCCCTATGTTGTCAACACAATCGATTGCAATTGGCTCTTTCTGTAAGAAGAGAGCGGGGCTAATCATTCAACACTTTTTGGATAATTTACTGTATGTTTTTGGACAGCTCTGAATGGGTCAATTGACGTGTCAGTCAAAGCGTCCATTTTCAGAGCATTACTATGTTTATGTGTGCTCACTGAAGCTATGAACGGAGGATTACTTCTGCCGGCTAACATAAAATGAACGCGACAGCAGGCCGTGCAGTATTTATTAATGCAATGGTTTTTGATTGTTTTCTGTGAACTATGCATATTATGCATGCATACTATGCATGCATACTATGCATGCATTAGTGGTCTGGTAGACTACTACTCACTTCATAGGTGACTCAAAGTTAGAAGCGTTCGATTGTACTTGCTGTTGTACAGTTATGTGCTATTGAAACCCGCAAATGTTCCTGTCACCCGCTTAGATTTTTAACAGGTTATGAAACATTAATTATAGTGTTTTTAATGGTGTATTATATAATAGAGTATTCGAATACTCTTTCACAGATACTGTACCATTAAGTATTCGAAACCTGTGACATGGTATTTGGGACAGCCCTAATTGATACTAATGTGCAGTAATGAGCAGACAGCAAGTAGTATAATATCAGAAAACTCTGAAGCTGAGTCAAACAGATACTATTTAATACAATGTCTAAATATTAATATTGGAACTACTGTTCAAAACTCTTGTCAGCCAAAGGACTACTGTACTGCAAAGAACACAGGAATCAATAGAAAGGCCAAACATATTCATACCCAAAGCTTAACAAGACTTTACAAAGTCTTGAGCAAACGTTTTGCTTGTGCCTGAATCTGTCAGTGTTTGTGTGTGTACTTGATGTCTGTTTGCATGCCGACCTAGCCTCAGATTGCTGTTTGAGGATGTAATTGCTCTGCTCCTCTCCCCCTCCGAGTAGCCCAAGGTGGATCTGCGCGGGCTGTTTAGCAGTCAATGGCCGGTGCAGATTGTAAACAGATCTCCCATGAATTGCGGGTTTAGCGGTTTTGTGAGTCTCCAAACAAGGTTGTCCCGATAACAGCATTCTCTCCCTGACAAAAATCAGCCACTTTGCTGTGAGGATGTGATTTGAGAGGTGCCAATCAAAGTGACTGACACTATTAATCCCCCACAGGAGCAAATAGGAAGGGAAAACAAACGATGCCCTTACAGAAAACATGTCCCCATTTGAGTCGTACCTCGGATAAATATTTAGCCGTAATTGCACAGCCAACACATTGGTGATAGTTTTCTAGAGGTTAAAGAGAAATTAAATTACATAATTGGCCCACAAATTGTTTCTTAAAAAACCATTTGTTTTCGTGAGATAAGTGACAACTTAATAGAATGCAATAAAATGTGCATTAATGTATATCATAGGAACAAAGGCGTTTTTTTTCGAGTTTTTTTCTGATGAAAATCCATGCATGCTTTTCACAGTAATGTATAAACAGAATACAGCACTAGTTTTATATTTCAGCATTTCTGAGGCTTGATTTGCTTTCCATATATTCATTATTAATTTGTGCGCTGCCATCCTGATTAAGACCTCAGACAACTGCACACAAAGAACATTGTGTTTTTTAAATTAAACATTAAGATTTGTCGGCCGGTAGAAAAGCAAGTCATCAAGCATTAAGCACACATATTAATTTTCAAAGAACCAGCCGTAATGGAAACATCTCGTAGACAGTGACGTTAATCTGGCCTTACAAGGAACCTATATAAATACAACGCTAAAACATGAATCTGAAAAGCTAAAAAAATAAATAAATCTAAAAATCTCTTTCTAGTTCATTTACAAATGCATTTTGCCTGAACGCTTAACTTGACGTCATGAGAAAAACAAGTGTCCACATAGAAAGCAGCTAGCGGGCTGTGTAGTAGATGTGTGTGTGTCTGTGTATATACACTATGTGTGTTTTGTGTGTTCTTCAGTGCAGTTCCCCCACCTCCATAGACATATATGTCAGGCACACAACAGGAATTGACTAGGCTTGGCATACAGTAGTGGTTGGACTGGTATCCTGTCAGCAGGGATAAGGCTCTGAACAAGAGTAAGTGGGTAAGGATAAAAGATGCATGAAAGGAATTGTGAATTTTTGGGGAACACGGAAAGATATGACAATTTCCAAGGCGCCTATTTTAAGTTGTCTCTTAGTTTATGTAGCCTTGAGAAGACCAATGACGGAAAGGCAATGTAAACAGATACTGCACTTTGATTTAGACACAATATACACTGTGCTACATTATAACTGTTTCCAGTTTCATAAACATATTTTAAGAAAAGATAGTATCTTCATCTGAGGAGCCATTGTAAAAGCAACTTTTATTTTCTGTCTAGTTTTAAGATGAGCAGTTATTATAATATAGTATGTAATATGTAATATAGTATTATAGTAATTATGTACTATTTCATACATAAACTACACTACATTAAATATTTTACTTCAGTATACTAGTTACCTAAATTGTGTCTCTGTGTATCCCACCCTGCTATGGTTAGCCATAACAGTTTGATTGATGAAACCCAATGAGTGTCACTGAGTGCCACTGTAGAGAGACTAGCGTACAGTACAAACAAATATGTGGACATTGTCTATAGAAAAGACTCTTATAGAAATCTACTACTGTCCTTAGGTCTTTAATTCTTCTGACCCACCAAAAGGGCAGTCAGACGCCATAAACAATTTCATGAAATAGTAAAACATAACTGAGAACCATAAACACCATTGAAACATGGACCAAATGTAGGCAAATTTTTATTACACACAATAAAACGAGATTAAACATAAAAAACCCAAAAGGGGTTGGCCTCATGATCACCCCCTTCAAAATGGCCTCCATGTGTACCTCTGTAGTGGAGAAACTGCTCTAGAGGATATAGGCAGATATAGGCTATTATTACAAGATTATCTATAAGTGATTTTTAGCCTCAATTCCCCCTCAAATAGAGAGAGTTTACACTGAAAATGCTGTAATTCGGCCACCACGAGGGTGTTGAAAAAAGGGGAAAACGAGCCCTGTCGTTTCTTTCCACAAATGACGTGAAAATGGCCCATTATGGCGTGGAACAAAGGCGAACACACACCACGCGCTGGAGCCAACCCTTCGCTGGTGCCCTGGTGACATGGCTATCCACTCTCCCAAGGCCCGCTCCTTGATTAAATGCATAATACGTTACTCCCCATCCCCGTTGATTTAGTGTGTCTTTAAATCAGCTTGCGCACACATAAAAACCTCAAATAAAAATCACCAAGAAAAACCATTGCACTCTAACTGTTCTATTAAAATGATACCCAGCACAACCTTTCTACTCTGCATTACCGTTTATTCCACATGAATGCATATCTTCATTTTTTCCATTTTTTTTCATAGGTATGCATATAAAATATTTAAAGTTTAAAATGTCACCGTTGAAACATCAAATGAAGGTGTCGCTCATTAATCAGCATGGATGGAGGTTCTCTTTTAAAGTTATAACCCTTTGAAAGAGCAAAAATTACATTTTTGACCTTGAAGATGAGACAAACTCATAAACGTAAAATAATTTGCAGTTTAAAAGGGGAGAGATATCGGTTACCTCAGGCAGCTCAACACTGGGTTGTGGGGGAGAGACCAAACAGCCCTCATTTTCATATTTACATCCAAGCTGTTGCGATTAATTTGAAAACACATCAAGAAAAAATAGAAACAAAACTCTAAGAAAACATCAAAAGGGGCAACTGTCGAACTTTCAATTCCACAGGGCCCCATATATCTCCTCCTTGTGAAACGCACACTTTTTTTCTTGGATTTTTATTAAATGGTGCATGACATTTTCATTACTCAGGGAAATTAAATTGACTAATTTTCTTACAAGCTCGATATGTCTGCTATTTTAGGGAGGTGCAGAGAACAGAGCAATTGTTTCAACACCTACACAAAAGAAATGCAAACGTGAATCTGCTCTCTGAAGACAATTTACTCTCGGAGGAGAAGTGATTTCTTGAAGTTTTTCTTGAACTGATCTCGTGTCTGAATGCTGCAGAGCGTTCATACACTTCAAAATAACAGTACTTTTATTACATAAATATGTTCTTGAATGAGAACAGTTGTTGCATTTTGTTTTCCTGCTTTAAGCAACTTTAATATTTAGTTAATGTTACTAATTAAAAAGGTACCAGAAAACCTATACGACTAAAGGAAACATAACCCTATTTACAAAAATAAATAAATGTGGTCAGAATGATGCACACATTTTGCTAGAAAATTATGAACATACATTACAGTTTAAAACAATGTCTTCCGTGTCACAAGTACTGTACATATACAGTACAGTGAAAACAAGCACAACCAGGCAAGAGTCTACTGTGTTCGGTTTAAAAACGTGTAAAAGCTTTTCTTTCCCGGTTACAAATGTGGAGTCAGTCAGGACGCGAGCCCCGGTCCTCTTGAGATGAAAAGGCTGATTACCTTCACCTCTCAAGGGGCGTATGCCACATGGCTGACAACATCACTGGAAAATAGACTGCCGAGCCCCTTTGGGCCCTATAACAGCTAACATTTAATGCAGGGCCGGGGAAGTAGGGGCGAATTCGCACTAAAGAGGAGATGACACCACGATCATGCACTGTTTGAGCACGTTATGAAGAAAAGCATCAATGCTCACTTTGTGTCGTGGGTTGTGGAGCAATAGTGGGTGAAGGAGGTTAAAATATTATTACCCAGGCAGATGTTTGTAGTTACTGCTGACTATTCTACCCTAATCAGTGGAGGATGTCTCACTATAGCCACCAGAATACAATATAATCCTGGCTTTCGTGTCTGTGCCTAAATCTAGTTCAACTGTACAATATATTTAGCCGTTGTTCTACACCAGTACCCTAGGTGACTAATAAGCACCGTGTGAACAACAATCATTTTTCAATTATGGATTTTTGTTTTGTTTATGTGGACATTGATTATAATAACATTACAATGTCCAATGAGTTTTTTCATACAATAATTTGTACGTTGCATTTTGTTATCACTGAGACTATGATAAAAGACGTTGGACCCTCTCTGTGCCCCATGTGTTTTTCACCAAACAACCGCATCAGCTTAGTGGCTTTCTGAACCCGATTCGAAAGGTTACTGAATTAACTTAAAATTACTTACAATGCCATTAAAATGCAGAGCTCTTTTGTAGTGGCTGTAAATTAATTTCAAACCGCAGCGTTTCAAAAATATTCAGAGAGGGGGAAAAAAATAAAAAGAATGAGAAAAGCAGGGCTTTTCTCAAAGCTTTTGGCTTGTCTTGAATGATGAGAAAAATAAACTAATCTTAAGTGAAAACATATGGTATTCCGCTAGAGAGAGAGGCTTCTTATGAGGATCATGGGTGTGTAATAAACAGAAACATGGAAGAGAGCACGTGTGGTGGTTCTCTCTCTCTCTCTCTCTCCCTCTCTCTCACTCACTCACTCTCTCTCTCTCTAAGTTGTGTAGGTTCACTCAGCCATGTTGGTAGCTAGCCCAATAGTGACACAAGTGACTCAGCCCCTCTCTCACAATGCTATATTTCCTATTAGGCCTCCATGTATGTAATTATTGCTATTAGGCTGGGGGGGCCTTGTTGTACAGTGTGTCATTTCGTAATTAGAATTCGGATTTCTTGATCTTGTCTCAGTGTTCATGTTCTCATTTGATGTCTCAACTGAATAGTGTAGGAGCGTAACCATGGAACCCATAGGCTAGTTGAAGCACCATGCCATGGGACCCTGCATTAACCACAGGGGATCGCTTGGGTCTCTTCCTATTCCACAATTCCAGGTGTACTGCAGGTAACCGGTTTAATTCTGTTTGGCGTTAGTAACGTCGGCACCAGAGTGGGCTCTCAGCTTGTGGAGGTCTGCTTTGTATGTGCGCGGCTCTGTGGCATATGGCTGGGCCGTAATCACAACAACAATCTTTTACAGATTGCCCATAATTAGAAAAGCTCCTCTCCAAACCAGCTCCATGTTAAGAGCATGATTGCAGCCAAATTGAGCAGTAATTTGTACGATGCAAACGTGGGCGCTGTACGAGAGGTGAAGTCTGTCAGAGCTCCTCCTGTTGACGGTTTAGTGTCAAATCAGTCCACCTCGTAAGGCTCGCGTCTCTTGATCCAGAGATTAAGGGTACGTAGGCTATAGATATAGAGTCATATAGCTACAGTATGATAGAAACACAACAATCTAAAGCAGAAAAACATCAACAATGGCTTTGTTGTTCTTGTTGTTAGCCATGTGAGCGTTATATGGACAGACCACCTCCTCCCTGTTTTGTAGCCTGCTATTCAGTCCACAGCCGTTCGCGTTAATTGAACTTGAAATTGATGTTCTACCGTCCTGACCGCAAGGTGGGAGCACCGGGCAAGACGAAGTAAGGCGGGGTCTCTGTTGTATCACAGCCCAGCAGAGGTCAAGGTCATTCAAAGAAGGAAACAGAGGATGCTAACGGCATCTCTTGCATTTGGTGCTAGGGCTGGGCGATATATCGATATTTAATTTATATCGGTTTATTTCCACAAAGCTTAATCCAAGCATTGAAACGCAGAGAGCCCATACGGACACACACAGCCCTTTCGGATGGCTAACTAGCAGTGTATTTGCATTTTACATGCTAAATCTCCTTTGTGATGCAGTCAGATATCTGCATTTCACGTGGCCTTGAACTTAACTTAACACAGCTTCCTGGACATTTATTCAGGCACCTGTAGTTTTTTTTTTTTAGTATTGCTAATCAATGAATCAATACAGCGCCTTCTGAGGTCATAGGAAAATAACCCAGTTTAACTTTGTCATTATAAAAGGACAAGCATATTGCTAATCCACCTTGATTGTCAACAAACTAATCTGTGTAAATGAAATGGCTTTACATAAGACATCAATAGTCTCTTCTGAGAGGGTGAACTGTAAATTAACTCTTTGGTGGTGTACATACAGTATGTCCACGTGTCTGCTAACGAGCATAGTGTATTTGCTATTGCCACAGTACCCAGACAGACTGAACCCATTCATTACCCTGGCACAGCCACAACAGTCAGTGTGAACACCGTAACTACAATACTTCAGCCGAGACATAACAAAAAAATCTTCAAAATGAGGATTGAGTTTTTAACCATAGCGTATTAGTTAGTCCCTTTGGTCCTAATCCAAGGAAAATATAAGTTATCCTCAGTCAGACGACACTGTCCAGACCTGTGCAATCCTGATAAGATCACAGCTTTCAAAGTCCCTCAGAAGTCCTGAATTTAGAATGGGGAAAAAATATATGTATATAAAAAAAAGAGGGGGATAATGTCATGTCTGAGTTCTGCATCATGTCAAATATAATACCGCATGAAAACCTGTTTGTACGAGGGGAGGCTTGCCCTGCCAGTTATTAATGCACAGCTGACAGAAGCTATTTTCCAAGGTTAATGTAATCAAGCCCAACCACGTCTGTAAATTATTATTAATGATTATGATCGTGAAAAACCTGCAGTTTTCCTTCTCTCTTTTCTGCGTCCACAGTAGGCACACGTCACATACAGAAACCTGGATGTGACGTGTGCACTGTGTGTGTGACCACACATACACTACTGTACACGGTTGTTGCAACTAAATTATTTTACACTTTTAAAGGGATGGAAAAAGTTTGTCCAACTGAGCGGCAGGAGGGCTATATCAGCTGGGGTATGAGAGAATGTGTCTTTGGCCTGCCATAATTAATGCTGCCAAGCCCAAGCAGTTTTATAAGTCAAAAAACCTGACACTTCGCAAAGACACTATAATTGCATTATGCAGGATTTTCACACTTCACACTTTCATTTTTTTTTTTCCTGGGACCCGTCCTGAATTATATCACAGCTTCTTTACCCCCGAAACCCGCCTCATGAGGACATGTGGAATCTTCCATGAAAACATGAAAAACAGCCACTTGAAGTGACGTTCCTTGTTTTCAAGTCCTCCCAAACATCCCAGAATAGAGTAGTGATTTGGTGCTAAATACATATTGCAGCTACATTAAATGAATTTCATAAACCAGGGACTGAGAAAGACTTGGTTCATGTCCAAGAGGCCATTTGAGAAGAACTGGGGAAGGTAAAAAGGGCAAAATTCTAATCTAATTCGAATCTAAACGTAAGTTTAAACATGTGTTTAACATTTGTGACGCTTGTGAGCACGGCCATCTTTAATAAAGCGAGTTTTCCTCACATTGAATCAATATTTAAACTGTAATCTGTATAACTATATTTTATGTGGTTAAGGAAAAATGCCTGTTGATGCAAAATAGATTAGGGAGCGTAAAAGCACTCCACCACACTCATTCAGGTCATCCAGGACACATCTAAAAGGTAGTAAGGCTCACGCTGAGATCAGATCATCTCAGGTGTACAGGCAGGCAGGCAGGCAGGCAATCCAGACCTCAGCCGCCCACAAGATTGTCAATGAGTTACTGTAATACAAAGAACTATGTGTAAAAAAAGAATGACAATATTCACAGTAGATGTAATGTTTCTACTGTATAGTAAGAAATATATTTAACAATAATATTTTATTTAATAATAATATATTTATGTTATAATATACTTTCTGCAGTTAGTAGGGAATGTCCCTCTGGGTCTGCTGTAGTCATGTGTGTTCACTTCTGCAGGTTGTGTTTTAGTTAAGACTGGAAAACATTCTCTACTGTGCTGTGTGTTTATTATATATTTAATATTTATTCAGTTTGGCAATATTTTGTGTGCCGCAATAATACATATTAATGAAAATAATCAGCAGGAATATATTGTAATATAAGATAATGGTAGGCCTTTGCAAATTCAGTGATGCCATTGCTGAAAACATGGATCTGCTCAGCTGATAATGAATTTTAGAGTTTCTCCGCAGATTTGTTGAACGTCTGAATGGCTCGTACAATTTGTTTTATGGAACGTATGGCATTTTTCTCTTGAGGTGCTTTCAAACAAATAATCATAGCATGCCTGGGTAGAAGTGAGCGATTAAAGATACGATTTGGGAGGGAAACAACGGTAAACGGTACAGCCTCCCTGCCAATTGACAGCCTCCGATCTGCTCACTTAAGAAAATTGATGAGATCCATTGCCAAAATGGTGCCCTTGACAGACATTGAAATTATGACAAGCGTTAAGCTTTATGTGATGTAGTTGACTCCAACATAGCTGTACAGGAGGCTGTGATGAACTAGTAAACCCATTTGGCATCCGGTAAAAACTGCTGACGTTCTCTATCTCTTGTTGTCTTCATTTCACATGCACTGACTCAGTTAAATACCCAGATACCCTCCATGTAACTTTCACCAATAAAAGAAAATCGCTGTGTTTTGTCAACATAATTCCTGTCCAAAACAGGACTGCTTTCACTACGCAGAGACACACTTGTATTTGCCTGATGGTTCCTTACACAAAACATGATTCCCAGTCTATTATTCAGTCACAGTGAGAAATACAACTTAAATGAACACTAAAATCAGATCGGTACTCGATATCGACCCAAAGTGCAGATACTGTATCTGTATCGGTATCGAGACTGAAAAAATTGGATCGTGCCATCCCTAAGCAGGACAACATTTAAACAAACAGACGTTCTGTTCATACCATAATTCTGAAAGATGCTAAAATCCCAGCAGAGCATCAAAAATATTGTCTAAAATATTGACTTTGTCCTTTATATTTTTTATATATTTTTTTTTTTATCGAACAGTGAAGCAAACATACTCTAAATATTGTGTCATTAGCATAACTGTTGTAACACCAGTCCAACTCAGTCTAATGTGCATATGACCATCTCACATCTCTGAACAGTCACTGGATTGGCGGGGACGGGGGGGGGGGGGGGGTGAATAAAAGTCAATTCATTATGACGATTAATAGGGGATCTTGTTTCATTCTGTTGTTTTTGCCTCATAAAGCTGGTGCGATGTATGAAAGCTTCGCAGTGAAAAAAGCCTGTACAATGGCGTTACAGAACAAAGGCAGGAAGGAGATTGAGGGGAAAACCGGGGGAAAATGGCATCATCTCTAAACTTAATGAAACAGCATCCTTTCTTTTTCCTTAGTAATTATAATAAAGATGGAAAAACATAATAAACGTCTTCCTGCCCCCACCTGCTAACAGTAATTATAATAGACTCAAAAATAAATGGTAAAGCAGTACAGAGCTGCATCTTGGGAATTCTCAGGGGTCTGTGGATTAGCGCGAAAAGCCTGAATGATTAAAATACACTAATTAAAATTTTGTGTTCCTCGGTAACTCGTCTTGCGTGGCCCTGTGTTGCCGGCAAAATGGGAATAAATGTGACAAAAGCAAATACTCTTTTAGACTTGAATAAATAAACAAGGCTAATCAACTTAGTGTTCTTACAGAGCAAGTTACATAGAAAGTTCTCTGATGACCTTTCCCTTAAAATAGAACTCGCCGTAGCCATATGGAAGAGGGTTTCTACTGTTCTGTGTATATCAAACAAGAGTTAACAGACACCTCAGATCTAAATGTACACTATTATTGCCTGAGTACAGCGCAACACAAAATTGTAGATACTTATTCAATGTATATATTTGTGACAAATGTTGTTATTTATGGACAAACACCATTGCTGTATCAATACATATAAATAAAAGTATTTCATATTTATTTCAAGTCATATGTTGTTGGGAGCACAATTCATTAATAGCCAATATTCTGCAGTGTTTACACATTATAATGTACAGTACAATCTTTGACTTACATTTAATGTTTTACCAGTTTTGATACATTCACGACAGGTGTAATAGATAAAAAGCTTCAGGTTTCAGGAAGCAGAGCTGTAGATAACCTGTAGTTAACAGTGTAGATTAGAGAGGAATGCTTTAAAGGCTTGGACATTTCAGTTACAATCACACAGCAGCCATGTAATCTAACAGGAACTCATGCCACTCGTCTTGGGCTTGTTAGGCTCTCCTCTCAAACTGGGGGGAGGAAACAAAATAAAAGTGATGATATCAGAAAGTAAATCTAACGTGGCATGGCGAGGAGTTTTAAAGAGAGACTCTGCTAAGGATCTCCCCCTGCGGCTGGTCTCTGGAGGGAGAGAGCGAGAGAGCGAAAGAGCAACAGAGAGAGAGAGAGATGAATCCTGGTATATTATTATTCTGTCTTTGCGAATAATGTCAGACTGTTGTTTCGCGTCAGCGGGGACGACGTCGGCAGATAAAAAGAAATCTTTCGCCCGTGATCTCGTTTCCGCTCTGCAGCGCCGATGTGGCAAACCGTTCCCTCGCCAACGGCGGCAGAGATCAAAAGGTCACAAGGAAAATCTACGTATTGACCACGTGTTAGGCTAAAGCCGTGGCTTGCTAGGTTGGCGTCGACAAATTAAGATACTTCCGGGGCGGGCGTCGGAACAATAATCCAATTTGAGGGGTGAAGCTTCTGAGGCAGCACCCTAAAGCATCAACCCTGGTCCTGGGGGACCCACTGCCCTGCCATGTCTTAGATGCCTCCCTGCTCCAACACACCTGACTCACATGAATGCATCGTCATTATCCGTCTCTGTAGAAGCCTGATAATGACGAAATAGGGACATAAACAAAGTGGCAAACACTGCTCACAACAACAAAGCCTTGGAACGACCAGAGGAGTACGCCTTGCTTCACAATGTGTTTCAATGTGCGAGGCCGCGCTGTTGTTTTGATTTGAGCTCAAAGTTAGCAAGCGTTCCCTCAGCCCGCCTTTACCTCTAGCCTTCACGTCCACTGAAGAGGCCCCCGTCTTTATTAGCTTGCCCGTGTTCTTTTACTGTGTGTCGGGGCAGTAATGAAGGCACGGCGGCTCCGAACCTGTCAGTCAATTAGGGGTTTGGCCACTGCGACACGGCCTGTAGTCACCGTGGCGAGGCCTCTTCCTGCCCGAGAGTCAAACTACAGCTGTGCTCCCGAGAATGGCTGGTAATCCCTGACGGCATTATCAAAGAGGCTGAAAAGATTCAAAAAAGCCTGCTTACAAATTTAATTACCTTTGCAGTTAACCAGAGCTTAGCAGCCAATGACCTGATATTTCCACTGCAGACAAGCTGGGGGAAGGGGAAGGGGGGTGGGGGGGCACAAAGGCTGGGGGCGGGCAGATGGGCAGCCTCTCGTGGGCGTGACCATGGTGCCGGGCGCCGTGACAACGGGGCACACGCGCGGCACAACCCGTCTTCCGCCGGAGTGGAAATCAGATGCAGCTGATTAAAATATTGAGTCATTTCACAGCCGATGTTGGGGGAATAAAGAAACCAGTGTGCGTGCGCACGTGTGTTTAGCGAGTGTGTGAGAGAGTAAAAATAAAACGGGAGAGTTGGGATGTGTGTGTGTGCGTGCGTATGTGTGTGTGGTGTGTGCGCATGCGTGTGTTTGTGATAGAGACAAGCTTTAGAGTAAAAATAAAATGGAAAAGTTGTGTTTCTGTGTCTGTGTGTGCGTGTGTGTGTGTTGGAGTGGGTCAGTGTAAAAGGTAATATAGTCTACCTGTCCACTGTAACACGCACTGTACAGGTGTAACGGGTAATATAGTCCACCTGTCCACTGTAACACACACTGTACAGGTGTAACGGGTAATATAGTCCACCTGTCCACTGTAACACACACTGCACAGGTGTAACGGGTAATATAGTCCACCTGTCCACTGTAACACACACTGCACAGGTGTAACGGGTAATATAGTCCACCTGTCCACTGTAACACACACTGCACAGGTGTAACGGGTAATATAGTCCACCTGTCCACTGTAACACACACTGCACAGGTGTAACGGGTAATATAGTCCAC
>JAODOY010000022.1:1104589-1132111 GCA_025399855.1 Forbesichthys papilliferus
TGCACAGGTGTAACGGGTAATATAGTCCACCTGTCCACTGCAACACACACTGCACAGGTGTAACGGGTAATATAGTCTACCTGCTCACTTCACAAGTGTGTGCACGGGTGTGTATGAACAGTGCTTTTCACAGGAACCCCATCCCACACACACACACACACAAAGCGCACACGCACACACACACTCAAAAAAAGTGAATTTGACTCGTGGTTTAAAACTTCTGCCTCACTGCAATATAACAAAAGAAAATTAACACTTTCCGGTTGCCCTGGTAACCTAATTGCATCAGAACCCTGCGCACAGGAGCCAAAGTAACTGAATTTTGATGAAAAGGCGGCGATAATTTACGGCGTTGAGAAATTAGTTGCCGTGGCGACGCGTTAATTACATCTCAAATTAACAATGCAAGTGTAGTGAAATTAAATATAAATCATATTTTCTGCATAAATTACAGGGGTTGATTAGTGCGGGTGCCAGGAGAGAGAGGGGTTGAGATTCCAAGGGCCTGTCACTCCCCTCTCCTCTCTCTCTCTCTCTCTCTCTCTCTCCCCCTCCCTCCCTCCCTCCTTCTCCCCCCTGCCTCCCTGAACACCTCCTCCCTTATCCTGGTTCCTCTAAAGACAGGGACTGGATTATGCGAGAGCAGACAGCTCAACCGTAGCTTAGCATGTTTGCATTTTCAGAATAAATGCAGGACAAATATTGGCAGGTCTGGTCTATACACGAGACAGAACGCACGTGTGCACGTGAGCGTGCGTGCATGCGTGCGTGCGTGTGCGTTGGGGAAGAGGGAGCGGAGTGTCCTGAGCAATCCCCAAGCAAATCCCAAATGTAGTGCACTTTGTGTCTACAAATACGCCTGTGATTTTATGTGTGCGTGTGTGTGTGCGTGCGTGTGCGTGTGAGTGAGAGATAAGGTGCGCCTGTGTGATTTTAAACTGTCTACTTATCTGAGGTGTGTGTACTGTAGGTCTACTGCAGAGGAGGGGGGGGGGGGGGGAGAGATATAGAGAGTGAGAGGGTAAGAGGAGACAGAGTTTGAGAGAGAGAAAGCGAGAGAGAGGAGAAAGAAAGAGAGATTGGTCGAAAGAGAGCAGGCAAAAGAGCAAGAGAGAGAGAGGGGGAGAGAGAGAGGGAGGGAGAGAGATAGGGGCTCTCCTCCCAGAGATTCCTCATGCGGCCTGACTTCCCTCTGAGCGTCACAAACAAGCCTGAGGAGCGATGTCAGGAAGGGGGGCATGCTGAGCGGGGAACACAGACTCCACTGCAACAGGAACAGGAACCAACTTGAGCCGGCTAAATTATTCATGCGCCAGATGGATACGTTTCTCCGGGATTTTACGAAAAAAAAAAAAATGTACGCACTCATTCAACCCTTGGTGTTTATCCCTGGGATGGTGCTGGAGGTACAAACTGTCTGCTTTTATCTAAACGGTTTTCACTCACTCAAGTCTGGAGAGTAGGGAAGGAACACGCTCTCTCTGCTCCATGCCTTCAAAGACGCTGTGACGACCTTGCATGAAGGATGTTCTAAAAAATACAATGAAACGCAGTCCTTAGATCCCCACGTCATCTCCACCACTGACTACACCTCGTTTTGGGCAGGGTATTTCCCTATACAGAGGCTATGGAGTGTTTTGCAATCTCTGTGAAATCCCTAGTTTTAGCGCGACTAAATCGCCACGCAATAGAGCTCTATAGTGTTTGTAGCCGCGTGCCGTGTCCACACCTGCAGATGGGGGGGGAGGGTGCTCGCGAGGGGGGACCCCAACTCCAACAAATACAGTACACCACTCACATCATCATTACAGCTGTGCTCATGCATCCTAACGGGAATGGGACCATTATGACGATTGCAGTGTGATATAGAAAGCCGGTGCTAAGGTTTAAAAGTAAGGCCGTTCGCCAATTGCCAAGTCTTGGCAAACAAAACAACTTCAAAGCTGTGTTTTGAGGTATTCCCCCTTCTTCAAAATATGGTACATATTACGTTGTGTTATGAGGGCTTTAGCAGACTTAAGGTGTGCTCCAAGCATTAGCAAAGGAAAACACTTATAAGCAACCGTGTTTATCTTCTCCTGGGTGCAGTGGATGAGCACATTAAGCGATGTTCAACAGCCTTACGGTACGATGACTGCACCCTACCTCCTTCGCTGGGTAAAGGCCAAAGAATTTACATAACCATCTTTCACAGTCAAAATATAGACTTAATTGATTTTAAGGTTTGCCCCAAAAATTCCAACAGAAGGTTTGGTAATAATGGACTCAAGCAACCAGCAAAGTAACCACAGTGAATGGGTGTAAATAGTTGAATGCCCAAGCTCGTCAAAGAAGGGATTATCTGTTAGTACACTCCCATGAGAAACATTTTCCAAACTTCTTTTGCAATACACCCTTTATTTGTATTAGAAGCCAGTAATATTAGCAAACAGCAGTAAAGTTAGCAATCAAAACCACAACCCATAGCCTGTAGCGGATATACTGTTGTCTCTTAACATTAAAGGTGGAGTTAGGAATGCCAGAGAAAGATTGTAAATATTTGAACTCTATTATTCAGCACACGCACAGAATGATCAGCTAGCAGACCCTGAGGAGATATTTGTCAAATTTGACAGAAAGTATATTGGTTTACATAGGCATTGACGATATGGACAAAATGTATATCACGATATATTTCAAAATTTCAGCCGATACGATATTACTCCGATATCGATATTAACAATATAAGCCTCAGAAAAACTATGTGGAGGGCAGAGCTTCTGAAGAAGTATGTTTTGTTTTAAGTTCAAAGTTAGCAAGCGTTCTCGAGAATGACTAATCCTGCCTTTTAAGCACCAGGCTTTGCAAACAGGATAATGTATACCGCCTGAATATTCCTAAACTAACTGGATTCACAGCTTCCTGTGGCTTCCTGGGACAAGAAGGTTGGATTTACCACATGGGGGCCTCCTCTGCCATTTATGAATGAGGATGACGACTTTTAAAAGTGCAGGGCATCATCAAGAGAATAAGTAGTCTTTTCCGTGGTCTTTTTGCAACACCCCAATGCATTTATACAGAGTGGATAGTGCTCATTTTGGGAGGGGCAGCAGTTTAATGGCCTTGTAATGTCTCTGCCAACATACCGCTGTCCTCCCAAGACATGGAATAAAAACAGGTTACGCAGACTGGCCGCTTGACCACTTGGATGTTATAACAGGAGTTTCATCAAAGTGGTTTTGTTTGTTTTGATTTTTTCAGAGTAAATAAAAAGAAGGTCAATACTAAGCTACCTACAATTACCAATTATAGTGGCTGGAATGGATAATATACTGTACACATCTGAACTGTTATGCGATTCAAAATACTTTCTGTGTTTATCATAACAATAACAACAGATACTGGGGGGGGGACGGCAATAAACAACAACAAGCCGGAGAACAACAGCATCTCACGCCTGGGGAAACCATCAGGTGGCTGGCGGGCGGGTTGGGGAAGGAAGGGGGGGGGGCTTGTCATCATCATCGCTTGTCTCTCTCTCTCCTTCGTTTAGTGTTCCAGCCCGGCGTCCCGTCAGCCTTTAGATCAGAGTGCCCCCCCTCCCGGGCGCCTCGTCAGTGGTGCTCTGCCTCTGTGCGCGGGCCAGATGGGGCCGCTCCAGGTGCAGCCCCAGCTTGGTCATCAGCGAGAAGCCACCGCCGCCTTCTCACCGCTTACCTGCCTTGCGCACCTGACGCTCTGTCACGCGTGCAAGGACCGGCAGCACTTAGCAGTACCGCAGTGGGTACAGCGGGGGGCGACAGGTGGTCCGTAAATCTGTGGTTCCAACCCCGCTAACTCCTGACCAAGTGTTGAAGAGCCTAAGCTTGACTGCTCCCGGTGGTCACGTGTCTCCTCGGATGGCAGCCAGGCGTGTGTCTATACAAATGCAGTCCAGTTACAATTCAAATGAATCAGATGTCTGCGCCCAGCAGGAGGACACACAAATCTCAATGGGAGCATCACCAGCACCACCTTATTCTACAAATTCATTTTAGGTCCCTTTATGCAGACAAGAAAAACACAGCATTCCATGCAAGACAATGAGGATGTCCACGGATATCACCATCGGTGTTTCCCACACATTAACAATCCCATGGCAGCCCGCCACAGTTACATTTATTCTGCCATCGTTTCATAATGAACCAAAGCTAACTTTTCATAATAACATCGCTGAAGCCAGTTGGACACTGCACAGAGGAACAGGTGAATGTTGCATTATCTTTGGGTTGCATTACCTAAATAGAATTTCCACTGTGCCCCCACATTTTTATTTGCGCTCCTAAATATTATATATAAATATATCTATAAACTTTGGAACCACATGTGAAACAGTAAATGGAGAGCCCTGCTTTGCCACACAGTTCTTCATAGATCTAGCCTCTCAAAGTGCATTAAATTGATCTTCAAAAATGTCTTTCACAAAATTCTGTGGGAAACACTGACCAATATATTCTCAATTATTTATCTCTGGGGGGCATTCATGGGTATTTTATGTATATTATATGAATTCCCAAGGCCACATCTGTATTTCTGCAGCAAACTGTTTTGGGGTAAATCTACATTGTTTCAGGCCATGGTAGATATGGTAGATTTAGCTGTGTGGGCGCTGCCTACATCAGCTTCCACGGGCAACATGCTGCTAGTGATAATATCCCTCCGCAGTGACACTCACATATCAAAACGCATTGTGAATCAAAGATCAGTACAACGGCTTCGTTGTTGTAAGTGGTGTTCGCCATTATGTTTATGTCCCAATTTACGGAGCCAGGACTGTGTAGGAGTATTGAGAGCACAGAGAATGGTATACTAGTGAATTGCAAGGAGATAATTTATAGATAATTTATTATCTTACAATTAGCTTGCAATAGCTGACTACACCTTTAAGAGACCAGAAGCACTCCATCTTTGCTTCAATTGAAAGGCATTTCAATGCTCCATCATTGTTATCACTCCAATATCTTTGGTTAAGTCGGGTGCAGCTGACATTTAAGGTTCTGGGGGATGGGGGAGGAATGGGGTCCATAAATTAATCGAGGAAAGGAGCAGAAGGATTCAAAAAGCAATGGAATCGATCTGTAGAAAAGGGTGAAATTTGTTAGGAATATCTCCCCGATGCACATCGCAGGCTGCACTGGAGCAAGTGCCAAAAACCTGGAGATCCTGGCAGATAATGGAGTCAGAGGAAGCAAGCGGGCCTTGGTGAACCTGACACTCCCATTAGGGCTCTTCTGGAAAGTGCAGTATTTGATCATGGCAGGGAAATTGAGCAAAAATGAGCTGAAACCAGATCCCACACGACTTACTTTCCTGTTGGCTTCTAGCTCTAGGTGTCACTCAGACTTAATAAACCTCTCAGATTTTCATTTTATCACAGAAAATAGACTGTGCAAAAATAAAATAAGTCGGTTTGGCCTTAATGGAGCAAAGTAATGGGGAGGTGAGACTGACACAACACATTTTGCCCATAGTAATACCATCAAAATGAAAGCATATTCACTTCTGGAGTTTTCCGGGAATCAATTCAAACCGAATAGTGTCCTTTTTCTCAGACTTTATTTCATAATGGTTCCAACAAATACAGCACTCCGGCAATAGACTGTCACCTCTAGTGATACCAACACAGCTATTTCGCACTATAGAGTTACACAGGACTGCAGCACACACACAGCTTTCCTTGCACCCCGGCCTATAACTCTTGTTTTATTTCTGCACTTTAGACATTAGCGGTACATTATGGCAATCCCAGCAGATAGGACGAGTCCACTTTCACACACGGGTGTTACATTGCAAGGTTAGGTCATCTTGGGCGACTTTGACCTTTGATGGCTCCGTCTTCAGCGGAGATGATCCAGAGATCCCCTGCGTTGGATGTCCTTCCAATGCACGTTCCCTCAACTGTTCACGTGGGAGACATTACGAGACTATTCATTATGGGAATTATGAATGGTAATTAGAATGCACTGTGAGGCCACATTAATGTATGATCGCATGGTTCAGTGTGGATAGGGCTGAGAAGAAGTCAATCAATCAATCTTCATTTATTTAGCACTTTTCATACAAATGCATGTAACACAAAGTGCTTCACACTACAACGTCAGTAAACACAACACAAAATGAGTAAAAACAATACATAAAAAAAAGAAATACCACCAGTCATGTTACACTCATCATCCCAACCCTCCAATCATAAACAAACATCGGGAGTCCCATTCCCACCATCCCCAAAACACAAACCACCAGGGACCCCAGACCCGCTCCCCAGCCACCTCAATCTCAGTCAGAGAATGGAACCCCGAAAATATTGACAGAACGAGCCTACACACCAACGTACCCCAGACCCCCAAGGATGTGGCACCAGGAGCGCATCACCGAACACAGTGACTTGAACAGGATCGTGAACAGGGCGTTTTTTCCTTGCCACCCATGAGGAAGGACGTTAAAGGCAGGGTTAGTCATTCTCGAGAGTGCTTGCTAACTTTGAGCTCAAATCAAAGCAAACTCCCTCAGAAGCTCCGCCCCCACACACAATCAAAAGCATTATAAAAACCAGGGCGTTGTTGTTATGAGCAGTGCCACTTTGTTTATGTTGCTATTTACGGAGCCAGGGATGTGTAAAAGTACCAGATTATTGTTTTCAGCACGCAAAGAGAACCGTAAACTAGCTAAATGTGAGGAGATATTTGGTGAATTTGAAAAAAGTGTATTATCTTACAATTAGCGTGCAATAGCTGACTATTGTAGTTTGTTTCCATGTGAAATGTGGGCCTGTACAGCCCTTTGAGACTGTAAAGCGATTAAGGGCTAGTTAAATAAAACTGACTTGACTTGATTCTACTTAAACAGTGGAAATGAAAAGCCCTGGTATTTATAACCTCGGCCTCCTACAGAGCATGCTTTGTTTTTAGACACATAATCAGATCAGGTAAAGAGGAACACATCCAACGCTGATTCCCTGCACGCCTCCACTACGTTTTTCCTTTTTCCAAGGAAGACAGATGTTAAATTGTGTATGCCCATCAGCACTGAGACTTTCTGAAGATTTATCATTCATGTAAACCATGAATAAAATATTTCCTTGTTGGGAAGAAAATGCTACATCTGTTTGATGCGCACACTGACTTCCTGCTTTGGAATGACCATAATAGCGCTAAAACTGACCTGCCAAAGACCCCTAATTGGACACGCACAGTAGTATATAGTTGTTGGACAGTGTGATATACTGTACGTGACATATAGCTGCATATGTGGTGAGTCTCGGATTCATTGAATACTAAAAATGAGTGAGAATTAATACATTTATATTTACATTTGTGTTCAATTCTATTCTATTCTATTCGCAAACATGGATTAAGTCTAGTACAAGACTAAAATAAAAATGTTATGAAGATCTCCATTGAAAATGTTTCTTAGTCTAGGACTAGGATTAATCCATGCCTGTGAAACCGGCCCTATATTTATCGTTTTCTTTCCTTCAGGTAAGCATACATACTTACCTGTAAATGTTGGATTATACTGTATATGTATAATAAAAAATGACTGAACTGTGGTGAGACATACGGTATCAATGCTGGTGTTAATATTGAATGATGAATTATGATAATATTGATTAATGGCATTAATATATGCAGTGGGTGGAATCAGGCTCAGAGCTGGGGTGCAGTTACACTTTAAAAGTAGAGCCAGATTGGCGCACATTGAACCCAATGGCCCCCTACTCCCAATATGCATACAATCAATACATTAGTAAGAAAAAACACCGGGTGTCACGGGGGAAGGTGGACAAGGTACTGACGTAGACCAGGATGGAAGAGGGAGGGGGTGGTGGGGGTCAAGCCATGAGCCAGGCAGAGGAATGATGCTTCCCCCCCCACAGACCCGGCGACCATCACGTTGCCATGCTCCGGAACAGACAGGCCCCTGCTCGCGCAACAGATGGAAGCTAATGATGCGAAGCGAAAGAGATCATCTCGCCGTGGTCCTGGAGGACGGGCGCAGAGGCAGAGGGAAGGGGTGGAGGTCTGAAGGGTGGGGTGGGGGGGGGGCAGGGAAGTCACTTGAGCCCGTTCGTCTAGACGCGCTCGGGCGCACAGCATGGCTGTCTTGGCAGAGGCACCACGGTGAAAGGCAGAAATCATATCGACCGCTCTTTAAAAAGGTATAGTCACACCCACACACTCACACAAGTTTGTTGATATTATTTAAACTTTGGACAAAACAAAAACAAAAACAAACCCACCCTCCCTTCCATGCCAAAGCTCACGCAGAAGCTCCGACCCCAAACATCAGAACTGCATTGCCATCGGTTGGTGTTCCCATTTGCAGAGCCATTTAGGGCGGTGTAGAAACACCGTATCATACTGTAGCTAACGGACAGAGAGGAGACATTCACTGAATTTGGTAAAAGGTGTTTTACCTTGGAATCGCTGGCTCTACTTTTTGCTGTTTTGCTGTGTAATTGCTGATAAATAACACATATATATATATATATATATTTTTTTTTTTTCTTCTTCTTCTTTTTTGACAAGATTGTCAAAACCATAAACTTTTATAAGAAATAATTAAATTGCAAATAATTGCCATTTCATTTAAGTTATTCTATAAAGTCTTAAAAATTCAACAATGGGCATCCACTCAGCATAAAAGCCTACATTTGAATAAGAATATAAGAATAATTAATTATTCATCAAGGCTCCAGATGTTGGATCATCAAACTTGGTTTGGTTTGATCACAAGGCTTTGCCATGTAATCTATCTCATTACTCAGAATGACTAGCTAAGAAAAATGAAATTAAACAATCAGGTCTGATGCAAATTTATACAAGATATTTCAGCACACAAGAGAGGTATATCAAACTTTTGAACAAAAAGTTAAATACAAAGTATTTTCCGTTCTCAGCCTGCTGGATGAAATTTACGTAGAAATGCCACTTTCCTGGTTGGGCAAAAACAAATCAAAATTTGAGTCAAGCTCATTTGCATATCCGCGGGGGACAGGATTACATTTGGAGGTCATCGCTTAACAAATGAGTCCCAAACGGAAGTCAATGTGAAGTTTTTATGTCAAGTACATTCAGAGGCATATGCAAGGCCAGCTTCACATTCAGAGAGAGAGAGAATGAGAGAGAACGCAAGCTTGTGATTTGAGCAAAGCCAAAATACCTTGGGAAGGGATTTAACCAGGACGGTGCTAAGCAGAGCGCCGATTCATACCTATCCACACACGGAACGCATCACAGGGAAAGAAGTTCAGCCCTGATGCTGACACAAACAGCAGAGCGAAGCCTGTATTAGCATCAGGTTAGCAAAGATAACGCTATCAGCCAATCCCCACAGACACCAAATGCCGAGCCTTGCTGGCAAATAAAGCTACAGTGTCTTGACTCCCTGGCACATTAGCTCTGATTACAATGACCTTCATTATATCAGCTACCCTTATTACAACACGTAGAATGCATGTCTCCCCTGGGCAAAGCACGGAAGGGGGCGGATGGGGGGCGTTTATTCACTGGTAAAGCTGTAGCTTCAAACCCAACAGGCCTGTTTTACACCAAAGCAACTGCCGACCGCTAACTGCCCGATTAGCCCTGCCCTAACTGAACGTGATGCAAGTGAGCGCCAGCAACGAAATCAGTTCGATTGTGATGTCTTTCATTGAAATGTGCTTAAAATACATGTGAGTTGGCTTTGGCCATCGTCATCTTTTCAGTACCTCACTCCGCCTTTAACGCCCCCTATCCATTAAAATGGGATAAAGGGATGACTAATATATTTTTAACCGATGAGCTATAAATAAATTCACCCCCAGTAGTTGTCATGAATGGGAAATCTAGCTATAAAGACCAAAAACATTTATTGAACCAGGCTGTAAGCATGTTAATTTTTGCTGTAAAGGCGGACATTTTAACATGGTAATCTATGAGGATTGACTCCCTTTTGCAGCCAGCCTCAAGTGGCCATTCAATGAATTGCAGGGTTTGGCACTGCGATGTATTCATTTCTCACCATCGGAGGTTCCCGCTTGGGTGGAACACTGCCGTTACTACTGTACTACTGTACGCTAAACACCTTTTCGCTCCGCTCTATCCTCTCTGGCGCGAGTTAGCATGAGCAGGCTTCTTCTCGGTATGTGTCTCCATGGTGACGGGGGTATTCTTTGTCCATTTATATTCAGTTTGTATACGGTCTATGGTTCAGGTCCATGACCAGCGAGTTCCTCCCACAGGCCAGGGGGTTCCTTCCACAGACCAGGGGGTTCCTCCCACAGGCCAGGGGGTTCCTCCCACAGGCCAGGGGGTTCCTCCCACAGACCAGGGGGTTCCTTCCACAGGCCAGGGGGTTCCTCCCACAGACCAGGGGGTTCCTTCCACAGACCAGGGGGTTCCTTCCACAGGCCAGGGGGTTCCTTCCACAGAACAGGGGGTTCCTTCCACACACCAGGGGGTTCCTTCCACAGGCCAGGGGGTTCCTTCCACACACCAGGGGGTTCCTCCCACATGCCAGGGGGTTCCTTCCACATGCCAGGGGGTCCCTCCCACAGGCCAGGGGGTTCCTTCCACCGACCAGGGGGTTCCTTCCACAGGCCAGGGTGTTCCTCCCACGACCAGGGGGTTCCTTCCACGGACCAGGGGGGTTCCTTACACGGGCAGCACCACAGTGTCTGGAGGACAACGGCCTCTAGGAGAGACCCACCCACATCTGTTCACACTCAACTCGGGTCACACCCCCTGTATAGCCGTCGGGAAGGGTGGCGGGGCATGTTTGTTTTTTGTGCCGAGGAAAAATGGGGTTGAGCAAATCGACTTGTTTTGGGATCACAAACAAACGAGGAGACCGTCAGCTGGAGGTACCTTGTAGCAAGCAGCAAATGCACCTGTAGGAAGCATCAGACGGCAGCCAGAGGAGCCAGCGTCTGAGGAAAACCCTCAGACGCTGTTATTCAGAGCGCCGCTCCTCTTTCAGCAATACAAATTGCCGGGTGAGAATGTAGAATGAAACGGCAATGTAGCCAAGAGTGCACTTGTACTGAATCAGAGTTTAAACCACATTGATCTCCTGCGATACCATGTTTAAAAAAAAAAATTAAAAAAAGGCAAATAAAATTATAACTTAATTATAGATTTATAATGAGCCATTGCCAAAAGCGAGTCCCATACCAAGGCAAACAGACACCTGCTGAAAGCTCTCTGCTCATGGGTTTTCAGAGCTTAATTAACGTAGGCCTTGGGGTATCATGACTCGTGTGTGTTGCTGGTGTGCATGTTTCACACAATTAAGTTGTTCCACCAAACAACATGGTGCAACTTCCAAGTCGAGGTATGGAAAGCAATGTTTCACATGTGGTTGTTTTTTTTGGAGAGATGATCAGGAAAGGTTCGTTGCCAAGGGCAAGAGAGCAGTCGTAATAAGTCGCATTTTGGAGGGCGAATGCATGACAAATCACTTGCGGGTGAACCAATGTGTTAGATCTGTGGAGATATTCCCTGCGTCTGACAACAAAATTAGCTTACAATTGCCGATGCCACCTTTTAGTGTACTACAAACACCTTTGTGTAGATAAATGAAAATTTGTGAATATAGATTAGAGTAGTTCATGTAAAGAAAGAAAAGTTACTGTAATGGAAAATATTTCTTTCAGGATCCTGAGAACAATTCCCGACCGCCCCAAAAGCTTCTTGTGAGCCACAGTATCTTTTACATGAACAGTCGGGTTAACACTCACCTTATCTGACGGCCGGCTACTTTACTGCAGCTGAAGTGCTGATGAATGATCTCCTCTGGCCCGGTAGAGCCTGCTCTGCACAAACATGCACTCCGTTTCTAGTCCGTTCCTACAGACACAACACAAGAGACTAGCGACGTGTTCAACACAGTTGTGTTTTGTGGACAGATTTGTACAGGTGGGAATGTTTTTCCTCAATAATATCTAAACATCTGCAGTCTCAAGATCAAGATCAACTGACTGTACTGTACCATCGGGCATAGTCTGCAAGTACAAGGTAATGATACATCTGCAGGGTATGGAAAAAAACAAAAACAATGTTACTCACCCACTCAGTAAGTTAATAAAGGACATTATCATCTATCTTGTGATCTTATTAGATTAATTCTTTCAAGGAAAATAGGGCATGATATTTATATCAAACAACAAAAAGCTCTCTGTGTAACACCACTCAGTCACTGCAAATATGGGATGAAAAAGATAAAAGCTTCACAGCAGACCGAGTAGGGGGTCATGATGGAGTGCCCCCCTTTAACAACATCTCATTTGTGCAGCGCTACATTCTTGCTGGTGTTGAATAAGCAATATGCCCCCATATAAATGCACTATGCGTCTATTAGGGACAACAGATATTTGGGGGTATAACTTCATAAAAACAGCGGCTCTTATGTATTTTATTTAGGAAAAAAGCTAATGCTTCCATCATGGCAGCCCTGACCAAAGGCAGTGTTATTGCTTAGGGAACTTCCTGAATGAAACACTTAACATTGTCAACTCAAGTCAAATGTATTTACAGTATAGCCTTTATCACATTAGTCGCAAAGGGCAGAGGCCCACATTTCACATGGAAACAAAAGACATCCCCTAGAGTATACCTTATGTCCTGTGATCGCTATTGTTGTATGCCACTGATAAATATCCTCAATCTACAATACGGAAGTTGTTTAGCTTGCAACATGAAAAAAAAACTGACCTGAATGAGTAAATACTAAAACATAAACTCCATGGTTGCTAATTACCAGCTAGAATGGGCTTGATAAGTAAACAAAAACCGTATTAAATAAGCTAAATAATTACTACTGCTAATTACATTTCCCATTATATCACTAATGGGAAGGACTTAATTGTCCACATATTGCATAAATAAGTGATTTGCTTTTTTAATATTTGTAGTAGTGGGTGTTATTGTGTGGTTATGGCACCAATGAGTCTTGGCACAAATATAAACCCTAAAACAGTATGGTTGTAAGTTCTCACAACTTCTCCTGGTAGAGAAATTACATACAAAACATGTGATTAATTAACTAATTATTTCCCTTGTTCTTACAGTGTTTCATCTAGTTTAAATATTATCAGAAACGTTCCAGGCAGCTTTCTATTTTTTGTTTATCTGTTTCCCCCAACAGGATCAGTCACAAAGAGCTGTCAACTAACAAGCACCAAGAAAAGCCTTATCTATCTAGTATCTAGATAATGTTCTTCAATAGTTAAAGGCAGCATGGAGGAGGGGGGAGGGGGAGGGGGGAAGGGGGTTAGAGTAAGTCGTCTTAGACATTATAAGGAAGTAAATATGCTAGAGCACAATCTGGCACTGCGACTCACAACACAAGATTGTTGCTATTTTTGCAGTGTCATTGTCAAGCCTACAAAATGGTGAAATATGAATACATCTTCAGCTGCCAACTGCTACATTAAAAAGGTAAATCTAATATTTGTATGTTATTATTAAACATTTTCAACCTCCTGTTTTGCGCAGTGTTTTGTGCACAACATCTGAGCAGAATTAGACTACCATGACAGCATTAGTGTGACACTGATGGATGAAAGCATACGTGTGAACGTGAACCCCGTATTACCTCTTGCTCTGGCTTTTCTGGCCAATAAAGGCCACACTGCCACTTTTAAGATCGGCAATAGTAAACGCACGCAAACAGCCCACAGGCTCACCCACAGGCACACACTGTGAGGCCCACCTGCTATCCTCCACCATGGGACTAGTCACACCCTGCACACGTGCCAAAGTATAGCTGCATCACAGTCGGCAGAGCGGTGTAGAGGCGGGAGAGGTGCTATACTGTTAGTCTCGGTGTCTTCCGTTCATTAGCACCACGTCACATAAGCAACTTGTGCTGAATGTCTGGTGCATAGACCCCTGTTAGCACTATCAGGGAGCGTGCATTGGCTTTGTACGCATTGTCACTCACAATAATCTATAAAGTATGTACAGTACATCGGGTACAAAGTAAATGCAGTACTTTAATTACTTAAAGTGTAACGTGTTTTTTGAGCTGTAAACGAAGTAACATGATTGGTCTGTGAGGAGACACGTCAATGCTGGTGTTTCCAGTTTCCCGTTTCTGTAAAAATCGACATTATATTTTCTGAAAAGAAGAAATACACGTCATATACGTTAAAAATCACCCCAGGACCTGGCTGGTTTTCATCGGTACACTTGGTACGCTCATACGTCATCAAATCCAAATGTTAGCCTTAATGTTAATGGGGGTCCTCCTCTCAGCCCCTCCCCTCCCTGCACTCAGCATGGTGGATAGCACAGTAGCCTTTTCCCCGTTTCTGCGTTGGTTTCCCCCACTAATAAAAAAAAACCATGTCAGGATCACTCTCCAGTCAGTGTCATGTGACCAGAGACACTGGCTCCAATCTGGAGTGGGTCCCCGGGCGCTGCACAGCGGCTGCCCACTGCTCCCTTGAGGGATGGGTTAAATGCAGAGGATCAATTTTGTAATGTGTATGTGACAATAAAAGCACCTTTACCTTTACTCAGCTCCTTGACGCATTTTTCAAAGATGGTGGAGTCAGGCTCAGAGCTGGGGTGCAGTTACACTTGAAATTACTAATTTCAGCCTTTCCATTTGCCTTAAGCAGTAAAAGCAGTATTTTAAGCATACTGTATATGTTTAAGACCTGGAGCCAGTCAGACATGTGTTGTTGAGTTTACCAACAAATTCCTCCAATATTAAGTGTAAAATCCGCTTTAATTAATAAGTCATGTAGTTGGTCAACATGCTTGTCAATCAAAATACCTCTCCGGTCAAGTAGACGGGTCTTGACGAAGTTACCCTGTAGAGATTGTGTTCCTGGTGGGAAAAGGCTGGCTCTGTGACTAACTACTACACTATAGGCAGGGCTGAGGCCTGAGCGATGTCAAGCAAAATGCAGGGAGGATTACAGCCATATATACAGTATCTGCCACATGGCTGCCTCATAATCCCAACATCTGAGGTAAACACACGGTCAGGTGAGGCAACATGCCTGTCCCAGACACTGGCAGGCGGTCTGGGGGAAAGCCTCCGTGCCCGACATCCACCATGGATACGAACGCATGGCAACACTCGCAAACAAATAAAACCGTTCAAAACGGTTTTGCTTTGTGTTCAAGCGTTCGCTGCGAACGCTTGCAAGCGCGCACAAACGGTCTGAGGAGGTTGTTCTCGGCGAACAGACGTGGGCATGGGACCGGTGTTGGGCAAGTTACTCAGGAATAGTAATAAGTTACTAGTTACTTATTACTCCTTCAATGATACATAATATTATACTTGAGGTATTACTGGGTATTAAATGTAAATAGTTACGTTACAAGGTACATTAATATATTACTTTCACAATCACTACACTGCCTCACCCCTTTCGAAAAATGCCAACCTGTGTAACCAGCTCATTTTAGAATTTAATCCTCTTTATTGGGACTATAATTAAACTCAGGAGTCAACAATCAGCCAAAGTGAAAACATTGCAGCCTCTCAAACCAGATGATTGGCAGGTTGGTTCAATTACCCTACCCTTAGTTTGCTAGGACCAGAAATATCATTGTAATGCAATAATGCAGCATTACTTGGATTAGTAATAGTATTACCGTTTTGGAAATAGTAACTAGTTACACTACTACTGTAGTTACTGAAAAAAAGTTATAATATTACATACAGTAACAAGTTACAGTACTACCCAACACTGTGCGGGACTAAGGGTTACAGTTTAAACCAAACAATTTGCAATATTCACGTACAAAACGTTCACATTTTTAAAGTTTAAAGAAATGCCATCGCCACGAAAGTTCTCGTGAGTTTGCTGAATTTGAACACACCTCGAGTCTCCACTTGAGCAGTAGGGGTGCACAATAGCGATGCGTGGGCTCACCCGGAATTCACAGGTCGGGCGGATTCGGATAAGCTCATCATAAAATATTGCAGGTACGCGTGGGTCGGGTCAAAACGCTGCAAAACCAGTGCAGATCCTCTCACGACCTGGCTGTCAATATTCTGCATTAGGCCTACGTAAACTTTGTTTATTTAGTAGCATATACGCAGACGAGCTATGCAATCACGTATTATGCTAGCGTAGCTTTTGCTAACAGATAAACGGGAAAATGAAATAGGCATTTAGCAAGGCCGTAACCTAATCTACCTGTCTTGAGAGACATTCTGGCAATAGGACTTTGGTGGCTCTGCGCTGCAATATTGTCTGCGCTAAAGTAGGATATGTCCGTTTGAAACTTGCATAAATTAGAAATCGGTAGCCACAATTTTGCGCTTTGTGGGTCAGTTCGGGTTTGTGTGATTGATGAACGCATATTTTTGTGGTTTGGGCAGTGCGGGTTGGATATGTGTACAATGTATTGATTAAATATCGTTATTGCAATATCACGTTGTGCAATATCATATCAAAAATGTTGCAGAAAGTATGCAATGTGTTGCTGGAAAGGAGTCTGTTGGCCGTTTGTTATAGCCAGAAAGGTACGACGTGTGTCTGAGGAAGACAACAACTCAATGGAGGTCGAAGAGGAAACATTAGAGGACAAAAATAATGCCTCCTCGGTAGCTTGGAATTACTGTTGTACCAGTCCAATATGTTAAAATAAACATATGTTGTAAGGCTTAAGAAAACATATTTTAATGTTATGAATATATTTTGATGCATCATCCCATAAACATGTTAAAAAATATCAAAATGAATGAATCGATATTGCCGTTTTCATGATCAATATCACATGTCAAAATCGTGCAACCAACCATAACCTGCAGACCAGTGATTCTCTGAGTGGAGAGCGGCACCCTTCAGGTGCTTTCTTTTCATGGGGAGGGGTACCTTCTTCCAAGTTTCCAAGAGTTTCTTCTAAGGGTTGTTAATCACTGATGTCTATAGTATGACTGTCGGCCAGTGTTATTTGGATGCGACTACACATTTATAGGCTATATATTGACTTGTGCATGTGTGCATGTTGTGTGTATGTGGGTGCACGAGTCACGGGGTCAAGCGCTATGAGGGAAATAGGCTATACTGTATGTTGGCTCCTGTAAGCAATTTGTCCTTTTCAAACCTGAAACATACCGTGTTTTCTGGGTGGGCCAAAAGATGTCACTTTGAAGGAATGTTGCCAAGTTATTTTTTTTGTTTTTTTTCTCACATCAGATCTGATCGGAGGGAGGGAAGAACTTGAAAAAACAAAACAAAGCCAGAAAGGAACATTCATCGCGTGTTTCAATAAGAAAAAATCTAGATCATTATGTAAAAACAGGTTTTGATATGTCTCAGCATGACTGTTTTTCAATGCATTTTTTACACCTGACCTCACTATTAAAAAGAAGAAATGTACACACACACCCAAGGAAGAAATGCTAGTGGTAAAGAACAAACAATAAAATACCATGGATGAGGGGTATTTTACATAAATGGGGTTTAAGATTTTGGGTAGGCCTAGTTTGCCTTGCCTGGGTATTTTCTATTACTGTGGGGACTCTTTCTGGGGTGGGAAAGCTGAAATAAGGAGAATAAGTGGTGATAGTTTCATGAAACAACTGTTTATGAGAAAGTGTACTGTACCAGCAAGCATCTTTTCAAAAGGTACAGGGCAGGTTTAAACATTAAAAACCCACACTCTCTTAAGTTGTTTTGAACTCCATTGTTTCCTCCACTTTGTATTTGTTGATGTCAAAACAAGATACGGTCACATAACAAAAAGTAGCCTGGAATCAAAAGTGTTTCACTATGAAAACGCTGCTTCTCCATATAAAAACTATTGAAGGGCAGGTTCATATTATATAATATATAGTAGAGTAATACAAATATTTCATTAGGCATTAAGTTAAAGTTAACTGCTGCCACATCTTTCTTGGAATATACAAAGTAACACAACATCATTAAGTGAGTATAGTGAAAGCATATTGCTACAAACATTACAGCCAAGAAACTTTTAAAGAGGCCCTGTTATGACACGTGAGTAATAAGGCTCTGAAAAGCCGCATATTTAGATTTTTGTGATAAAAGGAGGATCAAAAAAACGGAAATATGTTAACCATGAAATGGCTGTAGGCCTTTTGATCACACAGTGCTAACTCATGAAAACAGTTTGAGAATTCATCAGAAAAAAGTTCTTTCACAAAATAAATTTTTGCCAGGTTTAAAGAGAGAACGTTTGTACAAAGTTGGTGTTACTAATTGGTGTCGGTTTTGGTGTGAATCAAACGTTTTAAGATTAGAGTGTGTGAAAGGTGGGTAAAGACCATCTAAGGCCTTTGATTTGTAGATGCTTCATGGGGGTGTACAACTTATTTTTTAAGATTTAGAAGAAGGATAGAAAATGTATGTTACATAATACATTTGACATTTTTTATGCTGCTTAATTAGACCATGATATAAAAACAAAACTCTAAATTCAATACAATCATATAATACAGTATGTACAGAAAGGTATGGACTAAACCTGAATGATGAGATTTACACAGAATATTAAATTCCTATTGCCTTAAGGCAAAAGGTCTTTAAACTGTATCCACACCTTTGTCAGTAATGTGACATCAGAAAAAAGAAAGTTCACATCAGGTCTACAGGCGCCTTCATGAATTCTACACAAGTTTTCAAGTTTTCTAGAACACTACATTGTTGCATTCAAGTAGTTTTGCAGTAAGTGTTATATTCTTACGTATTTTTTTCTGTCGCAAATGTCATTAAAAGCTTGTGAATAAGAAATGCTTAAATCAAAGGCACACGAAATATTCAAGTAGTCTTTTGTGTGCCTTTGTCAATCAGTGCAATAGGCCTACTTTGGATTGCAAATGACCTGCTATACATCGACAACACAAAGCGGTTCTACAAAGCCTACATATAATCCATCCAACTATTCATTTAAACCATTGATGTTTTTTGTACAGTGATTGTGAAGGGTTAAGTTGACTGGTCACAGAGAACTGTAGTTTAACTCTTCACAGAATTGGTGACTCAAACTAGAACTGTAACCTACTTGTAACATAGCTCGATAATGAATGGGAATCATGCGATCAAATTTCAACGTCACTCCTCCAGATGTCATGGTCATATTTTATCTATTAATCATTTTATTCAAAGGCCTGCGGTTTTTATGCTGAAATAAAATCCAGCTGCTAACTGTTTGTTTGTGTGTGCGTGTGTGAGTGCGTGTATGTGTGTGTGCGCGCGCGGGCGTGCGTGTGTGTGTAGGCGCGTTTGTTTTAGTGTGAGATTAGAAAATAAGATAAAATGGAAGATACAAGACAAAATGTACAGCACACTTTTCTCAGATTTCATTCATTCAAATTCATGCAACACTTTCAAACCATATTTAACCATCGTTTGCTTTGACAAAAAAACCCCACCTTGAGCAAAATAAGAAAAGAAACTAAAAGTGAAACACTATCAATTATGAAATCCCTGAGAAGCTGCCTATAAACAAACCTTTTAAAAATACTGTGCAAGTGTATACTAAGCGCGGACATGTTGATTATGCATGCTGGGGGTGGGTTTGGGGTTTTATTGGAAAATGTACACCCTTGCAGTGATTTATATAAATCAGCAGTGCCCGCAAAGCAGTAAAACTCTAATTGTTTCTTCCATTTTGAAAGTCTAGCGTCCATTAAGGATGCAGTGGGTAATAAAGGGGACTTTTAATCAATCCTCTTTTGTTGATGAGTTGATGTGTGAAATGGCTGCCCTACCTGACAATGGCACCACATGTTTTGTGTTTGTCAAACAAAGAGATTACGACTGTTAGTTTAATTACAGGCAACTGTCTTTAGTTGGTTTCTGTGTGTAACTCTTTTACATAGCCTATGTAAATAGAAACAAGTCAAGGGAGAAAAATGCCTACAAAGCCTATTGGCAGACACGATTCATTAACACGTGAGCATGCTGACAATCAACATGTTTAAAGATCAGCCAGCTGCACCCCGACACTTTTCAAATAACCCAGCATCCCGGCCCTCCGATACAGTAATGGCCGGTTTAAAAGCAAAACCACACCTATCCACTCTGTTTTGACCTCTTGATTGTGGGATTAGCCAGCTCGACCCCTTTTCGACGGACTGGCATGGCCACAGTAAATCCTGAAGGCTGCTCATGCTAGGGACAATTCATAAAATCCCGATTACACACCTTATGCCCGTTGTTTGCTATTTCAACACCCCATTTGTGACACGATTACAGTCATTGTCATTATCAGTCACTGCCATTAATTCTCTACCCGATGCCAGAGCTGCATACTAATAAATTGGGCTCTGAACTTGTTTTGTTTTTTTTACGTTTCAAGGAGTTAGTGTTGGATCAGGGCCAGGAAGTGCCACTCCAGATTAGGAGTCATCTGGTGACTCTTTGAATGGTAGCCTGCTGCATCTTTGGAGATAGTTCATATTTCTCCTTTGATTATTTTCCTTTCCTCTCCAAAATGAATCTTTATTAAGCCTAAATCCTAAATAAAATGAAATTAGCAGACTGCAAAATATTGCTTTCTTTTCTGACTCTATTCCCTTGTGTCTGCATGCAAATTATAATTCTTATTTATGTAAATGAGGTGTCGTCTTTAATTAGTTTAGCTTGAGGGCATTAAAATACATGTATTCTTTCCCTAAAAATGATTTGTTTTGTTGCTCTGTTCAGTTTAGGTTCAAAATGACTGATTATCCCAACTAAAAAGGTTTATTAATTCCATAGTTTTCATTTCATTCATCCCTTTTCAGAGTAATATCTTCTCCACCCACTTCCTGGGAAGAGCTCTTCACACAGTACTGAGAGCGCTACTCTGAGAAGCCCTTACAAAGAGCCCACGTTGAAAACACATGCTGGAACTGCATTCAAATCTGGAGGCTGTGTCACTCAGGAAAGACTCTCTCTAAAGGCAGCCGCCCACTGGCAGAATGCAACGTTCGTACGAACGCAACGTTTGAAAGGTAAATACAAATTGACAGAGGAGCTCAGAAACCTGCAGATATTCAATGAAGGTTTACAGCTTGACGCCTAAGAAATAGAACCACGTTCTAAACATTGGCGTGGACGCGTGTCAGACACTGCCAGTGGGCATTTGTCCTGTTAAAAATATCTAGTTCTAAAACTCTGGCGTCTCGACGCGTGTCAACACCTTCAGTGGGCGATGGCCTTACGTGTGTGAACACATGGACGTGCATATAATCATGTCACAGCAAAACCAGATTTGCTTAATTGTTCCTATAATGGTAAAACACCCAACCCAAACTGTGGTGGGCAACAAATGGAAAGTGCTTTGTGAGTCCATTTTGCATTTGGCTCAGGAAACACAGACACATAATCACATACAGTACTTAAATGTAGTGAGTCTATGCGTTGTGCCATCAAACAATGATACCATAAATTCCTCCAACCTGTCAAGTTTCAGCGCCCAGCTCTGTGATGATACCGTGACCCCCTAAACCCCACTAGCGACTGATTTGGGCTCTCATTTAAATACGTTTTTAAAAGCATCTCCAGTGTTAACACTAAATCTTATCAGTGACACTGTTCCTTCATGCATCCGTACATGATTTACAGTGCCGCGCTGAGTGGCTATGGAACGTCATCACAGGAGGCGTTGCTGGGTCACCTCCCAGTCAGATATAGCGTCCCAGGCCCAGCGCCTCAAGCAGTGTCTCAAAACACTTCAGACTGAGAATGGCCAAACTGCACCTAGAGTTATTGTTCAATATGATATCAATATTCAGCATCCTTTCAGCTACTCAGAAGGGCTGAAATGGCGTACTCTGCAAGTTAAGATGCTCCCACCCCTGCGACCCGCCCCCCTCTGCTTGCATGATTTATGGAAAGGAAGCTAAAACCATTATAGCATTTTTATTATTATTGTTCTTCCAGGGCTAATGCAACAATAGATTTTTGCATGATTGATGCGTTACACTAAACATTAGAGGATTACATTAACTTAGCATACAACAGCTAAATGGCACAAGATTACTTATTGTTATTTTTCCTTCATATGATCATAAACACTGCACAGAACATATACTATTTGCTAGCAAATATTGATTGAGTTGGTGGGTAAACAGTGAGCAACCACTGGTTGGTAGTGTATGGCTTTACTTTGGTTTTCAACAAGGTTTTCACTACTAAGCGTTGTAAACATCTTTGTCCCTGTCATAGTAACTGGCAAATGAAAACTTCAATCTAAAGTTGGTAAGCAGTAGAACAGTATCAAAGATGTTATAATTATACAGAGATAGGGCATTGTAATGATTTCAATGGAAGCAAAAAATGAACGCTTCTGGTCTCTTATGTGGGCGTGTCAGACAGCTACATCTACCGTGCATGGCCTGAAACAAAGTCAGTTTACCCCCAAAACAGATCGCTGCAGAAATACCATACTTGGGCATTAATGTGCTATACTCAAAACACCCATTAACGCCCCCAGAGAGGGTCATTCTGGTCGCCTGCCTCCTTTCAAACATCTGTGATACAGTAAGTGATTGTACAAAGCATAGTTACAGACACGTAAAAGTAAAATGCGCACAGTCCCTGCAAAGTATGTTACAGGGCCCGTTCCTTTACTCTGCTCTGCCCCCTCTGGCTGTTACTGTAATTACACACTTCCCCTTGAACGCTGAAATGCAAATAACATGTACAGTTCCAAATACTTTATAAACATTCCTCTCTGTGCTACCCAATGGAATATGGAAGCAATATGCTGATGCTTTGCTCAACTAGGAGACATGTCTACATATAGAATAAGGAGAATGTCTGGAAAGTGTTCCATTTTAACAATGTAATGTCCATTTTTGTAATCTAAAAATGCTCGCCAAAATCAGTTTACATAGAACTTAAGATAACTGTATGTGTACAATATAAGACGCACGAAGTTGAGGTGATTATACCTTTGAATTGTTACATATGGTGCAATGATGAGCATAATTGGGTGCCAATACACTGACTGTGTGCACATGAATGCGTACGAGTCTGCGTGACATATACTGTAGACATTTATTTCTTTACTGTTTTCCAGTTCAAATACATTAGTTATGCATGTCTTCCCTGAAGCAGCACATCTCTGGTGAGGATTTTCACAATGTTTTCTGTTCAGGGTTTATCCATGTGCAGTAATGTCTACACTACATATGGAGGTATAATGTCCAATACACGACTTAAACATTGTTTTAGGCTTCCAGCATTGCTGGTTTTAAAATTCGGCTTCCAGTGATCTTAAGTTCTTGACGAGTTAAGTTCTTAAAGTGTCAAGCCCAGGAACCAAAACACATCCTCTGTGTAAATGTTGACTCACACTCAAAAGTGCGAGTTGCTTTCAACAGACATTTGTGTTGGTGTGACTATCATGTCAAGGCCATACGGTCTCTGACAGGCATCCAGCCAAATAATTCTTCCCCGAAAGTGCTAATTTGTGCCACTCTAGTGTGCACAAGGCTATAATTACCTGAAAACGTAAACTGGAAGCTATGTCTGACAAAGACATGATTCTGTAATAAAACTGAGCTTTTGGGCTTCGGTGGCGGTGCTCAGCTTATAAGACAAGTTAATGGGATGTTTGAGAGGTATGGCACTTCCCCATTCATCTTGTGGAAAAATCTTACGCAAAACACCTGGTGTACTAAGTGCAAACAGTCTGAGCGCTGAAGTTGGTTTATATAGCAGTCACCGCTTCCATTGAGCACGCCATGCATCTTCCAATCAGCCAAATCATTTCTCCATTGTCATAATACATAAGACATAATAAATGACAGCATAATACGCTACCAAAGTAATTTAGTTTGAAGATACATGAAAACAAGGAAATTTAAAAGACACAGAATTCACAATAGTCAACGTTTGGCCACCTAGACCACTTTGTCCCTGTGCAGAATGCATTCTGTGACTTTCAGAGACTTTGTTTAATGTGTCTTGGACATAGATAAAAGATGATTATATGATGAGCAGGCTTAAATTACATTCCGGTTGCTATATTCAAATTTGTTCAGAAAAATTTCCATTGAGGAACAAGTTTGAGCACTTTGCAAAAGCAAGACTGAGTTTGCTTTTGACTTTGTGGCATTTCTGAAATTCGATGTACATGTATATATGATGTCTCCCCATGAGGGTCAAACCCTCTGTGTACTAAAACCCTAGCGTTTCTGCCGCGCCTTGTTAGCGTGATTCCATTTCTCCATAAACACATTGTGTGTAAATGTTATCTCACAGACAGGATTGCCAGCAACATAGTGTATCTTGTGCATTTTCATTTTAACAGCATGTTTATTCACTACATGCCGTAACTTGCAGAAATGCTTCTAAAAAGTATACTGCCGGTGTAATGTGTCTGCAATAGGGGTCCACTATAAAATGCATATGGCTTCTATACTGTGGGCTACAGTATTTTGATTGAGGGTTTAAAAAATATATACTTTTAAGAGTGAAAGGCTATCTCTGATGTCTCACATTACAAGGTCCTACAGGCTACTAAGGTCACCACGTTAAAGGTAGACGTCAGCGAGTATACCATTTGTCAAATTCAGCAAATACCTCTTCAAGGACTCCTTGTTGTCCATTCTGTGTGAGCATAGAAAAAAACTGCTGATCTGATGTTTCTACACAGCCCTGGCTCCGTATATAGGACCATAAACAAAGTGGTGCAGACCGCACCATACAACACTATGACATGGCGATGCATGTCCATGTGGGGGGGGCGTAGCTTCTGAGGGAGCAAAACTATATAAGTTCAAATATCAATAATCTTTCTCCAGCATCGCTGACTTCACCTTTAAGAGTACACAAAAGTGCCTAAATATACAGACACTTTATTTCCACGCTGTCCTACAAATCCATATCCCAACCAAGATCCAGGTCAGATCCAGTAAGACGCAAACATACAAGATTTACCCGGAGGCCGGGTGTCGAATGGAAGTATACCAGTGAATTTAAATGTTGCTGTTGTTGTTGTGTTTTTAATAAATGTTTATGTTTTATATGCTGTTTTAAGGACTATACTGTAGATATATACATTGTACATCTGATCTGTCCACACTGACTGATTCTGATATAAACATATAAATAAATATATATAAGATCAAATGTACTCTCTCAGACAAATTCCTGTGTGGCCTTGAATGTTATAGGCAGTTAAAACTAGACACATTAACTCATTGTATAATGAAAAACAGTCACTCTCCATGTAACCTAAAAAATAAACAAGACGGGGAAATACACACTTATGAAGTCTAATACGCAAACACACACACACACACACACACACACACACACAGAATCTACCTTAAATCACACGCACGGGCGTGTGCACACACACACACGTTGGATAGAGGGTCCAAATCGTTGAGAAGATGATATTAAATAAAAAGGTAAATATAAAGGCATTACCTAACATCTATTTCTATGTCAAGTGGGGATCGTTTTACACATTTACCTTCAGTTTGTAGAATGGGTGCCTTTCTTGTATGGAGATGTCATTGTCAGGTTTCACCTAATCTTTTAGCTAAATGCTCCCCCCCAGATGTTAAAAACATGATCTCAAACACCTGTCCAGGGGACTTCTATGGATGTTTCTTGAACAAAAATTTAGCAACATTGTGCATATCAATTACATGTATTATATATATAGCTTTTTTTTTGCAAAATATTCCTGGAATCTCCTTTATGAAGAAAAAGGATGCATTTCACACCTTAGGCATTTAGGTGACAATATTCTTACATAATATCAGTAATAGAACAGTTGATGTTTCTGTTGAAAATATTTGAAATATAAAGGGTTTCCCATTAAATGTGAATGGGTACCTTTAAGTACTATGTTCTGGGTCAGATGACAGCTCATTGTAATATAATTTATTTTGTATTTATTTTTTCTACCATATCTTCCTGTGTTGCTAAGAGACCCTGTGCAATGTTAGCCCACTCACTTATAAATTATACTTGGCTTTAAATTCATACAACATATGCTGTGGGCTAATTCAATAAAATGTTTTAAAGAGATAATAAAGATAATACTGCATACGTTAGGCTAAATCCTCTTCTAAAACATTCTTTAAAAAAAAAGAAAAGAAAAAAGACCTAAAAGAGCCAAAAGAATTCAAGAGAAAACAAAATGCCTGTCAGGACGAGCTTACATGAGGCAAAGGGGGCTTCTGGCATGGCCTGAGCAAAGTCATAAAAATATTTTCCTTTTTATTTAATGTCATCCATAATTCATTGCCAGGAAAAGCTAATCAATAGCACCTTAATGAAAACTTGAGCCATATTTTATTTTGCAGCAGAGAAGTCCCAGATCAGCATTTGTTGCCGTGTTGTATGCTAGTTTTCACCCTTGGGCTGTTTGACAGATGTGCATCACATTTGCAGATACCTTAAATATTTTCTCCATTCAACCACCATAACTTTATCAAAACGACGTGGAGCAGGAGAGACAATCAGCAATCCACAGTGGGATAAAAGTCAAGCTGATATCTTAATATCCCAACATCACAGCCACGTATAGCCACACTACTTTTTACTGGGACTTTTCTATGTGCCAAACTAACAATAAGAAAAGCAACCAACACCGAAGGAATATGCAATTATACTATAACACCTTTTTATTTATTTTTCATAAGTAATATGCAAATGGTAAAGTACTAAACTTGTATTTGGTTCACTGCAGTTGATCAATTAAATAATGTATTAATTGTATTTGTCTTACTTATCTGTCACATATAATCAAATCGGCCTGGCACTCAAGCACGGAGGTGTGAAGAAAGTCGAGCGAGAATCGCTTGCAAAGTGATTGGTGGGATGAAATACTAATTGTTTCCACTGATCCTTGTCAACATACACCCTCCTTCAAGTCAACTATCTATGAACTCAGACTACAATTACAAGGGAAAAGGTCATTTTCCATGCTCTAAAAGGCATCTTAATGAACTGCTTGCCACCTATTATAGCAATACTCTCCAGTCCAGTATGAAACCGGCGTTCCGCTTGTTGGGTGTCTCACATTAATGTTTGTGTTTTTCTGTTTGTATGGAAGAAACCTTTCAACACCTCAAGAAAATGTGTTTAGCTTAAGTTTAAAGCTTGCATGCATGCAGAGCGCGCCTGGCAACGGTTATTCATCAAAAAAAATAATAATAATAAACAATAATATCTCAAAGGTCAAGTCATAAAACGACAATATATGCCCTCTCTCTAGTCTAGTGCATTAGTTACTGTTAATAAAAGCACACAGAGCTCCTCCTGAGTAAAGAACAGTGCAAGTGGGTGCAGGTAAGAACTTTGATGAAGTTTGACATTCCAAATATAAGAAAATGGCGACAATGAGAAGGGCAAACCCTCTGTCATTATCCCGCTGCCAATGGAAGTCTTCCCGTCCACGGGGCGCTAGGTGAGCATAAACAAAGCTGCCCGGCAGCAGATAGATACAAAGCGGCTCGCCTGCATTTGCATCGTCAGCAGAGACGAGCCAAGCTATCAAGCATCGTTACACCTAGCAACAACAAAGACCCCGAGATGAAGAAGAGCCAAGTAATAGGACGTCTCAGGTGAGGGGT
>JAODOY010000022.1:1141399-1154344 GCA_025399855.1 Forbesichthys papilliferus
CGTGCTGGGGGCGCTGTCCGGTGCTGAACCGGTGGCTCGGCGTGGTCTGCTGCCGGAGCGGCCGCGAACCGTGACAGAAAGACATATTTATTATACACAAAGTAGATTTGTGAGCTCAGTAGGACATCCTGACATCCTGACATCCTGTCGCACATGCCCGCGCGGACAATTTAATATTTAAATATTTATATCGCTATATAAATATCGATATTTATATAGCGATATTTAATTTTCACATTCCATGCATTTGGAAAGTATACCTGGGCCTTTAGGGGCTGATCACGCCAGAGGATGGTTTACGTTTAAAGAAAACTCAGCAAACTGCTGTACGCTGCAACATCGGGGCCGTGTGATCGGAGGCCTTAGGTTCCATATATCACTAGAGAACTATTATCGCCTCTTCCTTATCACGTGTGATGTCTGGCCCGGACCAGGAAAGACTTCTGTTCTGCAGTTACGGCAGTGGAACCAACAAATCACAGGCAATTAAGAAGCCTTTAAACTTACAAGTCAAGCATCACTTGTTGTGCTGCCCATAATGGAGTTTTATGGATATGAAGCGGTTTTGATGTCTGTAGTCTGTATTAGTCTTGAGATGAATGCTAAACTTTACAGGAAGTATGGCAAGGCATGGAAGGTTTTGGAAACAGTAACTTAAGTCACATTACATTTATTTAATAGAATCACACTTTCTGTTGATCCAAGGGACAAACAATTCAGATCCCCTTTCCCAAATTTTTTTGTCACTTTTCTGTTTACTGCTAATGAGATGTCACTAATATGTACTGGAATGCCATGTGAATAGGCAATTTGATTGGCCATGAAAACTTGAGCCAAATGAGGGGGGACAGCTTCAAAGCACAGATCTTTTAGACAAACATATTTGTTGACAATGTTTTCCAACAAGTTTGCATTTTTGTCAAGCTGAAATTCAGTGTTAACTGCAGTAGCGAAATACTTCTAAGGTACCATGTTAGTTAACAAATCATGTTTTGACTCACTTTGTACAGAAACATTGTAGGAAAGAAAATGAGACATAATAAGTGTGAAATCATGATTAAAAGTAAAACAGTCATGTTGCATGCCTGTTTAGCGCGAGCTGGCTTGATTGTGTACCTGTATTGCTTTTGCCTAATTAAGAAAAACACTAATTTAGCCAAGTACGTTGCCTGTTTACATAAATGCACCCTAGTATTGTGATGTGAAGTTTGTTGCATTGTTCCTCGGTGCACACACCATCTTATTTTGGCTTAATTTGTGCCACTGTGCCTTCCTGTGAGCAGACTCCAGTCATCTTTAAACGGCTCCATTTAAAATGCAATTTGATTATCTGCCAAATTGCTACCAAGTCTTTCCCTCTGCAGCTTCGGGACGGAGGGAGGGGTAAACATTTTAATTAGCGTTTGTGCATGAAAGAAAGGTCTTTGCTGCATCTTGTACATGGCATCCGAGAATGACCACCGATTTCAAAGAGTCCTCACCCTAACCATTTCAAACTAATAGATCCGTGGGGAAAGACGTGGGGCTGGCAAAGATGGTGACAGGGGGTGTTCAGTGGCACAGAAATGAACCCACACAGGACATGCCATGTTTAAATAATCCAAAACTTTTCTTTAATCACAGTTTGGAAAATTGTCTGGGAGCTTCATCGAGAGACAGTGGCTTGGGCCCACAGCTATTTCATTGGATTTGCTAAAGGTTTCCACCTAAAACATTTATACACCGTCCCATGAACCAGTCGCAGCGGGCCGGCAAGAAGCAAGGATATGTGTTACGCTTGTGCTAATCCACCTGCTAATGAACGGAGCAGCTAACGGAGAAGGAAAAGAGGCCATTCTGGCATTCTGCTAAATGCAGTACAAACATGCACTGAGATTCCACCAGGTGTGGCCTCTTGGAGCTGATCGCGGCCACTCTAGTCAGCGCTTGCACCAAGACGTATCATGCCTGTGTACTCGGACAGCCATGAGGACTTCTGAAGTGAGCTCAGTGAGACCAGAGGGGTGAGCAGGAAGTGACCGCTGTTGTGGTCGAGGTCTCTGTGGCGGCAAATAAAAAAAATGGTAAAGAAAATAAAAGACACTCTCAAGAATATGATATGCATGATGAATGTGTTCTAAGGGAGAACGGTGGCAGCTGTAGCTAAACACTGAGTAATAAAGCAGAGACCTGAAATAGGTTACAGGCAAAGTCAGCTTGAGGCTCTGACAAAGTGGCCATGTATTTATTCAGATACATAAACTGAACCATGTAGACACAACGCAATGCCCAGACGCACTATAGCAGTGCATTGTGCCACCCCACGTTAGATAGAGAGCGACCATAAGTCCATAAGCGGACATGCTTCCCCGTGACAGCGGGCCCAGAAGCCCAGACATTATGCCAGATGTTAGGGTTGTGTGCTTGATGTCACCCGCATGACCTCTGACCCTCCCTCCCAACCTCAGGGACCGAGGGCAACAATGCATCTGTCACAGGCCACAGACCCTATATTACGCAAGGTTAGGGCTAAACCTGCTTCCTCTCCTGAAACATGACAGGATATCCACAGCTAGAGCTGCGTTAAGCCACTAGTCCAACCGTTTCCACTCCAGTAGCCAATAAGCGCGGTGCCCTGACTAAAGGCCACCGCTTACTGAAGGCATCATTCTTCGGCGCGTCAAGGAATGCAACTTTCGAAATGTAAAATCAAATTGACAAAGGAGCTCAGAAACCTGCAGATATTCAATGCATGTTTATGGCTTGACGCCCAAGAACAGGTCTAAACTTTGGCATCGGCGCGCGTCAGATGCTGCCAGTGGGCGGCGGCCTTAAGAAATGTCAAGGGTAATTTTGAGCTCAGGACAGGAGGTGCATTAGCTTAAAGGTAGAGTCAGGCATTCCAGAGAAAGCTTGTTGATATTTGAACTTGATTAAACCAAAACACCTCTGCCTTCGATGCCATAAGGCAGTGTTAATTTTGTTTACGAAATATTTTCGTCAACGACCCTTTTTCCATCACTAAAATGAGACGAAAATAGATCACTGATAATAAGAACTAGGACTGAATGTCCATCTGAGGAGCCGTCCATTCAAACGGATTCAAGAGGGTAGGCGCTTTCGAAGAAAATACTTTGCATGTGATTGGACGAACCTGTGAACCAGCGAGTCTGTTGTTAAATCCACTCTTGCAGTAGAAAAGTCGGGAGAAGAGTGGAAAATATTTTCCATAGAGAAAATTGTTTGCTCATCTAATACATTTTAATAAAACCGGTTTATCGCTAGGCGTTTTCGACTCGAGTCGTTTCCAGGTCACTTACATCACAGCTAAACCACGCCTAATTTGAAAAATATAAGTATTAATATATAATTATAATAATAAAAACTTTTTTTTTTTTAAATGACAATATCTGTCAGTTTTGGTGAAACTGTTTTATGAATTAAGCATTACTCAATGGCAATTAAAGTGTGTGTGGCTCGAGCTCCTCTCACAGTCAAGTGGTACTCACAGAATTAAGGGGGTCCCTGGGCTAGCCTCGCGAGATCAGGGCTGCTTCAGCTTAATTTTGAAGTCTGGATCTGGAAAGCCTCGGAATCATTGCGAATGCGTCCGAGTAGCAACTGAACTGACCAATCAGCGTCGTGTTGATGACTAGAGGGGCGTGGTTTAGGTGTGCCGACAGCAAAAACGCCCAGACGGTTGGTCCAATCAACAGCCTGCCCTTTTTACAAGAAGTTTCGATGGACGGCTTCCCAGATGGACTTGTGACCAACAATCCATCTGGCATGTCAGGTTACCTCTGGGCTACTATCCTTTTAGACTAGAAAGTGTAATGAATAGGCACGTAACAGAAAACACACGTTGCACAGCCTGCCGTCCTCAATAGCAACATGGAGGCACATTAAATATACTTTGTGGACGCATTTGTGTTGATTTCAGTCTCTGTTCGTGTCCCTGTGTGCGTTTCTCCAATCAGCTCGTTTCCTCAACACCCCCCCCCCCCCGAGTCCCTCCAGTGAAGTCGTGCACACGATTCTGAGCACAAACAATCCCACGGAGGGCCGCCGCAAAAAAAGAAAAACACACAAAAACCTGTTGCTGTGACATTTTGCTCCCTCTCACCTCAACGCACGCCAGTCACAATGGACCGCTGTGTGGGGCATCTGTGTTCACGTCGCCATGGTGACGGCTCTCTGCCTCCCAAGCTCCCCGGGGGCAGGCAACAGAGCAGGTTGCCAACCAAGCTCAACCAAAATGGAGACGAATGGAGAGAGAGAGAGAGAGAGAGGGGATGTAATGCCATGCTGCAGAAGGTATCTCCAGACGACGACGATGATGATGATGATGATGATGATGATGATGATGATGATGATGATGTTAATCTGGCACTAGGCACCCCTACCAAGCGAAGGGCAAGCCAAAGCATTTCCAAAAATAGAAAAGAGTGGCGTTAAATTGAGAGTGCACTGCAAACCTTTACACCCTGACCTTTAAAAAAGTGTAAAAGAAGTGGGATAGAATCTGGCTAGTCTCCCAGAAGCAGCCTTTACGTACGTAGACTCTGGGACACAGCGATGGCCAACTGCGGCAGTACTCTCCTACTTGACAATCCAGGTGTTTTGATTGACATGCACGACAACCAACTGCATGAAGTTGGACGATAAGTTGGAAAACTAAACAATTCTGGCTGTTTGTAAACCCTGTCAAATTAGTAGGCTACGGTTACTGCTTAAAATAAATGTTTAATTTTAAATTAATAAGTAAAACCGGATATTATGGATATCTACTTTTGAGTGACAATGCTGACAATGGAAATGGACAGCATGTCCGAGAGTCCCGTGTCGAGCTTTCAGGGGTATCAGACGTTCTGCACAGAGGTTTACTGTATGTGACGTAGTGCTAATGGACAAAAGAGGCTGAGACTAGAACCTGGGCAGTTTAGTAAGCAAAGATCTGTTTATGGGTAAATAATCTTCCTGTGGCATGAAGATGGAGAGACGGGTTGTGGGCTAACAAGACAAAAGGCAGCTCGGTGCCAGGCTTCAGATCCTGTTTCATTTAGCGTGATCACTGGCCCTTCTTTGTTTGATTGGCTAGCGTGATCGTTGCCCCCTCCCAGTTTCACTCAAACTACACCACTTGCCAAATGACACAAAACACATAAAGTAAAGCTAGTAGTCTTCTATATAGCTTTCATTATCTAGTCTTGGTTAAAATGTATTAAGGTGCCCTCCTCCATTTGCAACCCAACTCACTGTATACTCTGAATTGTAAAGCCCATAGACGTGTGACAATTAAAATGGTAAAAAACTAGTTAGTGCCTGCAGTGCTCTTAATTTCAAGCAAGCGATAGTTCCAGCCACAAAACACAAATGGAGGAAGTCTCTTTGATTTCAAAGGTGGCTTGTGGAGTTGACAAACATTCCCTGCTCCCTAATCCATATGCTGGTCTGTTGGTTTGTGAAGGTCTCCACCTTCGCCAGAAATAATTATCCAGTTGTTTAGCTTGCTTATTGACAGATATAGGCTACGCTAATATACTTCAAAATGTTTTATTTTTCAACAGTTCATACTGGCGTTTTAACAGGTGCTTCCACGCATAATAACTTTGTAAGTGCGTGTACTATAACACATCGCACAGACACTGAGGTGTGTGATGATAAAATAAAGAAATAAAGAAATGTAAAAAATAAAACATAAACACTGCAGGCTACTGATTATTTACGGCTGCACAATTAATCTTATAATAATCGAGATCACAATTTTGACCACTGCAATATGCTAATTGCAAAAGGTCTCAGTTAGTGCTTGAAAGCTAAACAAGTTATTGTATCTAGTGTTAGTAATGTTACTTTATATGGGACACAAATATCCATCCAAATATGAAAGCCGATTTAGCTGAAAACCCCTATTTACACTAGTCTGAAATAAATGCACCTTTTCTAAACAGTTTTTCTTTTCCATTTCCCCACTATAAAATACCTGATTAACACATTGTTAATTTGCTTTGGTGTATAATTTGTATTATGCAATTGATTAAAAAGAATAAGCATTGAATTGTATTCCCATTAAATCACAGTTAATAATTTATATCATAATCTTGCAGTCCCAACTGTAATCACCTCCTATGGTGGATATGTGTATTAGAATAAGTGTGTCAGAAACATCTCTTGTCTCGTTGATCTCACTAATGAATAGTGCTGTCCAATATCGTACACTACATGGTATATCACAGTCCAAGATTCTAAGATTAGCACTTAGTACAGAAAAGCTGCATTGGCTTTATGTTAAAACAACATTGCTGAAGAGTCACTGAAAAGGGCTGGCAATTTGTTAAATTATTTAATTGGTCACTGCTTTAGCCAAGTCATCTTAATGCTTGTTTTTGGACCGCACCCAAAGAACAGCGTCTTTGGCACATGTCGGATGTCTAACAGTACCAGGATGTGCTATGTTGTAGTGAATCCCCAGATTTAGTGAACATGGTCAACTTCCACTGTGTAACAAAGTGGTCCCCATTCCTGGTCCTGGAGGGCCGCTGCCCTGCATGTTTTAGGTTTCTCCCTGCTCCAACACAGCTGATCTTAACAGGCTGTTAGAAGCCTGAAAGCTATTCATTAGAATCAGGTGTGTTGGAGCAGGGAGACTTCTAAGCCATGCAAGACAGTGGCCCTCTAGGATTCCCAACCCCAGATCTTAAACAAGCGCATATTACAAACTTCTAGCAACCCAAGGTAGCATTTACCAGACATTGGAAAATAATTAAGCCACATCAGAAATAGTTAGCCCACTACTAAGAGAAAAAGTATTTAACTGAACTAAAAGCTACCTGTGGATTTCTTGTGAATGATCAGATTGCGCTCAGCCAATCAGGGTGTAGTTTAACAATTCTCCTGATAACAACAGAAAGAAATCCTGTGCTTGAAAATGTATGTATTTCATTGAAGGTGGCCCATAAATAACACAATACCACCATAAATGTTTCTCTATGTACATTTGTGCTTAAATCTGTGCCGGATCACTCCTAAAAATTGGAAAATATAGGTCTTGCTCATCATATCTTGATCATAGGATTTGCTACATTTAGAATTAGTTTATACAAAACAGGACGTTACAAATAAAGTCAAACTTTGTCTGTACTTGCTAGTTCACCCATGACAGGTTAAAGGCAGGGTTAGTCATTCTCGAGTAGTGCTACGCTTTGTTGATATGAGTGGTGTTTGCCACTTTATGTTACTACCTTCGGAGCCAGGGCTGTGTAGAAGTATCAGATTCTTTTTTCAACACACGCAGAGAATGGTAAAATCACAAAATGCAAGGAGATATTTATTGAATTTGACAGAAAGTATATTATCTTGCATTTAGCTTGCGATAGCTGACTATACCTTTAACAGGTAAGGGAGGCTTAACAGTGTGCACACGCCTCGCACATTTAAATGCCATATGCACAAAGTCAAAGGTGCTGCATATTTTTCCTAATTAATATGAAATAATCTTTCCGCTGCACGTAGCGTTGCTTCCACAATATTACATGTAAAACATAACACAACCTCTTAAAAGACACTGAACTTGGATATTGTATGTAGTTAGTAGTAAGATACAAACAAACACACGTGACGTGAGCGTAACCCTGCCTCGTGCAAACAGAGTGGAATTTAGAGATGTCTCCAGCAAATCTTGGCCTAATCCAACAGATTTTAATCTGTTTACGGCAGCAGGAGGCCAGGTGGTCCATCCCTCGGAAAGCTAGGGGGGAGAGGGAGGGGCAGGGTGAGGTGAATGAACCTTCACACTGTCTGAACGTCCCCGCGTTCCCCTTGAACGGCCATCCTTAACCGCGCTCTCTCTGGTGCCGCCCTGTCCCAGAGTGGCCAGCTGGGAATGATGTGCTGACGTCCCCGCTAACCTTGACCAGCGCTAGCTAGGATTACCGTGCATTTACACTCAACGCTCCTTCTTTCCTTAAGACTTATTAAGAATGACAATGAGCTCTGGAAGGGGCCGGCACGTCCCTTTCTCTTCCATGCAAGTGCAATCTTCTCCACAGCCCACCTTCTTTCTTCTTATTCTCTCTCTCTCCTTATTTATCTTCTTCTTATGCCCTCCTATATTTGCTCTCTCTTTCTCTCTTTCCTCGGTCTGTCTCTCGCCCCCCCCCCCCCCCCACACCCCCTCTCTCTGTGTCTGCGGTATTGAAAGGGCCCAGGACAAATTGCCAAAAAGGCAATTTTCATCTATGAACTGCACGATTTAATCGATACTTATTTCATGCCTTCAAAATCAACCCTATATTACTGTTGTCCACGTGATTTGTTTATTTTGCTCTCGAATATTCCTCCAGTCGAGAAGGGGGGTGGTGGGGGGGGGGGGGGGGGGATGTATGGGATGCAATTCACCTTGAACCTCCATTATATTGGATTTCTCTACTGGCTGATCAAGCATGCAAAAAGGACATTTCCCCAGCACTAAAATAAAAACAATAATGATGATTAAAAAAAAACATGTGTGCTATTCGTGCCGGTAGAACGGTACGCAGCGAAAGCCAGTGGATTCTCACCAGACAATGCGGTAAAGCCAATTTAGATACAAAATCAAGACATGCGGGTGGAGGCAACTGATGAAGCTCGTGTGTTGGGAAACAAATGTAGTAGGCCTTGATGCCTGTCAAGTGCCGCCCGGGAATATTGACATTTATTTGACATCAAAAACTCGGGGTCCAGGATCAAGGTCAGACTGGAAGAGAAATCCACGCTGGGTTTTTATTCCGCACACCCCCTGACAGATGCACACAGGTACTTATGAGACATGAGGCGTTCGGCTGACTGATAGGACTGCCGGAAATAAGGGCGTCGGAGGCATCGTGCGCTGATTAAGCGATGTGATTCTCGACTAGCCAAGTGGACCAAGAAGCACGGCACTTCAGAACTGTTACAAGTGCCAGTTAAGGAAGATCCAATCAGGAGCACCTCAGCCATAAACAAAGAGGAAGTAAATATAATTAAAACTGCATTAAAGGGATAGTTTGGATTTTCTTCTGTGTAATACACTACTAACTAAATAAACTGAGGGATTAGTCTAAGAAAAAGCTAATCACCTATCACCTATATGGTAAAATGATAGATACATACGTGTTATTCTCCAAAACAGAAACATTAGAGTTAAAGAAAGATCATGGACTTTGTGATTTACCATTAGTAAACTTGTACAGTCAGATATACCAGGACTTGCATTCAAACACAACTGAAAAATGATGACATGGCCAAGAAGAGAGAGAGAGAGAGAGAGAGAGAGAGAGAGAGAGAGAGAGAGAGAGAGAGAGATGGAAGCTGCAGAGGAAGATAACTATTGGACACGTAGGCACGGCAGTGTCTCGTCAGTGCAGATGTGAGATGGTTCAACACCCAGGTCCTGCTAACAGTGCACGAGAAAGAAGAGGCAAGAGGGGTGTGGTCACTTACTGACAGTTTTATGAGTACTCAGACTATATTGATGCACTGTCCATCTCACTGTGGCCCCACACTACTTACAGTGCAGTGCAAAGCAAAAGGCCCGCTCACAGACAGCCAACTGTACTGTACCAGTAGCTGCCTTCAACTGCAGGTGACTTTACAGCATGTCTGTGTGAAGATAGCCTACCTTGAGCCTAGCGAGTGTATCTCGCATCACAGCAACTGCAAAGGGGGCTTCAAGTCGAAACCTGTGTTTTTAAAGCTTGCATATTAATGCGCCTGGCGTGTGGCCGTGCATGCATGAATACATCAACTATACAGCTGCCATATTATCCAAGTATTAGGGAAGAGGACTCAACAACACATACATTTGATGCCTGCATGGAACTGCTATTTTATCCGTCGTGAAGTCATTACCGCAGCAATGTCACAACAGTTGTCGTACACTAAATGGTGTAAAAATGAAAAACAAAATAAGGGCATCGCACTTGCAAAACAGAAGAAAAGGTGGTAACGTTTACCTTGTGTGGCACTAACGCTGGCATTTTTAATATAGTAGATGGCTTTCCATGAATGATCTGTTTAACCAAAGACAGGGGAGAAGAAAAAGGGGTAATTAATTACTTATGTGAGCTATTGCACAGCGGAGACAATAAAGCTGCATGGTCGCCATGGATATGACATATTTGCTCTGAAAACAACACAATAATTAGCAAAGGAGAACGATCCGGCGAGAATATCATAACTCTGCGTTTAAAGCGCCAGTGCTTCATGTCTGTCCTCGATAGCCTACACGTTAGGATAACGAGGTATGGACAGACATGCACATTATGGCATTCATAAACACACACACACAATATCCTTTGAAAATATGTACTGTTATCATATAAGTGCCGTGGGTCCGCACAGACTTTAGAACAGAATTTAGTAATATATACCTTGAGTAAAATAAGGTTTGCGTGAATATGGATTATAGATGGTAGAAGTGTGTGTGTGTGTAGTGAATATTGTGTGTTCTCTGAACGTGTGTGAGAGAGAATTAGTAGATAACCTGGGCATGTCTGACCATGGACTGCAATGGCCTGTGAGAATCATGCCTTCTTAAATACATACAATAGAATAATATTAGTAGATTCATATTAATTTCCAGTTTGTTTAATTATCACATCAACGCTCTTTATTCCATTGAAATGCAAGACAGATAAATACGATTAAATATTACAATATTAGGCTGTATAGCCTATAATTTAGCCTATTATACAGGCTAGTGTTGCTTCTTGGTATGGTGCAATACAATCTGGTAAAATGAAAAGCATAACATTATCGCATTTAGCTTTTCACAGGCTTGATTACATTTCTAGAGCATACAATATATATAAATAAACTACTGGCCTACGTGGTCTATTACAGAGGTGTTGTGTGCAGGAACAATAAATATGTTAATTGTTGTTGTTCTGTCTCTGTGGTCGCTATTCCTTTACCTGTCCTGGTGTACTGTATCTGCCTAGAGTAGTTTTAAGTTGTTATTCATACAATAGCTTCTGTGTCAACTACTTTAAGTTAGTGACAATCGTTGTTTTCATGTTGTCTGCCGAAAATAAAGTTAAATTGGAACCGATTGCGTAGCCTACGTTTCTTTCGCTACCCGCTCTCTGATATAGGCTTTTAAAAATGAGAAACAGAAAAAGTGAGGAGAAAAGTTTTTGCAAATCTGACTTAAAACTTGGAGAGTGAGTAGCGTATATGATACCACATGTATTTGTTGTCCCATTGTTAAGATATCGAGATCTTGTCTTATCAAAGTTTTACCAACCAGGGTCTCTCGTTGTCGGCATTTTCAAAGGCTCGGTTCAGTAGGCGATTCTACCTTCGATTCGCTCCAGACCTGCCGCTGTCCGCACGCCGCTTCGCCGGGCTGCAGCAGCATGCATACGGGAGAATGTCAAGAGCGACCCGGTAAGTCGTCATATCAGCTATTGTTGATTTTGGATCATGTTTTTTAAATAGTTGCTAGTCGATGTAGTCGCTTTCAGCTATGTCCTGGCGCGATAAAAACACTTTTATGTTGTTCACTGTCCTCTGAGTTATAGATTTTGATATGGCACGTAGTTGATCGTAAAAGGATAACTCTTACCTGTGCACGTTGTCTTTCGGTGATTTCCAACTAAAGTGACGTGTGTGTGTTTAGGGTGGGCTGTGTGGGCGCTATCGTGATTACAGTTGCACATTTTATTCAGTTTTTGTCAGGTTTTATTGTGGCATTTTGTAATTTCTTACAGGGAGGGTGGATCGGAAGATCAGCCCTGGAGATCCGCTTCAAGTGGGAAGAGGAGTCCTTAATTGAATTTCTCGGTTAGCAGGTGGTGTTCAGAAAAGCTGGAATGGAGTATGAAGCGCTGTGGTCCTTCCTCACTGACAAGAAGTTGTTCCATTTAAATTTTTTGGTAAATTGAATAGAACATTCACAAGTGAACAAGTTATTAAATAAACATTGTATGTATTGATATTTGAGAATTGCATACACTATATATTTTGTTGTATATGTAACCTTTAAGTAGGCCTAAAATGTGTGCATATTAAGACATTAATAATGTATTGCTATTTACTAGTTATCTCTCTCTCTCTCTCTCTCTCTCTCTCTCTCTCTCTCTCTCTCTCTCTCTCACACACACACACACACACTTGTTCTACTCTCTGTTCCTCTCTAACTCTCTCTCTTGCCAACCATAATTTACTGTAGAATATTCTGAGCATGAGACACCTTCAAGGTATTCCATCAGGAAAACCCTGAGGAATAGGGGGGGTGGTGATAATGTATTTTAAACTTGAACTTTACCTTATCTAAATTCCGCAGTCATGTGAACTATTGACAAACAGATTATTGCCAATTAGCAGTTTTGTGATGTGCCCTGATCTACATAATGAAGAATCGAGGGGATCGATTGCAAAGTCAACTAATAAGGTAGATAGTGCTTTAATCTTTAGCTTCATTGGGTTTAGGACGCAAGGATAGTTAACACGTATTTTATATATTTTTTGTGATTGATTAGACAGTGGACTTGCTGTAATAATGTACATCATGATATCCTCTTCTGAAGCCTATACATCACATATATATATTTTGTTTTCTTTTCTAAGCACATCAAATATTATAAGTGGCCTATCAGTGTTGTAATGTCTTTTTATCACTTTTTTACTAATAAATTGATATTATGAATGTTCGCTATTATAAATATTGTAGGGCTTGTTCATAATTCACATGCGCGTCCTATTATCGCTGGCTGGGTGATGTTACACAGTGTAAATATTTAACGCTGAAGCACGTTGCTTATCCCTGCTCTTCAGTCCCTTAAAGAAACCAACACGATGACTCACTCACACACACACACGCCCCTTTAATAGCCAACGTTGTCTGTGGTGGATGGAACGCAAATTCCGGTGTGTGTGTGTGTGTGTGTTGTGCATACCACATCCTGATAAGTTCGCATGAATAGGGGCAGGGTTAGATATTGATGT